>CM042240.1:25615653-26215653 GCA_023566225.1 Romanogobio albipinnatus
TTGATGAATACAATGCAATGCAAATGTTATCACAATTTTTACACCACATGAAAGGAAACAGAGAAAAATGTCAAGCCTTTGGATTTTGAAACATTGTTTTGCCAAGGAAGCTGGTCTTTAGTTATTGACACACAGCAGACTTGAGTTCATGCAGCCTGAGTAAAGCAATTAATAAAGAAATAAAAGTACAAAGAAGTGCTGGGTAGATTACAACAAATTGTAGTCTGTTACTGATTACAAACATGATGAAAATTATAGTTAGTAACAGTCATAACATCACATAGGTAATATAATATAACTAACTACTTTTAGATTACTTTTGACCTAATTTGTTTATAAAAATGTAAAATTAAATAAAATAAAAAAATATATAAATTGTATAAATATAAAACCCTTACTAAAAAAGATTAAATATTTACCTTTTTAAATATTTATTTTATGTGACCATTAACTGACTGTGAACATGCAAATATGTTGTTAAATTTGAAGACTTTCCAAACATATATAAGTGACAGACAATAAAAAATAAAAAATAAAAATTCTAAGTTTAGAATTTAGGAGAATTAGGGAGAATCATTAAATTATGAATAATATAGTGCCCTTGTGTGAATAATATGTAATAATGTAACCAATAAAAAAAGAATAACTGTAGTCTGAATATGAGTATTTTAAAACGCAATATAATATAATTGCAAGTATCTCATTTTGGTGACAATCCAGATGACATGTAATCAATTACTGCCTGCACTGTATAAATATAAGTGACGTGACTTCATTCATTCATTCATATATATATATATATATAATGAAAGCCAAATATAAAAGCGTTTTCAGTAGTCAATTTTGGACCCCACTGTAGGCTATGCATGTATTGATTATGATCTATTGACTTTTAAAGTCATTATTAAATGTCACCAAGGCATTAACAAAATACAGAATTGTGTGAACTGTTATTGGGCTACTTTCCTGCATTTTGCTCCTAAATGCCTAAAGGATTTGATGTTTATGGCAAAATGCAGCATATGAACAAAGACTTTCAAGGCTAAGCTACTCACATTAATACATCTGCACTGAAACAAAGACATCTCTAGTGAGGCCTGTATGAAAGTTAGTGTTATTATTTAATTTAAATGTCAATAAATGGACAATGGACAAAGGAAAACAGCCTTTTTACGCGACAGTTTTCTGTCTGTCACTTTTAGAAAAGTCAATGTACTGTACCTTTGGCTCACCTATTTTTTTAACGTTATCACACTAAGTTACAAATCCCTTAAGTATACACACATAGGTCAATTATACAGTAATTTTTCGATATTAGTTGTATTTTATGCTCTTACCTATATATATTTTCCATTTTATGGCGCTTGTCCCACGAAACAATGCGCGTATGGGCTGGACAGGCGGAGACGGTACGGAGATCTCCGGCGCGGGGGCGCGCCGCGGAGCAGCGCTGTGAACTTCGCTCCTGCCCAAGGCGCGCGCTTACATCCACAGACATCAGCTATCAATTTTGAACCACCACCAGGTGTCATTCACGAGCCTTGTGTTGTAGAGCCCATGCGGGTTTTTCCCTGCACATGAATCATATGCAATAGCCTACCTCGGGGCAGGTCGACGCACTTGCACGCAGGTAGGCTGCAGTTGGTTATTCATTTTTTTAAGCACGAGTGTGGGGCAGCGATAACGAAGTAATCCATCATTTAACTTTATTAAAAAGATTCCGGAGAAAAAGTAGTAGAACATAAACACTGAATTTCAAATACAGTCCTACAATGAGCACGGTCCAAGCAAGCCGAACAGACAGGCCTATTTATGCCGTTTCACAGCTCTTCTTTAAGAAACTTTTTACATTTTACATTTTCCTCTCTGGAGAGGACAAGCTAGTTTCATCTCTAGGTACATTAGAACGCATTGGAAGCTAACCACAAAATCTAAATTCATCACTTTAACATATATTTTTGTTTCTTCTTTCTCTCATGTGCAAGTTGCATGTTTATATGAGGACATTAAAACATTAACATTTCACAATGTCCAGTGTATGCAACATTTTGTGCAAGTGTTTTTTTTTTTTTTTACAAAGTCATTGGTCCAAATTCTGTGTGGATGTTAAAGCCACGCCACTAATCCATCCCCTAAATGATCCCTCAAAATAAACTGCATTAAACATTTGGTCAAATTTCACTTTACAATCTCAAGTTATATCTGTTTACAAAAAAAAGAGAGAAGAATATATTAAGAATAATAATATGAAAAGCAATTTAATGAAAGTTGTATATTTTGACTTCATTTGATGCTGGCATACTCAGAGTGCTCTGCCATGACAGTCTGTTTGTGAGCTGTTAAAAGCAGTTTTCTTAACATGGACAACAGAAGTATATGTCACCTCATCCTTGAGAGAGAGGAAAAGACAGAGATTTCGTTAAAAATAACGTCATGTAGCCACATATGCATTTATACACAGAATACACTCCGACTGACCTCCTTTTCATCTTGTTTTAAGTTTTGTTCTTGAGTTAAGCTATCAGGATTTACATCAGCCTAAAGAAAGAGACATCGTGATCTGGTACTGTATCGGCATATTAAGTCTTTATCTGAATGAGTTTCAGAGAATTTGTGCTCACCTGTTTCTCATTTTTACTACGCACTAGCTCAAGTTCATCATTGGTCTTCTTTTTGACATCTCTTCCTAGAAATGAAAACAAGCCTCAGCCAAATTGCTGTGAAATATCCACTCAGTCTAAAGTCAGACAAATCACCAATTTGTGAAGCTAAAAGCATCCCAAAATATTTGCAGCTTAAAGTTGAACATTCTACATGCTTTTGATTTGACATGTATTTTTTTTTAAATAATTCATATTAGTTACATTTCTCAAACTTGTGAGGTTTACTTTAATTTTGTGCTAAATAGGTTTGACAGGCCAGTCTTATTCCAATTTGTACTATTACCATCACATGTACTGTTTGTGTGTGTGTGTGTGTGTATTTGTACCTCTGCATTTCCAGTAGATCAATGCCAGTGCTGCTAGTAATATTAGTACTGGAAGCACTAACAACAGACAGAAGACTGAAACACACACACACACACACACACACACACACACACACACACACACACACACACACACACACACACACACACACACACACACACACACACACACACACACACACACACACACACACACACACACACACACACACACACACACACACAAACACACACACACACACACACACACACACACATACACACACACACACACACACACACACACACACACACACACGTGACACTTAAATACTATATAGACACTTTAAGAAAACTTTAAAGCAAAATAGGCTGTTACGTACATCTTTTGTCTTCTGTCTTTTTGGTTGTTTTTTCTTCTGTAAGAATTAGTTATATGGTTATAGCATGAACTTGAGTTCAAAAACTGCCTGCAATCATCTACAACAGAGGATATATTCTAGATCATCTTCAACAGTTTTTATGAACAATACTGTAACTACTGTAATACCGTAATGAAGCAACAACAACACAGCAGAACATTTATACTGCATTTTTGAGAGAAATTGGTTTCATGCAAAAATATTCCATTTACCTTTTATCTTTACCCTAATGTCTGTATATGTTCCTGATGAACTCTCACACCTATATGACCCTTCATCCTGCTTTCTGAGGTCAGAAATGAGCAGAGACAGATTTGCTGGAGAACTTTCATTAAACAGCTTCAGTCTGCCATTGTAACTCTCATTTATGAATACTTCATTTCGTTTGCCCCCGGCCATGTATAGCGTGAGCCAGGTGAATTTGACTGTAGACTGAGGGTGGGTACAGGAGCAGGGCAGCAGAACTGATCCACCTGTGAAACCTGTTACTTCTTGAGTCTCTCCATAACCTGAAATATAACAACCTGCAGGCAGAGAGAGTTTCTTTCTCAATGGATCAATGTGAGCTTTAGAGATTTAAGATCAGGAAGAAGAGTTTTATTATAACATCACTGAATAATAATTCAACATGCTTAAAAGTGAAATTAAGTTTCACAAGTCACACATTACTCATGTAGCTTTTAGTGCATATAATCTATAATAATGGTGCATGAGACTCAATTTGAGCTTTATGTGTTGCTTGGGTTCTGTAGGATTTATAATATGACTTATATATGAATATGAATATCTTCTGTTTCTATTAAAATTCACACTGATCGTCACTCAGCACTATCACGGAATCAGAACCATGATGACCGATTTAATTCGACTCTAAATTCTTTCACAGTAAAAGTATTTATAAATGGACTTACCTTCAACAAAGTGAGGCATAAAGAGGAAAAGACAGAAACACTCCCTCATGACTGATTCTCTGAACTCACTCACTCATTGATAGTCCAAACTTACACACTCGTCACTTGATCAGCGAATGTGAACTTAATGTGTCTTAATGCTGTGCTGCTTGTTTTTTGTTTTTTTTAGGTTTTCAAGAACTCAAACATGTTGCGCCATTTCCTCTTTTCATCAGCTATGTAATTGTTTCTTTTCCTGGATCATTGACACTAGTAATATGTATTTATCCTGCTCTATATATGGGACTACATCAGGGTTTTTCATGTCACTACACGCTCGTGATTAAGCATTTAAAGTCACAACAACATGATCCAAAAGCAAACAGACTCCATGTTTATTGCTTTTACTAAAAGGGTGCCATATTGATGTCAGCCTATAGGAAGGACCTTTAAGTGCAAGACGTTAACTTTGCAACTCAAATATGTAACAGCACAACAGCTCTGATGTTTTGTGACGAAGCCAAAAAAGTATAATGTATAACTACTATTTTGGCATAGGCTAAATTAATATGAAAATTGACTACATCATCACTCTGCTATGGTGATCATATTAACCAGCAGCAGATAAAATGGGTCCCTGTGGATGATTAGCGATCAAGTTGAAATGCATCTTATGTTGTTTTTACACAAAATTCCATCTGATTAGGGTTTGATGCAACAGGTGTCTTCCTCTTTCTGTTAGATTAAACGAGAAGTTAAAAATACTGTTTAAAGGTGCTGTATGTACATTTTTGACTTTAGTAAAGCATTAAAATACTATATGTTTGCAGATATTTAAGAAACATGCTGAGTTCACATACTAGTTCTCTGAAAAACAATGATACAGCCAGTTATTCTTACTTTGAAACGTGCGTTCCGTGTCGCAATGTCTGTTTTTGTTTTGGTCTGTGCGATAACACACGTTGCCAATTTACCCAATAGTATTTCAACACCACAGGTTGCCAGTTGGCGGAAAACACAGCGTATTGCTGCCATGGAAGCCAGCAAACAAACTGGGAAGAGATCGCAGATTCTACCCGACCCAGCAGGCTCTAACCTCAGTATCCATCTAAAAATCTCAAAGAACTCATAACTTGCAGTGTGTAAGTCTCCTCGTTGTCAATTGCGCTAGTTCCTGTTGCGTGTGCTCAAACTGGCAACCCGCTTGAGTGTAAAGTCTGAGGAGGAGGAGGAAGGGCAAACAATGTTTTGAATTTGGACTGCAGTACCTGTTTCAACCACTAGCTAGGGCTGGGCGATGTGGGCAAAACATTTTCTCGATAAAATCTTTTCATATCAGTCGATATCGATAATTATCACAATAAATGTTAAATATTTATTTATTTCAAATTTAAAGGCAGATTTTGAAAGTTATAGAAACCAGACTGTTAATTGTGGTTTTAAACTACTCCTTTATTGTCAGAATGACAAACACTTGATGTTTTTGAACTCCTTACACTTTTCCAGTCATTTTTCCTTAAATAAATTTCTTAATAGAAAAAATGAATGTCTTTGTTTCTGCATGTGCTAACGGTTGATATTGTTTCTAGTCATGAAACAGGTTTATGTCGCCTGATTTTGGCATATATCTTCAGCTGCAGTATTAATAATATTGCATGTTTTGTCTTAGAAATGCACATTTGACAGTGAGTTGACAGTAGTAGTTAGGAGTTAGATGTACATTTATGTTCATCAACAAAAACACGGACATCTGTAAAAATTGTAACAACCTCATTTTTATATGGTAAAATTTAAATATATGACTGAGTTTTATTAAAATGAACCATTGGTCTTCCACAGTATCATAGATTTAGATCATGATAACCACAGTTAAAAACATGTGCTCTTCACTGCCATGGTAAAATGTATCTAGGCTATGGTTTCTATGGTATTTGTATTGGTATTTGTAATATTCCATTACTCCTTTAATACATGTCTAGTCTACATTAATAATATAATAGAATTCTAAATGAATATTCCACATTTCTGCCACAGTACCATGGTGCAGTTCAGAACAGTAAATCCATGGTAAATTATGGATAAGATCGAAAAGACTTTTGACTGTATTATTGAGCACAGTGTTTCTCTTGTTTGTCAGCTCTGTTTTGTCTGGCTTTAAAATAGTTTAAATCACAGAGACATTTGTGTTTTTCGCTGAATGCACGCGCTTCTCACCGGATCTCACAGCGTTGTTTAGTGTTTGAGTGACCGATCAGAGTAAACGGATCTGCTGTTGTTAGCTCGCGCTGCGCTGCCGTTTGGACTTTGACCCGAGCGGATAAATGGTCTGTGTGGTGTGCAGTTCAAATGAGTAACAACAATTTGTGCTACCTTTTATCAACAAATTCGTCGTCTTTGGATGATGACTCAAGGCTAGGTTCACTTTTGATTTAACGTTCGTCGCCTCTTTCACTCATTTTTTCCTTCTCGCGTCGAGTTTTCTTTGCCAGTAGAGCGTGTACTTATGTGCAAGTTAAAAGCTGCACACTGACTGGCTGTTGTCGCGATCTATATCGAGTAAAAATTTCCAGAGCTTATCGTCGTTATCGACATAAATTTTATCGCGATTCGATATATATCGTTTACCGGTCCAGGCTTAGCTGTCATTCTTACATACACTCTAAATAAAAATTATGCTAAATAATAGCACTAAAAGTGTAGTAAACCCAGCCTGATCTGCCGGCGATTTGATTTCGCCCTTCATTTCTACTGCTTCTGTTACACTTTTACGGGAACCAATCACAGACTGGCTTATCCACCTGGCGTGCTATTGGCGGGTTTAACACGATGACGGATAGAGAAGCGATGGGTCGTTGCCCGTTGATCACGCCTCTTGTGGTCTGATTGGTTGAAGGACTATCCTATTGCATACAGAGGCATTTGAATTATGCTCGTTTATCACGCCTCTTGTGGTCTGATTGGTTGAAGGACTATCCAATTGCGTACAGAGTCATTTAATTTATGCTCGTTTATCACGCCTCTTGTGCAGTAGAAAATACATAGCAGATTCCCCAGACATCTTAAATTGAGCTTGGTCTGGTGATAGCCAGACAACTAAAAGGGGTTAATTGGCTTGTAATCATAGGGGAACCACTTTAAGTGCTATATAGCACCTTTCTATAAATTGTGCTATGTATAACCAATCACCATGTCTTTCTCTCATCCTCCAATTGTATACCTCCTTACGCATAATTTAAATTGCAACTGACAGCTCTTAGTATCCAATCTTGTTGCATCCCACCACCAAAGGTGTGTACAGCACCTTTGAATATAAAAAAAAGTTAAAGTAAAAAACGTTTACTGTCATTTGTAATGCATGTATTCAATATATGTGGTGAACGTGTGGGCTCATATTCAACATTTATATGAATCACATGTCAGGAAAATCTCAAATGAAAGTGAAGATATCATTCTCGGCTCAAAATCGTATTAATCTGAAGCAATTATTTTAAAGGTGCAGTGTGTGAATTTTCTAACGGTGAGGTTGTGAATTGCAATCAGCCACTGCCTACCCCTCCCTTTCGAAGCACATAGAGAAGCTACGGGGGCCGGCACAGGACGAAAATGTCTTTGTCTGAGAGAGCAGAGAGTGACTAGTGTTCTGTAGAGGAGTTTGTCCGCTTAGGGCTACTGTAGAATTATTGAGTCATTGGTTGAGAAACCATTGTTACTGTTATTGTCACTGAATGAGGCTACATTATTTAAATTATTCCCAATGTATTAATAACGCAATCATTTTTTGTATATTATAGAAACATTATTTCAGACAGCTCTCAAAAATTAAGTTGTGTTAAGCGCTGTTAACCACACGGGGGCAGTAGCTCTTTAAAGCTGACCATGATATAAAAAAACCCCAATTGAATAACTGAAAGAAAGAGTTAAAAGAAGAATAAAATATATTACTTTTTTTAATTCATAAAAACCCTTTTATTGTTTTGTACATGGCAATGCGACCATGGGAGACTGATGAATAAAACATCAAAATAATAACAATTACACGTCCCTGAGGTCTTTGACGTCCAGAAAGCCGAATGCTGTGAGTGACAGTTACATGGAGTTTCAGCATGTGTGGTGGTGCTTCCCCACAGAGTTCATGAGTTTCAGCTCAGCTGGATTGCTGTCACACAAAGGGCTTCTTGGATCTGGCACGGTTTTGTTGAGAAGTCAAGCATAGAATGTCACTTGTCACATTAACAATAAGGTGCTTGAGCACACTTCATCTTTAGAACTGTTCTTTGTCCACATTTCATTTCCGACCCCATTCCAATGAACATCATAGTCATTTCATCATATTATATCTGACGATTTCTTACCATGGCAGGACACAGCTGTTATTTTAACACAGGTTTCAGAGCAAGTCCTGTTCATTTTGCCTTTGTAACTATGAGAGAGATAAGACCTAAATGATACAATGGTAAAAATGTTCTTCTCTTTTTAAAATCATTTTGAAGCATCCAGCAAAGTATTGCTTTTTTGTGTATACAGTGTATGAGAGAGAGAAATAAAGAGAGTGAAAAGAAAGCACCAGAGACACAAGGCTAAAAAACATTCCTCTCAAAGAGCTGCATGCTTTGTTCGACCATTGGTACATTCAGTCTCATTATCATCCATTTTCCTAAGGCTTAAGGCACCTTAGGTGTTAAATAGTCATTTACAGCCACTACTTGGATATTAGATGTTTAAAAATGATCACAATGACTTTATTTACCAGTAAGAAGATTTCCTAAGGTTGTTTTTTTCTGGTATTTTCAGGACGTGTGCCTGGAAAGTGTATGTGGGGAGTGATTGGCAGTTCTGCTTAAAGATTTCAGAGCAGGATGAGCTTGCCGTCTGTGAGTACAGAGCCAAGGTATGTTACTCTTCTTTTGCTGCAAGGAAAAACACACACACTCACACACACGCACGTGTTCATGGTGATGAGCAACAAATGTCTTTTTTCCCATACACAATAACAAAGACAAATGTAGACATATAAGCCATTTCTTAGATGCATAATAATACGAGAGAACGGGATGTTATGGTTGAAGTGCACATTCCGCTTTTCTCTCTCTATCGCTCTGTCTGTCTCTGCTTTCTGTGCTGAGTCATTAGGGCTTTCTTTAATGATGGATGTTTACAGACAGCCCTCTTCTTCTTTTGCCATGCAAAACAAAAGAAGATGCAAGCTATGCACAGCTATGACATAGAAACAATACATTTGTTTTGTGTCCTGTTTACATGAATGTATATACGACACTCTCAGAAAAACTGATGCAAAAGCTGTCACTGGGGTGGGACCCATTCAAAAGGGTACACTTTTATACCTTGTTTAACCCTAATGGGGGCAAATTAATACCTTAAATATACATAATAGCAGTGCATTTAGTACCTAAATGGTATATATTAGTACCTTTTGAAAGGGTATCTTCTATGTGACACTGAGTTCAGTCATGTTTTTCCGAGAGTGTATGTCAGGGACGGACTGGGGCTAAAAAACAGCCCTGGACTTTCTCCCAAATAGGCCCATCATCCGGCCATTCGCCCCTAGCCGTGCGCAACAGAAACTAGCAAGGATGTACTATGCCACAATACTGTCAGACTATCAGACAAGGTATTCACAACAAGTGACATCTCAAAACCTATGGCTAGGCCCTATTAATTTTGTCTGTGAAGCTTTCACAAACAGCCACCAGGTCTTTGCCAATTCCAAAATAATAAACACAAATATGAAAGACAAGGAAAAACTGCACTCTGATGGAAGACAGACAGAAAGTGCAAGCTAGGATTTTTTGGTTAAACAAAACTGTAGTCAATTATTTAGCCTCCTTCCTTGTATGTTAGCACGTTTAGAGTGGTAGCAATGCATGCCTGATGTTTTCCCGTTTAATTCAATACCTTAGTCTTCATTCTAGCAGAAAATGTGCAAAGTGAATGAAAGAAATGAAAACCAATGCAATACGATGATGAATGTCCAAAAGATGACACCCACAGACTGTTTTTAAATGGGGTTGGATACATATTCTTTGCTTTTAAACTATGTGTGTGTGTGTGTGTGTGTGTGTGTGTGTGTGTGTGAGAGAGAGAGAGATATTTTGGTTAGATGACAGTTGTAGGTTACAGTTTGACAAGAGTTTACAGTTTGACAAAAGCACAATGTTTTGTTTTATTGCGAGTGTACACAAATATAAGCAAACACTTTGCAGTTTGAATGATGCCAATTCGGTTAAAACGAGTACACATGTACCGTTCCACCCCATGCACACCCCTGTTGATAGCTAGCTGACTATGCAATTCGCTAAGATAGGGATAAAGGCAGCCTATTATAATGTGTCCTGCTACTACTGGCACTTACCAGGACCTCTTGCTGGTGTGAAGTTAGCTCAGCTTCCACTAGCTGGTCCTCTACAGTCTAAGTCTGGCTAAGCGATGTAGTGTTGCTGGCAGTCTGTAAGCTTTTTACAATTTGCTGCATCAGTCTCGAGAGACTTGGCCCTCTTTTCTTTAACTTTTTCCCATCCACCTTTCTCCTTACGTCTTCTGCTAGCCATTTTGCCGGCGATTTGATTCTGGAAATCCGGGGACCAATCACAAACTGGCTAGTAGGCCGACTCTTCGACTCTTCTTCCTCAGTTTTTTTTTGTTTTTTGCACATAGCAGCATATAAGTGATCGTATTAGTGCCCCTGCTGTTGGCTGTTCATATTGCGTTATTTGACTCTTTTTTTTTTGCCGACGGCCGGGTGACGGCCCTCGGTTGGACGGCCGTTCTGGACTTTTCCAGAACGCACAGATTGTCAATCCGTCCCTGGTGTATGTTATAGTATTATACAGTATACTATATCCTACTGATAATTATTGACCATAAATGGCTTAGGATACTTAAGCCACACAAATTTGCATATTTGCATTAGATAACAAAATATCAAAACAAGTGACATTGCAAAATTATGCTAGAGCATTGATTACTTTTAGCAGATGTACTAATTCAGAAACTCTTTTGATTCTGTTTGTATCATATTTTTTTGCACTGATCTTTGTTCTGGTGTTCTTATGCCTAATAAGGCATGTCTTCATGGATTTACTGAATTAAGAAAGGAGACGTTAAAAGTCAAGTCCCTCTTATTCACTGATTATGTTGTTTCTAATGTCTGCTCTCTTAAGTGTCTCAGATGGGGCTCACCTCCCACTAAGCTGTCTGGACTAATTGATATCATGGTTGAAGACACTTTTCTGGACTTTTTAACAAAGGTCAGGAGCTGAGAAGGAGCACATGGAGGTTCAGCCTCAGAAAATGTAATAAATAAAATAAAAAAATTCTGGCTCAATAAAACGTTAAACTTTATTTCAAAAATGTAATAAAAAATCTGGGTTACAATGAGGCACTTACAATATAACGACTCACTGTTTCAGACTCACTAAATATACTCACTGTTTCAATAGTATAGACGTAAACAATATGCATGCCAAAATTATTTTAGTGTGATAATATCACTTAATAACATTTTCGTTGTATAGTTGTATCCAATTTTACATCTATAATGAAACATAATCTTACAATGACCAAAAAAGGAAGAGAACAACTTTACAGCTCAAATAATGCTAAATAAATGCTAAAATAAAATTTTAACAGAAGAAAAGGTAACTTATATATTAAAGGGATGGTTCACTTCCGGTGGACAGCCTTCCGTATTCGACTTACGAAGAAAGTGTAGCGCTTCTCATAGGTCTAAATGCTTATGTTACGTCTGTCGTCATCATTGTGACAGAATATGGACGGCGGTCTGCCAGAAGCTAGATATTTTACTCTATAACGTTAAATATGGATATTTTTCTTACAAAAACCCATCTATTCTCTTCAGAAAGCCTTTATTAACCCCTGGAGCTGTATGGATTAGTTTTATAATGGATGAATGCACTTTTTTGGTCTTTAAATTTTGGGCTGCCATTCACTTCCATTATAACACTTGGATTAACCTGGACATATTTAGTATAACTCCAATTGTATTCGTCTGAAAAAAGAGTGTCATATACACCTAGGATGGCTTGAGGGTGAGTAAATCATGGGGTAATTTTCATTTTTGGGTGAACTATCCATTTAAGTTTAACATTTCTACTTTGAAATCCTCCCAAACTGACCCCCATTTAATTCCATTGTAAATACCTTAACCTCTTTTTCTCTCTCTCTCTAGATTATATTTATAACAATTATATAACAATATTTTCTGCATAATGTTATATATATATGTGTTTCCTGTAGCTCAAACAGTAGAGCGTGGCGCTAGCAACGCCAAGGTCATGGGTTCGATTCCCAAGGAAAGCAAGAACTGACAAAATGTAAAATGTGTACCTTGAATGCAATGTAAGTTGCTTTGGATAAAAGCGTCTGCCAAATGCATAAATGTGTGTGTATATATATATATATGTGTGTATATATAAAACCCAACTTACAGAACCTGAAAAATGTCTTTAAAGACCTTTTTTTCTGTAAAATTGAAAGATGTTTCGAGCTGCTAGATGCTTTGTGCTGCTAGATGCTATGACTCAGGGGCAACATTAACCAGTCAAACCTTGACTCCTTACGTAACAGGAAATGTGACAACCTGTAGATGTCAGCTGGCCTTTTATGGCTGTGATCCGGCTAAGAAGAGTTTCTGATTGGACATGACGAGAGCATCATTGGCTTTGCTCCTCCATGCGCTCCTCTCTCTTTTTCACAGTGAAGTTGTTTGTGTGTGTACATACATTTTTTTTGAGCCTCAGCAAATTAATTGAGCGCCAGGCTCATGTTTAATCAGACACATGCACTGTCACTACTAGCAGAACTGCCTGCTGGGTAGCATGTGGCAAATATAGCAGCTGAACAACATCAAATGCTGAGCGATTTACAAAAAGACAGAATTGCTGTCTTGCAATTCCACCTGGAAGCACTTCCACCTGCATTTCACATCTGGTTTTACATGTTCACTCCTTAAATATGATGATTGGCCAGTTTATACTCTAAATATGCAGATTGACCATATGCTGGTTTTAAAAATGTTTGAAGCTTTAGTAGATCTGCAAGCAATGCAAGTGTCTCCGACTTTTTCTTTCCGCAGAATAGCAGGGTTAACAGGACTAATTTAGTTCCCTTGAAGCAAATCTTGCAAATATGAAACTTAAAGGTTGCTGGTTTTGAATATCAAAGGGCAATAAATGAGTGAATGGTTAAGCCAACGGTAACCATTACTTTAAACTCAAATGTTAAGCACTGCTGTTGTCTCTGGGAAAGAGCTCACATATGGGTGCTAATGAGTGATCTTTTTTTTTTTTTTTATACATCACACACATAAAACGCGCACACACACACTTGATACTGTATGTCCAAGTCTATCCACAGGCTCTTTGCTTTAATGCAGTGTCACATTTGATTTCCATAAGGTGTTAAATGACCTTTTGAATCAGACTCTAGGTCCGTCTGACTATACCAGCCCGTCTACTGCATTTCTGACTATGTAAGTGCACACTTGATGGCTGCTCTGTCAAGTCCTCGTCGTCAGTGAGGAACCTGGGTGTTCTCTTTTATACTAATCTTTCATTTGAAAGCCACGTTTCTAGCATCTGTAAAATTGCATTCTACCATCTTAAAAATATATCTAAATTACGGCACATGCTCTCAATGCAACATGCTGAACAGTTAGTTCATGCGTTCATGACCTCAAGGCTAGATTATTGTAATGCTCTACTGGGTGGTGGCCCTGCTCGCTTAATAAATAAACTCAAGCTGGTCCAAAACGCAGCACCTCGAGTTCTTACTAGAACCAGGAAGTATGACCATATTAGCCCGGTTCTGTCAACACTGCACTGGCTCCCTATTAAACATTGCATACATTTTAAAATCTTGCTTATTACTTACAAAGCACTAAATGGTTTAGCTCCCCAGTACTTGAGCGAGCTCTTAACACATTATACTACATCACGTCTACTGCGGTCTCAAAATTCTGTGACCCTGAAAATGACCCTGAAGTGTCTGCAGAGACCGTGTCAATTAAACTCCCCCTGAAATTGCCTCATTGACATGGCATCCTCAATAAACCGACTCCGATTGTTCGAATATTCCTATTTAATAATTGTTTCATCAATACGGCATCCTCAATAAACCCGTCTCCGTCGTGATAACTCCGATATTTCGATTATTCCTATTTAATAATTATTTAATCGACACATCATCCTCAATAAACCCGTCTCAGGCGTGTTGCCTCCGATCTTTCGAATATTCTGATCTATTATGACCTCTGACCTGTAAAGTTGTCAGAATAATAATAATACGCTGTTTGTTAATTGGCCAGAGGAGAACTGGCACCCCGACTGAGCCTGGTTTCTCCCAAGGTTTATTCTTCTCCATTAGGTCACCTAATGGGGTTTTGGTTTCCTTGCCGCTGTCGCCTCTGGCTTGGCTTGCTCAGTTGGGGACACTACATTTTTCAACTAAATATCCAAATAAATCTAATTATTAAACTAAATTAACTATATAAACTAAATTACTGATCTAATTACTGATCTAAAGCCCACATTGTCACTGTATGATAATTGAAATGAACTGATGACATCACCGTTTTCTCCAGAAAGGCTATACGGCTGAATAAAATTCTGTTGCATTATTTTCCTGTTTAACACTGTGAAGCTGCTTTGAAACAATCTGCATTGTTAAAAGCGCTATATAAATAAACTTGACTTGACTTGACTTGACATTAACAATGTGCATGACTTGTACACGCAAAGATAGTAATGTGAAAACAGTGCTTTGCTAAATCTTTTGCGGTTTCACTGTGGGTACCTCCAGTATCACACATGGACTGACATAGCCGGTATTTGGGATTAGACTCCTCGACAAGCTGATCCCTTTGATGTGGTAACATGTGCTTGCATGCTAAAATATGAAGAGATGAGCGGAGGAGAAGAATAGGGGGATTGTGTGAACAAGACTAGAGACCCTCTGCGTCAGAGGCTTAATCTGAACAGAAAATGTGTGTAATAAAGCAACAGCATGAAGTTTCCTGGTTTCCCTCATGCTAATGAATAGTAATGACTCTTTCAGTTGCAAAATCTACAATTATATGACTCCCTTACAGCAAAAATAATAAATAGCTAAAAAGCACATACAAATACAATGATTTAAATAGTTGCAGCCCACCATGAAATAAAATATTTACTAAATCAAATACAGTAATTTGTGTTCTCACCAACAAAACCGTAATAGGTTTGTATTTTAGAAAGTAATAGCTTAAAGTCTTCTGAAACCATTCAATGGCTTATTGTGTGGAACAGACCAAAATGTGTTTTGTTATTTCTTCAATACTCTAGCTGTTCTTATCACTCTCATGAATGTTCATGAGAGAATATGGAAAATGCACAAATCAATTTGTTCTTTGGAGTTGGATCTTTTTCATTGCTAATTAGTTCACAAACCATCAGTGTTGGGCGGTGTTAACAGAGTAATTTAACGCGTTATAATTTCCAATATAGTAATTAGAGTATAGTTCCAAGCCCAGTTCACTATACGTTACAGCTGCGTTACATCTTTGGAGGGAGCTGAAACTCTGTGTTTCTCAGCGACAGGCCAGAAACCTGACTGATCTAGAGAAGATCTGTGTGGAGGAGTGGGCCAAAATCCCTCCTGCAGTGTGTGCAAACCTGGTGAAAAACTACAGGAAACGTTTGACCTCTGTAATTGCAAACAAAGGCTACTGTACCAAATATTAACATTGATTTTCTCAGGTGTTCAAATACTTATTTGCAGCTGTATCATACAAATAAATAGTTTAAAAATCATACATTGTGATTTCTGGATTTTTTTTTTAGATTATGTGTCTCACAGTGGACATGCACCTACGAAGACAATTTCAGACCCCTCCATGATTTCTAAGTGGAAGAACTTGCAAAATAGCAGGGTGTTCAAATACTTATTTTCCTTACTGTATGTGGCTAATCATTTTAGGAAGAATTGTCATAGTAATGAGGTAAGCATTTTCTTGTAGCCTATATATTTGCAATAATTGGCAATAATAAATTAACATCCTTGTCCTGAACTTCATTTATAACTCAATTTCTTTCAGCATTCTCAAGAAGGCTGACAAAAAATGTGCCTGTGTGTTTGTGTGTGTGAGAGAAAGAGATTATACAGGTGCTGGTCATTTAATTAGAATATCATCAAAAAGTTGATTTATTTCACTAATTCCATTCAAAAAGTGAAACTTGTATATTATATTCATTCATTACACACAGACGGATATATTTAAAATGTTTATTTCTTTTAATTTTGATGATTATAACAGACAACTAAGGAAAATCCGAAATTCAGTATCTCAGAAAATTAGAATATTACTTAAGACCAATACAAAAAAAGGATTTTTAGAAATCTTGGCCAACTGAAAAGTATGAACATGAAAAGTATGAGCATGTACAGCACTCAATACTTAGTTAGGGCTCCTTTTGCCTGAATTACTGCAGCAATGCGGCGTGGCATGGAGTCCATCAGTCTGTGGCATTGCTCAGGTGTTATGAGAGCCCAGGTTGCTCTGATAGTGGCCTTCAGCTCTTCTGCATTGTTTGGTCTGGCATATCGCATCTTCCTCTTCACAATACCCCAGAGATTTTCTATGGAGTTAAGGTCAGGCGAGTTTGCTGGCCAATTAAGAACTCAAGCAACGTGGATTGTGTGCCTCTCCTCTCTTCCTCCAGACTCTGGGACACTGATTTCCAAAGGAAATGCAAAATTTACTTTCATCAGAGAACATAACTTTGGACCACTTTTTTTCCTTTTTGTCCAAAGCAGGCGAGACGCTTCTGACGCTGTCTGTAGTTCAAGTGTGGCTTGACACAAGGAATGCGACAGCTGAAACCCATGTCTTGCATACGTCTGTGCGTAGTGGTTCTTGAAGCACTGACTCCAGCTCCAGTCCACTTTTTGTGAATCTCCCCCACATTTTTTAATTGGTTTTGTTTCACAATCCTCTCCAGGGTGCAGTTATCCCTATTGCTTGTACACTTTTTTTCTACCACATCTTTTCCTTCCCTTCGCCTCTCTATTCATGTGCTTGGACACAGAGCTCTGTGAACAGCCAGCCTTTTTTGCAATGACCTTTTGTGTCTTGCCCTCTTTGTGCAAGGTGTCAATTGTCGTCTTTTGGACAACTGTCAAGTTAGCAGTTTTCCCCATGATTGTGTAGCCTACAGAACTAGACTGAGAGACCATTTAAAGGCCTTTGCAGGTGTTTTGAGTTCATTAGCTGATTAGAGTGTGGCACCAGGTGTCTTAAATATTGAACCTTTTCACAATATTCTAATTTTCTGAGATACTGAATTTGGGATTTTCCTTAGTTTTCTGTTATAATCATCAAAATTAAAAGAAATAAACTTTTGAAATATATCAGTCTGTGTGTAATGAAGGAATATAATATACAAGTTTCACATTTTGAATGGAATTAGTGAAATAAATCAACCTTTTGATGATATTCTAATTATATGACCAGCACCTGTATGCACTATACCTACCAGAACAAGCAGATTCTTAACAAGCTTCGAAATAAGCAGACTGTCCTCACATCATCTCTCCTCCTAAAGTATACTTCTCAGAAAAGCACAGTACTATTACTTTTTCTCAAATCACGTTCTTTGTGTGTGTGTTTGGTTCATGTAAACCCTATGTTATGGATCACATAACAAAATCCTTTGTCCTTGTGGGGACATTTTTCAGTTTCCATGAGGAAAACAGCTTATAAATCATACTAAATTATATATATTTTGAAAATATACAGTTTGTGCAGTATAAAAACCATTATGTCTAAAATCCTCATAAAACATGTACGTGTGTGTGTGTGTGTGTGTGTGTGTGTGTGTGTGTTCGTTTGTGTTTGTGAGGCTGACTAAACTCACATAAGTACAGCCTCTCCTAGATTTTTGAACCAAGTGGATTTTAATGCAGCTTTCATGAAAAAAAGTTATCTTTGATAATTAAGTTGCACAATTAGGTAAAAAAGTGTTGGTAAGGTTCAATTTGTGAACATTAGTGAATTCAGTAGAAATCATCAACTAACAATGAACAACATTTTTTACAAAATGTATTATCTAGGTTAATGTTAATTTATAAATATTCTTATGTTTATTGTTCATTTATGTCCATTCATAATGCATAAACCCAAATTATTACATGGCTCCACCACTGTCATCCAATGTCTTCTCATCTGGGTAAATGAAACTTGTGCTACTCCTCGTTTTATGCAAATGCAAAGTTTCATCTCAGTTTTTGATTGTAGTGAAAATGACCTCAGAGAACTTCAGTATTTATATTACTGTAATTTTGTTGCAATCTGTTCATCTTGTTGCTATGCATGATTGTTTTGTGCTTTCTGGTTCTTAATCTTAGCGGAATCTTTATTTATTTAGTGAGTAATGCATAATATTTATTCCTGATACAGCTTGAAATATGTATTAATTAATGTATTGGTGATGTACATAAGTACTGAGTAATATTAATTAACTACACATGCTTACTATAGAGTTACGTTTAGGGTTTGGTTTAGGGTAAGTCACTTGTAATCATGCATAATTTACGGTTATTACTATAGTAAGTACATGTAGTAACGTGTAACTGTCACCTTAAAATAAAGTGTTACCAAAAGTTAATTATACAGTAAAATAAAAAATACAGTAAAATGTTAAAAAATGTTTTATGTTCAAATATATTAAAATGTAATTAATATGTAATTTATTTATGTAATGCAAAGCTACATTTTCTCCAGTCTTCAATGATCCTTCAGAAATCATTCTAATATGCTGATTTAATGTGCAATAAATAATGTATTATCAATGTTGAAATTAAAACAATTGTGCTGCTTAATATTTTATTATTATTATTTTTTTTTTTCAAAAGAACAGCATTTGATTTATAAATCTTTTATAATATTATAGATGCCTTTTCTGTCACCTTTAGATCAATTTATTATCTTATTTATTGCTTAATAAAAGTATTAATTTCTTTCAAAACAAACAAAAGTCTTACAGAGGCCAAACGTTTGAACTGTAATGTATCTAATGCATTAACTAATGTAAATGAATCAAACCTTGTTAAAAAAAAAAGTTAATCTTCCAATAATCTTCTGCAGATCAAAAACTTGTCTTGATCGAAACTTCTGTCATTATACCCGCACTCATGCCACGTGACGAGTTATAATGTCACGAATTGGACCTGGGTTACTAAAGAAAAACTGTACCATTAGACAAACACATCTTAGACTTATAAAGTGAACTAAAAGTTGTTCAAATGGATTTATGCATTGGTTGATCAAGTCTTAGTGGAGGTAGTGTGAGCCAAGACGAAAATAAAAATAAGCGCATGACGCCCCTGTGTTGCACCTTTTTCTCCCTTATCTCATACACTTTCTCTTACTTTTATTTCTTCACTGGCCCCGTAGGTTGCTTAGGAACCCTATCAGATTAATGTCCTGCCTTATCGAGTCACCCTCCCAATTTCCTGTAGTCGTAGTCGTGTCCCTCCTTCTGGCAGACGGTCCCCTGGAGCCAGAGATGGTGTGAAGACGAGGGAAAGAAGAAAAAAGGAGGGGATGAGGACAAGAGTGTAAGAAAGAGGCGTGAAGCCAATGAGACAGATGGAAAAATTAAAGAAAAAAAGGGAAAGAAGGATGGCTGGATGTAATATTTATGTAAAAATGCTCTTCTTTAATTTAAGGCTGAAATCTGTGAGCTAGTATCTTTGCTGATCAAATATCCATTACTTGGAAAATCAATGCATGAAAATCGTAGTTTATTGACACTGATGAATTGATAGGATGTACAATCTGGATTGATTGAGGCTTGGGTCATGCACAAGCACTCTAGGCTAAATCATATCCCCTTAAGAAAAAGGGGTGCTCTCTGATGGTCCTATTTGTTCACTGATGTCTTTTAGTTTGAGGAGACGCATGTTGGACTTAAAGGAAGAGACATTTCCTATTTACTCAGCTCTGATGTCCAGGCTGACGATGGTGATTCAGATATATCCCTGAAATACTCCCCAGGATTGGTCTTGATCACTGGACTGTATGGCATCATGTGCTTTAGCTCAGTTATTTCAACTCCCCTTCAAGAAAGGAATGTAGTCCTTGAACACAGTGGCATCTGAATCAGACTCATTTCATGGCATAACATCATATTAGTGTTAGATATTACACAAATGCGCCATATCAGTGTAAGAATTTCTTTTGATATTCATTTGCTTTTTCGTTCGTTTTACATTTATGTTGGAAATTATAAAAATGAATGAAGTGTATATTTAAAAAAAAATAGCTTTTATTCTTATTTTTTTGTGTTTTCTGCTTTATATTTTCACCCATTTTGCAAGATGCATTAAAAGCAACCAGCACATTTATGGTATCTACTGCATGTAAAAGTCTAATTTTATATTTTATATATGTTTTATATTCTGTAAATTTTGCAAATGTCTCTGTACATTTTGGAATGAGGAGGTTAATGATAGCTTGAGTTGTTTTCTAGGTACTATCTCAATGATTTACTCACAGCAGAATGTTGCCTACAGCGCAGGCAAGGGTGTTTGATTTCGTTTCAGATATATAAACCCTCTTACTCGCACACATGCATGTGTGCACCACATGTACAGGTATAGATCTAAAACTGAACTTTATTCCGTTACACACACGCACGCTATCACAGAGAAACGACAAATATAGAGATTATGTAATTCAATTTCACATGTCAGCAGTTTCTTCATGAGCATTAATATCTCTCTCTCTGTATGTCTCCTCTGTCACGAGAGGCTGTCCATGGCTGGGCTGATGAAGATCTATTACACAACAGAGATTTGCAACATGGCTTCTCAATTAGTAAGATACTGATACTGATTCCAGCACTACGCAACATGAGAAGCCCTGACCCGTACCAGAATGATTAAACACTAACCATCAATCTTCTCACCAAAGCAACTAATTACTTTTCTTGTGTGCTGCATTGGTTCAATGCTAATCACATTCTGAGGTGAGCGTGCACATCTACAGGGATGAATTACAGTAAAGCTCCTCTGCTGCAATATTGCAGTCATTTAATAAGCGTGTAGATAGTTGTGCGTTGTCAGTTGGCTTTATTAAATCAATTAATCTTGCCCTTGCATTCACAAGCAGCTGTTGCTTCTGTAGAGTCGCTAATTGTGTGTGTTTGTCTGGAAGTCTAATTTAAAGCTGCTGCTCGTAACTTTTTTTTGTGTTCAAGATTTACAAAAATTAGGCTATATGAGAATGTACAACATGAATCCATTTTCTAAATCATGTTTTTCTCTTACCTGGAATCATTATGGTACACTTATAATAAGTGTTAATATTGGGACTATTTCAGATCGGTCTGGTAGGAACCGCTGTGGAGGAGCACAGTCCCTGCGTGACTCGCCATAGACATAAACAGAGAGAAGTAGCTCCGGCTGCAATGTTCTTCCGCAAGAAGCATGCAGTTCTGTTTATTAACCGCTAGAGCGCAAAAAGTTACGGACTGCAGCTTTAAAGGAATATATTTACTCAGGTTGTTCCAAAACTTGTAGTTTGTTATTTTGTCCATGAACACAAAAGGAGAAATATGATGCTTGAGAAATGTCAGATGTGTAACCACATCTGTCAAGCTCCAAAAGGATTCATGCAAAAGTCTTCTGAAGCCACATGATGGACAGACTATAATTTAATAGGTTTTACAGCAGATAATATAATGATATGTAGAAATGACAACATGCAATGAGTTTATTATGGACAAAATTAAAAGTCCAAGTACTGAACTTCCAATTTTCAGTACATTGTTTTACTCTATGAGAAAATAAATAGCTGCTTATATAAATGTATTATGTTTCATTTAATAACATTTTATAATGACCAATGCACAAATATATTTCAGGTAAAAATATTTGATTATTAAAAAAAACACACTACTGTTCAAAAGTTTGGGTGCAGTAAGATTTTTAAAAAATATTGACCAAAGATACAGTAAAACAGTAATTTGTAAAATATTTGAATTTTTAAAAATATATATAATGTATTCCTGTAATATCAAATTCATTTTAATATGCTCATTTGATACTTAATAAATATTTCTTATTATATTGAAAACAGCTGCTTATTTTGTGATTACACTTCTTCAGCATAGAAAGTTCAAAAGAACAACATTTATTTGAAATAGAAATCTGTTGTAGCATTATAAATGTCTTATTATAATTAGTTACACAACAGCCATAATTTGAACTGTCGCTTTAAGACTCTGCTTGTCAAGAAGTCTAATTCATTTACAACCTTTTCATGTTGGGTTCCAAAAGCAACCTTTCTGTTAACAGTTCTTAAAAGGACCATGTTTTTCTTTGTGTGAAGAATATTTCAATAACCTGAATAACCATAAAGAATCTTTTGTGTGATGGAAAGGTTCTATTTATGGTAAAGTTTCTTCATGGAACCGCAGATGCCAATAAAGGAACCTTGATTTTTACGAGTGTAGAGTAATATTGAAATGATCATGAGAGGGTTTTTCTGTATTTATGTGTCCTCAGTTTGTGAGTATTTGTTTTTATAGCTGGAGACATGCTGAGTGACTAAGCGTAATGATTGTAGGTCCCTGTGGTGAGTTTTCTGCTGTCCTGCCAGTGTGTGATAAGTAAGCCAGATCCCCAGATGCACACTAACTCTTTCTCCTCTCTCTCTCTCTGAGGGGATCTACTGAGGAGAAGCTAACCGCTTCATGCGTGCTCTCCTGATGCTGGCTAGCTTAAACAGGCCTGAAACAAAACCCAGGGGATACGCAGTTACACAAGATATGCACAGAGAAGTTTTTGGTCCACCTTATCATGCTTTTGTGAGCATTGGTTTTGTTCCTTGTGACTGTATTTGATGCTAAACTTCAAATACCTGTGCAGCCATTTAATGGTGCGATTATATTAAGCCAAATGAGGCAGCATGACGATCAGAATGACCCCACAGTCTGTCTTGCAAAAAAGGCATTGCAATTCCCAGAGTGCTCTGAGATCATATGGAATGCCAGATGGTGCAGAATACAGACATCAAATAAGACATTTAATGATTCATCTTAACAGACTTCCTACAGTATGTGAAGGACAGTAAGACTCAAGTGGTGAGTAAAAAGCAGTTTGTTACTGGTTTTATGTTAAAAAAATTATTATTATTAATATTATATAATTATAGTCGGACACTAATATAACAGTAACAACAAACAAAAAACATTGGTCCAAGTTTTTTTTGGGGATATGTACCATGATATTAGGGCTGTACTGTTTGGCTGAATGGCAATAGACAATATACAGTGGGGAGAACAAGTATTTGATACACTGTCAATTTTGCAGGTTTGCCGACTTACAAAGCATGTAGAGGTCTGTAATTTTTATCATAGGTACTCTTCAACTGTGAGTGACGGAATCTAAAACAAAAATCCAGAAAATCACATTGTATGCTTTTTAAGTAATTCATTTGTATTTTATTGCATGACATACTGTAAGTATTTAATACATCAGAAAAGCAGAACTTAATATTTGGTACAGAAACCTTTGTTTGCAATTACAGAGATCATACGTTTCCTGTAGTTCTTGACCAGGTTTGCACACACTGCAGCAGGGATTTTGGCCCACTCCTCCATATAGACCTTCTCCAGATCCTTCAGGTTTTGGGGCTGTGGCTGGGCAATACGGACTTTCAGCTCCCTCCAAAGATTTTCTATTGGGTTCAGGTCTGGAGACTGGCTAGGCCACTCCATGACCTTGAGATGTTTCTTACGGAGCCACTCCTTAGTTGCCCTGGCTGTGTTTCGGGTCGTTGTCATGCTGGAAGACCCAGCCAAGACCCATCTTCAACGCTCTTACTGAGGGAAGGAGGTTGTTGGCCAAGATCTCGCGATATATGGCCCCATCCATCCTCCCCTCAATACGGTGCAGTCGTCATGTCCCCTTTGCAGAAAAGCATCCCCAAAAAAGGATGTTTCCACCTCCATGCTTCACGGTTGGGATGCTGTTCTTGGGGTTGTACTCATCCTTCTTCTTCCTCCAAACACGGCGAGTGGAGTTTAGACCAAAAAGCTCTATTTTTGTCTCATCAGACCACATGACCTTGAGCAGGGGGACCTTGCATGCACTGCAGGATTTTCATCCATGACGGCGTAGTGTGTTACTAATGGTTTTCTTTGAGACTGTGGTCCCAGCTCTCTTCAGGTCATTGACCAGGTCCTGCCGTGTAGTTCTGGGCTGATCCCTCACCTTCCTAATGATCATTGATGCCCCACGAGGTGAGATCTTGCATGGTGCCCCAGACCGAGGGAGATTGACTGTCATCTTGAACTTCTTCAATTTTCTAATAATTGCACCAACAGTTGTTGCCTTCTCACCAAGCTGCTTGCCTATTGTCCTGTAGCCCATCCCAGCCTTGTGCAGGTCTACAATTTTATATCTGATGCCCTTACACAGCTCTCTGGTCTTGGCCATTGTTGAGAGGTTGGAGTCTGTTTGATTGAGTGTGTGGACAGGTGTCTTTTTTACAGGTAAAGAGTTTGTAACGGAGTTTGTTCGTGTGGGAAGAAGGAGGCGGGAACCGGCAAACATTCAACAGCTTTAATAAAGTAAATTAACACAAAATGAAAGTAAAAGTGGCAGCCCCTTACGGACGGCTGCCTCCCGCACACACATAACAAAACGTAAATAAAACACAACTTAAAATCCAGGCCTGGTCCTCTCTCGTCCTCCCATGTCTCTCGCTCGTCCACCTCGCCACATAGCCCCAACACCCCTTATAGGCCGGGGAGTACCCCGCGTCTATGCCTACTCTCCCCCCCGAGTCCCGCACGCTCCCTGCTCCTCCTCTACACGACGGATGTACACAGGCTCCGCCCACGGCGAACGCCGGCGACTCCTCCGCTCCCTCTAGGACGGATGCCACCCCACCTTGACCCAGGGGCACGGCAGCGGGCTGTCCGTCCCAACGGATCTTCACTCGCTCCAGCACCACCGCCTCGGGCAGCTCCTCGCGGTCTTCACCCATCCGCGCTGCCCGACCTCCTCAGCACCACGATCCCCCTCAGCAGCGAGGGCTCTTCGACAGCATGTCTCTCCTTCCTCCCGGGTTTCGGCACCAATGTAACGGAGTTTTTTGTTTTAGATTCCGTCTCTCACAGTTGAAGCGTACCTATGATAAATATTACAGACCTCTACATGCTTTGTAAGAGGGCAAACCTGCAAAATCGGCAGTGTATCAAATACTTGTTCTCCCCACTGTATATCTCTGTATTTCCTACGAGCTGGGCTACATTTTTTGTTTTCTTTTCATAAGGCACATCACGAGTATATGAATATGAAACTTTGTTTCAGGGCAAATTGCAGCAGCACAGAATAAAGAGGACATATACTTTGTTTACATTTTAAATTTTCAATCTTGCAGTTTGAGCATGAAAAAGGTCTTCAAATTTACAAAGTCTCTCTAAAGGGAGTTAGTTATTCTCTATATTAGTAAGCACAGCTTCCTCAAATGTTTCGATTGTAGTCTTGGGTTTTATTCTAGGAACAAATACATCACAATATTCCTCATCTGAATCGTTCCTGCCCATGGCATATGCACGCGTTAGTAGTGTGTTGAAATCCGCTGGTTATGGTAAGGGCAGTGGCATTTCCAAAAACACGCTCAAAGCAGTTGACCAATCACAACACACTGGTCCCGCTGACCATTCAGAGCACATTGCGCTTTTTGGAAGAAGGGACTTCATAGAGACATGAACTAAACAGAGCGTTATTGACAGGCAGGGAAGAGAGATGATGTAATAATGTTAAATATGTGAAAAACGAATGTATTAAGCATGAAAACCTATTCTAGTAGACCTCAAAAGCAAAATCAAGACTTTGCCTGTTTAACGCATACTTTGTACTGCGGTTTATGTAGCTGTTCTATATGAAGACGTCCACGTTTGATACATCAGATACAAGTCTAATTCAATTTACTGTATATTATTTCAACAAATTTCATTCCATATCCTGCCCAATGTTGCCCTCAGTGTGTATGGTCTCTGCGAGACTGCGGTAGAAAATGTGCAGTTTCACTGTTTTCTACCTCAACCATTTGAGGATGATGCAGTCGTTTGGCCCCTAGACCCTGTAATCACATCTGCATCGGTATGTTGGAGAACACAATTATTCTTAATGCTGATTGGTTTTCTCACCTCTGTGCCCCTTTACCTCCTCACCGTCTGATTGGCCTGTGTTGTTGTGTTGCATTCCTATGACGATTAGCTGATAAGGGTCAGGGTGAATGAGGTTTTTGTTTGTTCATTATGGACATGCAACTCAGGGCACACACAAACACATTTTTGCACTTGTGATAGGTAATATGTTTGTGTTTATATCTGTGTATTGCACCCAAAATGTGTGTGTGTGTGAGAGATGATGATTTAAACTAATGTAAAAAATGATCCTGAAAACAAACATTTAGGGTCGGTATGATTTTTTAAAGGTTTTTGAAGAACATATCTTAGGCTCATTGGTTGTATTTATTTGATATAACTGAAGTTCACAACGTAATTTCGGGAGGAATGAACCCATCTAATCTTTCAATTAGTGAAGTTCACAAATGCAAGTTTGGGAGGAGTGAACCCATCTAATCTTTAGCATATAAGCAGCCACCCACCTTTTTCTGGCATCAGCTGTTTTGGAATCCCTCCACCTCCCCAACTCCACCAACATAAATTTAGGCATCTCGTTTACCATACTCCTCTTCCTAGCACTAGTAGTCCCTGGGGGGTAAATCTAAGCTCGAGTTGAAGCTGCTTCCTCAAGCCCCTCCACTGCGGACAGCAAGCTAAATACGCTTAACCTTAATAGCTTAAAGAGTATATGGGTAAACAAACTCGTGAAAATACAGTAATATATGATTACAAATATTAAAATAACTGTTTTCTGTTGAATTTTAAAATGTAATTTTTCTAGAAATGGTAATACTTTTTTTACGGGATTCTTTCACAGATCCAAAGAAAAACATTCTTTGAAGAATTCAGAAAAGCATACAAAATAGAAGGATGTTTTTGTCTCTAGGACCCCACACTGTGTGTGCAATTTAATGTTAAATGCTTTGTTCACTCAACATACTCTACATAAGCCTCATTAGTAATTGTGAGTTTGTGATGTATACATGTCTGAGTTTGAAACCTATCCTTCAATGAACCCAGCACACCCAGAAATTGGGTGTTTTTGATTGTGTGTGTATGTGTGTAGGGCATTTTACACATAATTGAATGCAGCTCAGCTCTGGCGTTTCACACTTCAAAGAGCTTCCAGTTTGGCTGTCACAGACTCGACAGCTGGCAGATGAAACGTATTTTGGAGCACTCGCACACAATGACACACACACACACACACACACACACACACACACACACACACACACACACACACACACACACACACACACACACACACACACACACACACACACACACACACACACACACACACACACACACACACACACACACACAAGGACATATTTGGTGCTTCTGAGAAAATCTATAAACAGTCAGACAAAAGCAGTTGAGTCAGAAGGAGGTATACACAAGTCCAGTCCACAGAAAACTTCACCAACGTATTCAGCTGTTGTACTAAACATCAGATTTCTTGGAATGTCTCTCAGCCAAACAAATTAGAGGACTGAAACTAACTGTTAAATAAACTATTTTTTGTCCAATCAAATGCTATATAGAATAAGAATGTCCCTTCCCCTATTAGCACGTACATACAGTGACTAAAGGTTAACCTGAACTAATGTATAATGGCTATATAAGTGTCCTGCTCTAACATCTTGTTTCAATAGGAAATATGTCAGTATAGAGAAGGAAATTGTATTCGCCAAATTAAACGTTTTCACTTTAGTAATTCACACAAATACACACACACTGCTTAATTGTATTAGGAATTAATCAATCACATAGTTGATTAACTAACCCTAACCGTCAACATGAATTCATTGCGCTGTAGCATACAGGGAGTGCAGAATTATTAGGCAAATGAGTATTTTGACCACATCATCCTCGTTATGCATGTTGTCTTACTCCAAGCTGTATAGGCTGGAAAGCCTACTACCAATTAAGCATATTAGGTGATGTGCATCTCTGTAATGAGAAGGGGTGTGGTCTAATGACATCAACACCCTATATCAGGTGTGCATAATTATTAGGCAACTTCCTTTCCTTTGGCAAAATGGGTCAAAAGAAGGACTTGACAGGCTCAGAAAAGTCAAAAATAGTTAGATATATTGCAGAGGGATGCAGCAGTCTTAAAATAGCCAAGCTTCTGAAGCGTGATCATCGAACAATCAAGCGTTTCATTCAAAATAGTCAACAGGGTCGCAAGAAGCGTGTGGAAAAACCAAGGCGCAAAATAACTGCCCGTGAACTGAGAAAAGTCAAGCGTGCAGCTGCCAAGATGCCACTTGCCACCAGTTTGGCCATATTTCAGAGCTGCAACATCACTGGAGTGCCCAAAAGCACAAGGTGTGCAATACTCAGAGACATGGCCAAGGTAAGAAAGGCAGAAAGTCGACCACCACTGAACAAGACACACAAGCTGAAACGTCAAGACTGGGCCAAGAAATATCTCAAGACTGATTTTTCTAAGGTTTTATGGACTGATGAAATGAGAGTGAGTCTTGATGGGCCAGATGGATGGGCCCGTGGCTGGATTGGTAAAGGGCAGAGAGCTCCAGTCCGACTCAGACGCCAGCAAGGTGGAGGTGGAGTACTGGTTTGGGCTGGTATCATCAAAGATGAGCTTGTGGGGCCTTTTCGGCTTGAGGATGGAGTCAAGCTCAACTCCCAGTCCTACTGCCAGTTTCTGGAAGACACCTTCTTCAAGCAGTGGTACAGGAAGAAGTCTGCATCCTTCAAGAAAAACATGATTTTCATGCAGGACAATGCTCCATCACACGCGTCCAAGTACTCCACAGCGTGGCTGGCAAGAAAGGGTATAAAAGAAGAAAATCTAATGATATGGCCTCCTTGTTCACCTGATCTGAACCCCATTGAGAACCTGTGGTCCATCATCAAATGTGCGATTTACAAGGAGGGAAAACAGTACACCTCTCTGAACAGTGTCTGGGAGGCTGTGGTTGCTGCTGCACGCAATGTTGATGGTGAACAGATCAAAACACTGACAGAATCCATGGATGGCAGGCTTTTGAGTGTCCTTGCAAAGAAAGGTGGCTATATTGGTCACTGATTTGTTTTTGTTTGGTTTTTGAATGTCAGAAATGTATATTTGTGAATGTTGAGATGTTATATTGGTTTCACTGGTAAAAATAAATAATTGAAATGGGTATAAATTTGTTTTTTGTTAAGTTGCCTAATAATTATGCACAGTAATAGTCACCTGCACACACAGATATCCCCCTAAAATAGCTAAAACTAAAAACTACTTCCAAAAATATTCAGCTTTGATATTAATGAGTTTTTTTGTGTTCATTGACAACATGGTTGTTGTTTAATTATTAATGTTGTAAAATTAATCCTCAAAAATACAACTTGCCTAATAATTCTGCACTCCCTGTATAAGGCATGAAACCATACATTTACAGTGAAATGATAAAAGCTACTATGCACTTGTGTCTTGCTTGTAGTGCCATTTCAGCTAATGTGCTAGCCCAAGCTAAGTGGTGTACACAGGACAGTTTAATTATATCCTTGACTTGTACTGTGATAAAACCGTTAGCCTCCATTGTGTGGAATTGTTAGATTGAGAAAAGCCCACCATGATGGATTGACATTGTAAGAAATTTTTAATAGAATTCATTATTACACTGCTTTACGCAATAACACACACACATGCATATGCGCACACACACTTACACACGGCAATAGCAGCAACTATGGTTAAAGGTTATTCCCAGCATGCTTTATTGTGTGTGGGTGATGTTATGAGAAGACCTTTATGGTGGGGCTAAAAAAAAAAAGCCATGATATTTCTTGTTTTTCATTCATCCTGTCACATCGCTTTCTTGAAGAATTTAATCACCATGATAAAATCATAATTAATTTAAACTAATGTTACAACACACCTTTCCTTCTGTTACAACTTACTCCTGTAATGGGGTACAGTAGGTTGTAACAACAGCCCTCTTTGTATTTAGCATGATTTACACTGTTTAGAGATAAGTAGTCAGTATATGAAATAGTATAAGACAAATATGGGAATAAGAAGCCCATTTTCTGTAAAAAAAAAAAAAAGAAAAAGTGAGAGTTTAAATTAAGAAATAATCACGTTGTTGATAAAAAGTCATATTTTGACATTAATTCACTGTAGTGAGAGGTAAAGTCATAATTGGGTGATGTAAAGTCTAATGGGGAGATATAATGTCACTATTCTGAAATATAAAGTCACAATTATAAAATATAAAAGTCAAATTTTGAGATATAAAGTCACTATTTTGAGATAAAATGCCACAATTATAAGAACATTGTAAGATATTGTGAGATAGTCACTATTGTGAGATAAAAAGTCACTATTTTAAGATATTTAATTCAAATTGTGACTATTGTTAGATTTAAAGATAATGTCACTACTGTAAGATTTTAAAGTCACTATTTAGATATAAAGTCACTATATTGAGAGAGACAGTATCGTGAATATGAAGTCACATCTGTTCGATATAAAGGAAATTATAAGATATAAATGTCAAGAAAAACAAAACAAAGTTACGGTCACTGACTCCAAGGGCCAGGTTTACTAAACAGGGCAAATTAGCGTGTGAACGCAGTTCCAAAAAAGTGTTGATGGGAGTGGAAAATTCTGCGCATGATCTACTGCCAACTCTCAAATGAAAGAACACAGATGCAGCCAGATCATTTCTTTTGGGGCGGTAAATATGGCACAAACACTACTAAATTGAAAAACGCAAACCTTATTAAAACACCTTGCAAGATTCAAGACTGCGTGTCTTTAGTAAATCCTGACAGTAGTTTTTTAACAGTTTTTTTTCGTGCTGGCGCAAGCAGGTGCGCTACTAGCAATTTTGGGCCCTATGAAAGAATATGAGGTTGGGCCCCCTACCGCATTCATTCCACACCAAACATACAAGCCATCCTAGCTATCCAAAATCTTCATCTGCAATTGAATAATACTGACCTATTACTTTTGCTATTGCTTTTGTTCACTAGGTATCAGTATTTAGCCATTTACAATGAATTCCTGTGAAAGTTGAGCTTCCATAGGAATTAACTGAAAATGCGCCAGTGGACAAGCACCATGAATGACAGTGCGGTCGTAAATGTGTGCGCAATGTGCGGTCATGAATGAATGACAGTGCGGCACTGCGCATTTTACTTTCGGTTTAGAATTAGCGCCAATTCAGAGGCGGGTTGTTTGAATGGTGGGTTCATTAGCATATTATTCTTAATGAAAAACACAACAACAAAACAGAACAATGACAAACTCACTTAAATAGGCGCTTTTACATTTTGCTTTGAAACCAAATCTTCCACCATCATCTTGCCAGTCAGCTCTTCACTCTCGTGATAAATGAAATCTGACTCCTGCTGCTGGTCTGTGCAACGACTCTCATTCGTTTCATGCTGTATTAAGCAGACACTTTCAGTTTTTAATTGTAGTGTCTATTCTTTATCTGAACTAAATGATTTTATTACTAAAAAATCCAAACGATGGTGAGGGCGGTGCCACGGTTGGCAAGTGGTGTAATCAGGTTGGGATTACTACGGGGGAGCTAGGGGGAGCTCGGCTCCCCTTAATAAGACATGGGCTCCCCTGAAAACGTGATTTGTGAAATTTTGGGGGGTCTCAAAAATATTGACAATGTGTTATTTTGATGTGCAATTTCAGTTTTGTGTAATGTCATCTTCGTGGATTATGTGTAAAATTGCTAAAATATCATTCATTAATGCATGACGGCAATTTAAACCTAATTCACTTCAATAAAGATAACGATACATGCTTTTCTTGTCACGAGCATCAAGGTGTGGTGGCGCTGCGGTGCAAATTCCACTCATGTTAATAGCACAACCGATTCACTGCTGCAAGCCCTGAAACCCTGGGACGGAACCGAACCATGCAGTGAATGGGGGGTAATTTAGCCAGAAATGTTGTTTTATTTGTAACTCTTTGGTAGATTATACATTTATAACTTCTATTACATTACTACTAGTACTGTTACTACTAATTAAACTGATTCCTGGGGGCCCCAACAGTGCATGGGCCCTTAGAATCGTCCTAACTTCCCCCCACCTTAGCGGCACCCTTGGGTGCAAGCTGTTAGTAAATCTGGCCCTATATGTGTTACAACACTTCTCCTAGACTCTATCCATACCTACAGTATATTTAGATCAGAAACTCAAAATGAATCTGCTTGGTGCCTTAGTGAGCTAGGGTCACGGAGGTCAACGAGTGTGCATAAGGAGATTTTTTTCTGTGTTGATAAAAGCGCACACACTCAGTGGTAAAGCAAACACACTTGAAATGCCAAAATGCTAATGCTAACATTTACTGCGGCGCTGTGGGACTGGGCTGTTCACACATGTGAGGGAGATCTGAGGTCAAGAAGAAGATTAAACATTCTCAGTGCGTCTTGCGTTGTGTATGTGTGTGCCTGTGTACGTTTGTTTGCAACTCACACATGCTGCTATATTTCAAAGGCAGAAGCAGAAGGTAATTTGGCTGTACAGCCATACACTATATTTTGCACTTAATTATGGAACATGTGTCAGTCGACCGGGGCTGAAATAGGTTTTTGCCTCTTCCGCCAGCAAGAGCTGTTTCTCCATTCTCACTGTATCAGTAGTGTCCATCTCTCACTCCTCCGCTATCTCTGCTGTCCGCTGTCTAAAAGCAGGCTAATATAGCTGTGATAAGGGTTTCAGTTCATTCTTACACCCCACCGGAGTCTGAGGTACAGAGGTCAATAATCACTCTCTCTGGATCTTACCTGTGCCAAACATATACCTAAGACTGCAAGCTTTCATCTCTTCCATTTACTTCCTCTTCCCTGTCATTACTTTCTCACTGAAATATCGCACGGGAACAGTGATTAGTTATTGCACCTTTAAATAGTCAAACCAAAATGTATTCAGACACCTTCAACATTTTCTCACATTATCACAGTTTATTTGCTAGTTTCGAAAATGGTAATAAAATATGACAAGAACCTTAAACTGAGTCAGAACAAATTAATCTAATGAATAATGATAATGTCAGATAACTTCGATAGAAAGGTATATAATGGATTACAATCAACCAATCTGCTGTTGGCTGTTACATTTAAGCACACAATTGGATAATACCAATTTAGGTCAACCAATGACCAAGCAATGCTTAATTGCATTAACTCAAAAGTGTTTGAATAATTTTGGTGCCAAATTATTATCAATTGTATTGGTATTCCACTGTATGAATAATTTTTGGGTATGTCACAGTTAACTTTATTTTGCTATCCTCACTTACACAAATGAACTATAGTGTCCTCCACCCACTAGTAAAAAGTTATATCTGGTGTCTGAATAATTTTTGGTTTGACTGTAACCATAACTAAGTTTTATGTATTTTGATAGCATATACAATTCCATTCATTTTTAACATAAACTATAAAAATTGGCATATTTTTATGCGGCCAGGTTTATATATCATAAACAAATCCAGTTTGTTTCAGTCTCATATATTTAACTAACTGAATCTTTTAGCTGCATTTAAACATTTAATTTTATCCATACTTTTTAACTGATTCGATTGAATTGTTTTCACAATTAACAGATTCATACTGATTCTAATTAGCATGAATATATGATTATTTAAAATCAAATGCACTAGATGCAAGTACTTATAATGCCATAGAGCAAGCAAACGAATATATTTGTAAGTCAAATAAAGTTGTTTCAACTTCATTGCTCTCTTTGCCTTATGAGTGAAATAAAGACATTGTTTATACAATTTAATTGGCTGTACTCTCAGAAAATGATTTTTCTGTTTGCTCAGTTTTTTTTTTTATTAGGACCTAATGGAGCACAATTATTCAATATTTTGAGCTTAATTTCATTGCATTAAAATTTAGAGCCAGATAAGTTGCAACCCACAAATAATATTTAACCACATTTATAATAGTATTAATATTTTTCATTTAACTTTTAATATTTTCAGTTTTCATATTAATTTTTAATTAAGTTTTGGTAATCATGTACTTTTTTTTATGTTTAAGTTTTTCTTTTTCTTTTCAGTTTTTAGTTAAAGGTGGGGTAAGTGCTCTCTGGTATGTGTGTTGCTATGGTAATCCAGGTCGAATGCTCAATGAAAAAAATCATCCCTTACATCCTAAAAACACACAAACAGTTCTCATGAACAACTCGATAGCACGAGCACGACAGTCCAATTAACAGACATATTACAATTATGATAGAAGGTTATATCGATCACAAAAAAGGAACCAAATTAAGGAAATAAACATATATTAGGAGTATATTATCTTACTTTTTCGGACACACTTTGGGAGGTTTAGACCCTCCAGGCTTATACGGTGTGGAAATGAATGGGACTTTATCATAGCTAAGGTGAACAACAATATGATCGCAAACCAACATGACACATGAGCATATTCAAGCAAAAGCCAGCATATACCGTATTTCCTCAAATAAAAGCCGGGGCCTTTATTTACCTGAACTGCAGAAGATCAGCTGGTTTTATTTGAAGGAGGCTTTTATTAGGGGCAGGCCTGTATTTCGAATTCCATCCATTTGATAAAAATAATTGTTTTAAATAAACCGTTTTAAATGAAAAGCAATAGCGTTCCAGAGGACAGATATCATCAGGGGCGTGGGAAGTTAAATTTTATTCATTTTTAGAATTTAATCATTTATTTGTAATGAACATTTTAAGTGGCCCATTAAAAATTATTATTTATAAGTTTAATTGTTTTTTTAAAACATACATGAGGTCATATTGTGACTGTTGCGGTGTGTGCGTTGAAAGAGGGGTAATATTTCCTCCAGAGTGAGAGCGCCTTTCTGGAGATTCCGTTCATTTCTGAAGCTCTTTCCGTCAGAAAAGCCAGAACTCAACCCAGAACTCCCTTTGTGACCTGCTGGATCAAATATAGGCCTATCTGAAATAAATAGTAAGGGCTGCCCCTGTCTAAAGTTTTTTTTCCTTTTCTAGTAGTTCATTTAAGCCGTTGTTCACGCGGCACTGCCGCCTCCACCTCCATGTCATTGTCTGTTATAGGTTATTTGCTTATTTATTAAATCCGGGCAATTTGGTTGATAAAACATAGATTAAAATTAAGATACAATTTATACAAAACGAAATTCACTTTATGTGCTTTCTATTCCACGTGAGGGAAAAAAAGCTTCCTTCCACTTAAGAAGAGTTGTGTTCCTTTTAAGCACTTTTTATTTTAATATATATCTCTTTACATAAATATTATTTTCTACTTTAAAAAAATGGGGCGATGGTCACGATGGTTTCGCTCCTTCGGCACAACCCTACTGTACATTATGCTGAACTTGAATGCACATGAAATGAAAGGAAATCATTTTTCCCCGACCTTAATTTGAGAGCGACCTTTATTTGTTTGTGCTGGCCACACCCCCGGCCACTATCAGAGGCCCAGCGTTTAATTGACTACCGGCTTTTATTTGAGGAAATACTATTAGTTCTGTGAAACAAAACAAAACCAATGTTACTTGCCTATCGAGAAGAAATAAAGCAACCTCCTTTTGTTCCACTGACATCTTCCACATTTGTTTTTTATCTGCCATCTCTCTCTCTTTCTGTCGTCACTCGGCTAATGTCCATCCTGTGTCGTGTCTTTTGAATAATGATGAGCGCTCTCTTCTCCCCGTCATTAGTAGACAGGCCCCTAACTGGCTATAAGTTTGTTTTGGGACTCAGCCCGAGACACTTTTCTAAAGCATTTTTGAAATACCATTTATCCCACCTTTAACAATAACAACATTTGAACCAGATGGTGTAGTTACAACATCTACCAGCAGGATTGTGCTAACTAGTCAAGCAATGGTTGGTTCGAGCAGTTGATTTACAATTCCCATCATGCCGAAATGATAAAAGGGGGAGACCAGTTTAAAATGTTACTATGTTCGAATTGAGAATAGTTTCTGTTATGTTGGAGTTTTTTGGGGGTCATCATTGTGTCGAAGAGTGGAGCTTGATGAATAGCTGAAGAGTATGTTTGCAATTACTGTGCAAATGCTAGGACAGAGACCAATTTGGTGTCTCTTAAGCAGAGGTGGACAGTAGTGAAGTATTTTTACTTTCCAAGTAATTTTATTTTTCAAGTATATGTCCTTTATCAGTGTTCTTCTTTGGAAAAGTTTTACATCACAACATCTAAAGCATAATATTGTACTTTTTACTGCACTACGTTTCATATTGAATATAATTTAATTGTTGCTTCTCCGTTAATTTCTCATTTAACTGAAAACAGTCGGTTTGAGCCTTAGCAATCTGGCTTCATAAATTTCCATAGTACTGAAACAGCGCTGGTTAAGGTCACTAATGATTTGCTAATTGCTTCAGATTCTGGCTGTCTTTTAATTTTGATCCTTCTTGATCTCAGTGCCTCTTTTGACACGTAGATCATTCGGTTTTAATTACTCATCTAGAAACTGTCTTTGGGGTTTCTGATACTGCACTTAATTGGTTCAAGTCTTACCTTATTGATCGTAAGCAGTTTGTTGCCATGGGTGGATTTAGGTCTGAGGTCGGTGTTGTGCAATCTGGAGTTCCTCAGTGATCAATGTTGGGCCCTTTGCTTTTCAACATTTATATTTTTCCACTTGGTCAGCTTTTGAGATCTCTTGGTCTAAAATTAAATTTTTATGCAGACGATACTCAGATTAACATATACTTAAAACCTAATGAAACTGTGCCTGTTGATTTTCTTTCTAAATGTATTTCTAAGATAAACGAATGGATTTCACTGTCATAACAGTGAGAAGACTGAGATTATGCTTATTGGTTGACCCCACCCACTACGTAATGCTGGGTCGGTTACCTTAACTGTTGATGGTTCAATTATGGAGCATCAAACAAAATTGAAGAATTTGGGGGTGATCTTTGATGCAAATCTAACATTTGAGCCACATGTCCAAAATACTGTTAAAACATCCTTTTTTCATCTTCGAAATATTGCCAGATTATGTCCAATGCTTTCTTTTTCTGTTGCTGAGAGGTTTATTAACACATTGTGTTTACCCGTATTGATTATTGAAATGTCTTGTTGGCTGGGGTGTCAAAAGCAACCCTAAACAAATTGCAGGTATTTCAAAATTCTGCTGCTAGAATCCTTACAAGAACTATGATAAGAGATCATATTACTCTTATTTTGTAGTCTTTGCATTGGCTCCCGGTTAAGTTTAGGGTTGATTTAAAAAATGTTATGCTTACTTACAAGGCTTTAAATGGGTTGGCACTTCAATATTTGTCTGAGCTTTTAATTCCCTATACTCCGACGTGTAACCTTCGTTCATCTGAAACTGGTCTATAGTTGTCTGTCTAATTTATATAAAAAAAAAATAAAAAAAGTTCTGTCCTGTGTGTCCTGTCCTAGATTAACTGAGACTTGTTACAGCACTTGCATACTGTTGCCCTTGACTGTTCTAGTTGCTTCTATTGCTCTCATTTGTAAGTCGCTTTGGATAAAAGCTAAATGACTAAATGTAAATGTAAATGTTCCAAAAACTCGTCTAAGACTGATGTGTGATAGGGCTTTTTCTTCATTAGCTCCAAAACTATGGAATTCCTTACCGAATTGAGATGAGGCAAGCGATATGTCTCTGCATTTTTAAATCTCGCCTTAAAACTTATTTTTTTAGGGTAGCTTTTGATTGAACATTAAATGTTTCGATTGCTCATTCTTTTTCTCTTTTATTTATTTACTTTCTTACTTTTACTCAAGTAAAAGTAATTCAAAGTTGTACTTGATTACAAGTAAGTACTACATTTTTCATGTAATTAAGTATTAAAGGTAAAAAAACCCTTTAATTTATTAACATAAGACATTCCTGACTTACTTTGACATGTAATCGTATTGCTTCAATTTACAATGTTTAAGAAACCCATGTGGAACCACTGTAATAAATTACTTTAATTTCAGCCAAAGGATTTTTTTTCTTCTAGTTCATTTATTGACATGTAAAGCATATTATAATAGAGGCACGTGAAGTTACAGACATGAAAGAGAGGAAAGCAATGAAACCAGTTCATTTGACATCCAATCATTTTATGAATATTTCTATTTCAGATGGCTCGAAGTCATTAGCGTGGCTGATCTCCTTTTGTGACAGCTGCTGCAAAGTTGCAGAGTAATATATTTCCAGATTTTCTCCCCTTTAATTGAAGATTCATGACCGACAGATTTCAATTTGTCGTGGTCCCAGGGCTCTGGGCACTGGAGGAAAATAGATTTTTTTTACGTCCCTAAAGTCATCATCACAATGTCTGGTGCTCGGGATTCTTTTCTACATAAGGATTCATTTGAGTCCTGTTCCTGTACTGATCCTGCTAGAAGCATGCATTAATTTCAATTGTACTAATGGCCTGAATATCAGAGCAGCTTTCAGTGACTGAGGAAAGGAGGCATGATAGAGACAGATAGAGGAAGATTATTGTGCAGTGTGGAGGTGGACTGATGTAGATGTAGTTTGCTGGTTCAGTGCTCAGTGCACATCTGTGGTCACTCTGCTATCCAGTGTCAGTATTTTTTTTTAAATATTATGTGAAAAAATATTAAGATTCATTCATTTTAAAATATACATTGTCACATGACCTCAAGTTCATCAAACTGGGTCCATTTATAGATATAAATGTGGTTATTTTGCATTTTGAATTGTGTAAGCATTATAATTTTTTTAAACTTTTGGTTCTCCAGTCAAATAATGGGTCGAGAAAGAGATGCCCAAAACATGGTTGATTATTCAGACATGGATCATATAATGCAGTTTACCTTACTTCATGTCTGAATAATTCATTTCTCGACCCGTTATTATGGGCATCCAGGTTTTTTTTTTGTTGAGGGGGTCAGTTTGCTAGGTTATTTAGTGTTATTTTCATTAGGTGTTCAAGCACGAGGTGCTGAAACCCTATTGTTATTGTTAACTTTCCCATTATGCATCATTCTCCATCTAAAACTGATTGGGCAGACCAAACCGTAAGTCGTAGAGACTTGAAACTTTCAGGGCTGGTAGTACTCACACCGACTACAAACGTCACGAGGCGCGTCCCGAACGGCCTAACGAAATGGCTCATAACTCCTAAACAAGTGTCTAATATCGTTGGAATCCTTGGCTCAAGACGGACATGCATGCCTCGGATTGGCTCGACACTGGGGGACATTTTTTTGGTATTTTGGGTTTTTCCAAAAACCTACTTTTGCGAACTAGTCCTACTTGTTATTAGCCTGGATGCCATCCGAACTTAGCCCCGCCCACAACATTTTAACTCGGGCAGTTTGGTCTGGACTTGATCCGTAGAGAAGTAATTATGCCCGAACAGAACTGTTCGGACCAATGAAATTGTCAGGGCGGGCTTTAGACAATGATGGACAGATGATAAACAGTAACGTAATCATCCACGTCACCAAAGAGCGCTTGGGTTGAATTTGTTCTAATCCTAAACGGAGAACTTGTTCGTATATGCATTCACCTTTACTATTTCTCTCAGAAATGATGATCGTGTTGGTAAGTACTCTGTGTATCCTTAAATTATTTTTTTACAACACCGGCAAAGATCGTTTACACTCATCTTTTTCTTCTAACGTAACTTATTCCAGCATGCGGGCAGACAGTGTTGCCAAGTTTTTACAACAAAACCCGCCCAATCCCGATTGCTACTCAAAACTAGCCAAAAACAAGCCCAATAGCTTTCTGTGGGGTTCTCCGGGGAAAAAAAAGGCATTTGGGGGGTAAAATATGTGTTATTTTGGCTGGACTGCCTGCTAAATTTCGCATTCCTGTGTCTGTATATCTGTAACGGTCACCAGCTGGAGTGCCCTTGAGAGCCATCAGAGGGCACTCCACACATATGACTATATTCACTCACTAACTACATTTCCCATAACTCACTGCCCGGACTCATCATCACTTATCACTGATCACATTTATGTAACGGTCACCAGCTGGAGTGCCCTCTGATGGCTCTCAAGGGCACTCCAGCTGGTGACCGTTACATAAAGAAAACCAGGAGACAAGACAACCAGGGGAATGCTCGGAATTGCAGTGTAACACTAAACAAGACTTAGCCGTGAGTAAATGAATGACCAAGGTATAAATAGACAGGAAATAACAGGATGGCGAGACACAGGTGAAATGCAATCAGTAAATGAGGTACAGGTGAATGTGATCAGTGATAAGTGATGATGAGTCCGGGCAGTGAGTTATGGGAAATGTAGTTAGTGAGTGAATATAGTCATTTGTGTGGAGTGCCCTCTGATGGCTCTCAAGGGCACTCCAGCTGGTGACCGTTACAATATCACATAATTGGGGTCGCTTCAACCTGCGGACTTGGCAACACAGTGCAGTTGAGTTCTGTTGACATTTGACAGCTAACGTTATGCGTCGCTCCGTTGCTCTGATTGGTTGTAGGTCTATCCAATTGAGGTCTTTCCTGGTTCGGTTGAAACACACCCCATAATCACAGCCCAACGGAGCAGTATCACACTCAAATTCTGACTAGAATTGAGTATGACGACGTCAGGCTAAGTTGTTATTATTATTATTGTACATTTTTCCAAATGCATGGTCTTCCAAGCATACAATGCAGTGCATGCTGCAACAACAGTATAGTATGATGATACGCCATTTCGAACACATCCATAGTTTAAAAAAAATACAGTAGCTGGACTGAACATCTAAAATGTGTGCACAAATTAAACAAAATGCATGCAAACAATTTATTCATGTTTCATACATAGATTTTTGTGATTCCTTTTTTTCATGGAGGTTGAAAAAATGGATGTTTAAAGTAAATTTTTGCTCATAATTAGTTCTCATAAGGTCAGGAAAAGTCAACCCAGAATTTGGGGTTAATTGTTAAGCAGGTTTTATGAGATATTAATAGGGCCAACCAGAACATGAGGGTTTAAAAATCCAAAATATTCTTTTCGACTTTTTTATTCAACAAGGTACTGATCCAGATATTGCACCAGTTAGCACCTTTTCTAATCCAGCAACCCTTTGTAATCCGGACATTTGGCTGTCCCTTGGGCTGGCCGAGGGCATTCCTGACTGGAGCTGTGTTGAGCTGACCTTTAGCTGCCTCATTAGGGCTGGTGTGATGTGTGTGGACAGATGGCCTTGCTGGAGGGCTGCAGATCCACACACCAGTGCCTTGTCACCCACTTTACACGTGTGTCTGCTCGTAGTTACTTTGGAGATAAGGTGCACGGTGTGCCTGTTAGGATCGGTACGCCTCATCAGCGTTCCTGTGACAACGTACTGTTTTCCCTTACTCTCCTATGAGGGTCATCAGGGGGGTAGTGTGCATGTGATAGCTTGTCTGTCTCATACGTTTTTTCCTCTTCTCTTCTCACCTACATGAAGTGTGAATTGGACAGATAACCACAACACCTCTCCCTTTCAGAAGGTCTTAAACACTTCCTAAAATAGTTTCCTACAGAGATGCTGGCCCACCTGAAAGTGGCCTATTTTTTTTTTTTTTTTTTTTTTTTTGTGACAGCTTCATCTATATCTAATATTTATTGTAAACATTTTATTTGGATTTAATATAAATTTTCTGATAAAATTATAACAATTTCTTGAATCTTAAAGGGGTCATGAACTACATTGTTTTATAATGTTTCCTGGGGTGCACTTATAATGTTAGTATGGTTTTTACAGAAAAAATGGTCATAATTTGACATTTTTCCTACCCTGATTTTATCCGTGTGATTGAACGCTCTGTTTGAAGGGTCTGTCTGCTGTGAGACATCAGTGTAAACACCCACTGCTGTGATTGGCTGACATCTTTGCATATGAAATAGTTATGTATTACACGTGGAACTCTCTCAAAAACTTTTAGCACTTTTTTACTATATTACAGCTCTCAAGATTAACTAATCTTGAGAAGTCTTTATTATAGCATTATATTTAGATCGTGGCATGAAAGGTTGCAGTGATGGCATTGTAGTTGAACACATGAATGCAGTGATCTTGTTATTTCAACTCGATTTTCTCACGCTAATGAATGCTTTAATCATAAGAGTGCAAACACAATGTAAAATAGTTTAAATAACTGATTATTTTTGTTCTACTAAGAGAAACAATGTGAAGTTGACTGTTTAGTCACTGGTTTGATATATTCTTATGATGACCTCTTGTATGCAAAATTTGATTTCTCAGTTCATGACCCCTTTAAGTACATAATTAATACTGTTATTCAGCAAGAACACATTATATTGACCAAAAGCAACATTAAAGACATTTATAATGTTACAAAAACATTCTCTTTAAAAAGTGCTTTCTATTCATCATAGAATCTTGAATTTATATTAAAAATATATATAATTTTGTTTTCACAAAAATATTAAGCAGTGCAGCTGTTTTCAAAATTGAAAAGAGAAGTGTTTCTTGAGCTGCAAATTAGCAAATTATAATGATTTATAAAGGATCATGAAAATGCAGCTTTTTAATACATTAAAATAGAGAAAAGTTCTTTTAAATTGTAATAATATTACTGTTTTATCATATAAATGCAGCCTTGAGACGTTTTTCAAAAACATTTTAAAAAATCTTTTGAATGATAGTGTAATAAAAAAAAAAAGCTGTCTTTATAACATAACATTTATTTTTCACACTCAGCATAACTATATAGCTACCTTTATATTTTAGGAAGGGGGTCCTTGGCATCAAAAAGTTTATGTATTATATTATAGCGGCTGGAAGAAGTCCTTTATATATCTCCACATGACAACTAATGTTTCATGAATTGGCTTTATGTATGCAATGATACAATGGTGTTTCCTTTTGGGACTCGAACCAGCAACCTTCAGGTTACCAGATCCTGAATCTGAACTATACATAACCTGTTACCCCTCTATAGAAGACCAAAAGCCATCTCCCCTCAACACACACAACCCCCTTTTCCATGGAAATTAGCCATGTTAAATGCGTTTGACCGTGTCGGACGTTGCACATTTGCTTCTCTTAATCAGCTGCAGAAATATGTACATACATTATCATAATCAAAGACTAAGCTGCATTACTTCAGCTATTCCGTGCTGAATTATAGCTGACTTTCATTATAGTTAAACATGCAGCAGAGCTCCAGACAGTCAACCAATCACGACAATGTCGATTTATGGACTGGGCTGAAATTACATCCTGTCCCTTCTTTGTTTCCTAAAATTGGTAGGCTGATAAACTGTTGGTGTGTATTTGTGTGTGCACGTGGACCTGCACGTACGTGTATGTGTGTCTGATGACTCTAATCTTAAGGTGTTTAAACAGACCCGCTGCACTCAAACACATATTCATATGCTGCTGAAATATTGCTCACCATGTTTACAAATACAGGCAAACAAATTAGCCACTCAGAGAGTGATTGTGCATGAGCACAGGTCGTTTCATGCATTTATTCCAGTAATAATGTTTTAGATGATTATGGATCCAGTAAATATTGATATTACTGTAGATCACGTGGTGTGCGAGAGAACCAAATGTACTGCATGTAACCTTCTGGGATTTAGATTTAATGTATTACATGCGCACATGTTGGATTGTCAAATGTACAATGGCAGAGGTTTGCAGACTTCCTGTTCCTGTCACTTCCTACTTATGCATGGACTGGAATTGGGCTACACAGGAGGATTTTCTTTATGAGGATTTATTGCATAGGAAATTACAATCTGAGGCATCCAGGACACCAGTTTGAAATTTAGTGACACATTGATTTAGGAATCCTGCCATTCTTTTAAACCAACGATTCTCATATTAGAAAAACCACATACATAAAGTGATAAACAGTGCCATTCTCTGATTAAATATAACACCGGCCTGATGAATATTGACTATGAACTGCAGTCATTAATCAGGAGGATTTTCATTTCATATTTTATTATCTCATATTGCCATTTTTAAAGGGATCGTTCCCCCATCGCTCAACCTCATGTTGTTGTAGTATGACTGTAACCGCTATGACTTTCTTCTGTGGATAAGATATTTTGAAGAATGTACTGGCTGTCTATGCAATTACAATAAATACGACACAAGTGCATCAGAAAAGTGGTTCATATTATGTATGCCCTATATTCTGAGGCATCTAAAGTCATATGATAGGAGGAAAAAAATGTTGTGACCAGTCAGTGTGTTTAACTCATTTGTGAGTGAATCACATAGACCTTTGTGAACCATCTGCAGATTTATTGAAAGTACACCGTTAAAAATAAAGGTGCCAGGAAGAACCAAAAAGGGGTTTCCACGGCGATGCCATAGAAGAATTTTGTGAAATTTTGATTTTTACTTAATATTTTATAGTCTAAAGAACCATTCTGCGCTACAAAGAACCTTTGGTGCAATGGAAAGTTTATTTGGATATTTAAGGTTCTTCATGGAACCATACACCGGACCAAAGAACCATTATTTTTAAGAGTGACTTAAAGAGAATGTTTTGTTCATTATTGTTACATCTTTCATGAATGTGCCACATGAAGGTGAGTAAATGAGTATATTTTAGAGTTTGGAAGACTTGTTCATATTCACAGGGACTTTTAATAATTATTGTGATCCGAAGTTGTTGTTGTTTTGTTTAAAGAAATTAATAATTTTGTTTAGCATGGATTAGGGCTGCAGCTATCGATTCTTTTTGTAATCGATTAATCTAGCACTTAATCGACAGATTGATCGATTAATCGATTAATCGGATAAAACAATTGTGTCAAGAGGGAGAAAAACCTATTTAATTTATTAATATGCACAACAGGTTTCATGCTGTAATCTAGCCCTGACATCAAAGTAAATAGGCCTATCTGTTTTATGTAGATTTCTACACCTGCAGCATTTACCATTAGGCTACTAACAAATAATATATAATTTCTGGGGTGAGCCTATTTGCTATGGGAACCTAGCAACCTGTGTGTGTGTGTGTGTGTGTGTGTGTGCGCGTGCTTGAGGAAGAGTGACGCCCCAGTCAGATCAGTTGCTTCATTGCAGTTTGGTACGGCAGAAATACATACATTAATTTTCAATAGAACGCTGCATTTGGCTTGCATCACTTGCATTGTGGTGCATTTTAGGTGAAGCATCCGTTCGAAAAATCGTGTCACAACATCACGTCCCGGTGTATACAGTGAATGCATGCTGAAATTATTGTTGCATGGCTACATAAAAGTTTAAGCATATGTGATGCATTGCCTTGATTGGTCTGACTGGTGCGTGAGAGAGACGAGGGTGTGTGTGTGTGAAGGGGCTGTTTTTTTAGGCTATACTCGTGAATACGTTTACTACTTAAAAACATCAAAGCTAAACATAATCAAACCACATCACGACATCGCTACAAATACAGTATGGGATGAAAATAAGCGAACATCAATGTATAGGCTTAGGCTATGTTTCAGCGACGCTTGGTGAAACAGCATGGAGTGGATGTTTTCGGTTCAGATGCTGAATCTTTGAAGTCGTACTGCTGTGGAATGCCAGGTCTACTTTGCAGTAGACACATTGCACCTTGTTCTCTTCTTTTTTTAAGAATGTAATGATCCAAAACTTTAGACATTCTCTGCTGTTTATGGACATCTCTACTCTCCGCCATCACGCCAACTAAATTCAAAATGTATCACACGCTATGGTGTGCTTCCGGAATTTAACGAGGCTTCGAGGCAGAGTTTTTGCCTCGAGGAATTTTTGTAATCGAGTTAATCGAGTAACTCGATGAATCGTTTCAGCCCTAGCATGGATGTAGTATTAAATTGATCAAAAGTGACAGTAAAGACATTTATAATGATTCAAATGATTTCAATTTACGTTCAAAACCTGCCATGAATGCGCTTCACAAAACTGAGTAAATTTATGCATAACAACTAGTTGAAATACACTCACCTAAAGGATTATTAGGAACACCATACTAATACTGTGTTTGACCCCCTTTCACCTTCAGAACTGCCTTAATTCTCCGTGGCATTGATTCAACAAGGTGCTGAAAGCATTCTTTAGAAATGTTGGCCCATATTGATAGGATAGCATCTTGCAGTTGATGGAGATTTGTGGGATGCACATCCAGGGCACGAAGCTCCCGTTCCACCACATCCCAAAGATGCTTTATTGGGTTGAGATCTGGTGACTGTGGGGGCCATTTTAGTCCAGTGAACTCATTGTCATGTTCAAGAAACCAATTTGAAATGATTCGAGCTTTGTGACATGGTGCATTATCCTGCTGGAAGTAGCCATCAGAGGATGGGTACATGGTGGTCATAAAGGGATGGACATGGTCAGAAACAATGCACAGGTAGGCCGTGGCATTTAAAAAATGTCCAATTGGCACTAAGGGGCCTAAAGTGAGCCAAGAAAACATCCCCCACACCATTAGACCACCACCACCAGCCTGCACAGTGGTAACAAGGCATGATGGATTCATGTTCTCATTCTGTTTACGCCAAATTCTCTCTCATCTGAATGTCTCAACAGAAATCGAGACTTATCAGACCAGGCAACATTTTTCCAGTCTTCAACTGTCCAATTTTGGTGTGCTCGTGCAAATTGTAGCCTCTTTTTCCTATTAGTAGTGGAGATGAGTGGTACCTGTGGGGTCTTCTGCTGTTGTAGCCCATCCGCCTCAAGGTTGTGTCTGTTGTGGCTTCACAAATGCTTTGCTGCATACCTCGGTTGTAACGAGTGGTTATTTCAGTCAAATCAGCTTGAACGAGTCGGCCCATTCTCCTCTGACCTCTAGCATCAACAAGGCATTTTCGCCCACAGGACTGCCGCATACTGGATGTTTTTCCCTTTTCACACCATTCTTTGTAAACCCTAGAAATGGTTGTGCGTGAAAACCCCAGTAACTGAGCAGATTGTGAAATACTCAGACCGGCCCGTCTGGCACCAACAACCATGCCACGCTCAAAATTGCTTAAATCACCTTTCTTTCCCATTCTGACATTCAGTTTGGAGTTCAGGAGATTGTCTTGACCAGGACCACACCCCTAAATGCATTGAAGCAACTGCCATGTGATTGGTTGATTAGATAATTGCATTAATGAGAAATTGTTCCTAATAATCCTTTAGGTGAGTGTATAATTGGAAAATAAAAAAAAAGATGTTGTTGACAAAAATCAGAGAAACGGATTCAGGGAGAACACCAATTTTTGGTTGAAATAGAAAGGATTTTGTGATAATTTGCTGCTGTCTCATGAAGCAGATTGTGTATTAAGTGAAGTGCATGTGACATGCGGGGTGTTTGGTGGGACGTGGAGATGGCTGTTAAGTGGTGTGCACATATTTGTGTGCGCTCTGTCTTTGTGCTTCCCTGGGGAGTGAAGGACGGTTGATAGGGTGGTAATGAAGGAAGAGAGTAGGAGAACAGGAGAGTGCCATGCTGACACTTATTACTGCGGGTGAGAACCACAACAGTGAAACCCACACAGACACTCTCTCACACCTCCAAAACCCCTGAGTGGTGTATTTACACGTATCTTAACCAGTCACGTCCACAATCAAATGTATTCTGTAACAAATTAAGTGTGTAATTAGGACAAAATCAGACATACACACACACAAAGTTTGTCTTTTGTCTGCTAGCTTGGAACATGCTATTTCTGTGGAGGGCTGCTACAACTGCTTATCTCTCTGAAGGGTGTCTGTGTGTGAGAACTATGTGATTAACAGCTGAAATAACACCTTGTGGAGACACTGATCTGATGGAGGCATACAACACAACGATAGTATACCAGCGTGTGTGTGTGTGTGTGTGTGTGTGTGTGTGTGTGTGTGTGTGTGTGTGTGTGTGTGTGTGTGTGTGTGTGTGTGTGTGTGTGTGTGTGTGTGTGGACGATCCAGCATTCTTTCTCTCTGTTGCAGAACTGCCTTTCCAATATTTAAACCTGCTTTCCACATGTGAGGATGTAAGGTAGCACACCAAAATAATTTCCATTTGCACACAGGAAATGTAATTCAAAATCATCTATAAATTAAATGTTCCCTAGCTGTAGATGTTGTTTTGAATGTCTTGTGTGTCTAAAATGTAAAACTGGAATAGGTACCATAAAGCCAACATGAAGTACAAATTGACCTTGTGTGATTCACCTTTACATGTTATTGCAAACAAATGAAATACAATACAATACAATACAATACAATACAATACAATACAATACAATACAATACAATACAATACAATTAAAAAAATTGTCTTTGCAACCTCACATCCAGTCTGGCTCCATTTTTGTTTGTAATGTTCACTTTACATAATCCAGTTCATCAATTTCTCTTTCAATCAGACATACATCAAATTTAGAAAAAGTAAAATGTGTTGCAAATTGCAATTCACGTTGGCTTTATGCAACATCTAATCATGTTAAATTACAAACGTACGGTATTGGAAGATATTGTAACATGTTTTGCGATTAACATGCGATTAAAATGAGATCCAGTGTCATTAGTTTTTGGCTTTCCACATCTGCCAACAGGAAATTATATAATATATTAACCTTTTCTGCCAGAAAACATTTTATTGCAGTGGATCAGTGATAAGGCCTGGTTGGTTGGCATAAGGTGATATTTGCTTTGGTCCCACTGGAACTATTTACTTTCATTTATTTATTCATTAATCTTCTATAAATGTTAGGCATTTCCATTTTCATGCATGAAGGCAACTTAGCCTTTACGGGGAAAAAAAATATGGGAATATACTGCAAAATAATGCTATATATTACATAATACATTTCCATATATGGGAAATTAGTGCTTATATTTTTCAATATACTGCAATACTGTATTGACCATGTATGGCTATTGATCCATATAAAATACTTATAAATTAAGACAAAATGCAAATTGCAAAATGCATTACATGTAATATTCACAAAGTTTTATCCTTTATTGTGTACATATATTGCACATACATATTTTCATATAAATGTGAATGTATTGTACACACATATACACTTTTAATCAAAATGTATTAGTTAGCTTACTTAATATTTAAATCAATTATCAAAGTTTTACTAACTTATCTTGAAATTTGAAGTAACTGATTTGTTATGGACAGTTCTGCTAACTTATTAGGGTTTATTGTGTGTGTGTGTGTGTGTGTGTGTGTGTGTGTGTGTGTGTGTGTGTGTGTGTGTGTGTGTGTGTGTGTGTGTGTGTGTGTGTGTGTGTGTGTGTGTGTGTGTGTGTGTGTGTGTGTGTGTGTGTGTGTGTGTGTGTGTTATTGTATAAAAAAATGCTTTCCTCTGAGATTCCTATATAAATGAATGTTCTGCAACATTATTAGAAAAGACAAAGCTTTTTAGTACTGTATTTGTGGACCTTCACAGTATTTATTAGTGGCATCGTTTCCATAATCTCTCTCTAACCTCTGAAGTTTTCAACTCTCACAAAATGTATTGCAATGGTTAGTGTAATGTTTGAAATCTGTCAATCGGTCTATTGCTCCTGAGTGTTGCCATGATAAAGGACATCATTCACCTCGCTCAGAACATCACCTGCGTTAGTGAATATGAATATCCTGCCAGGTTCAGACATAATTTGAAATTTATACATGATTAAGGCCTGGAGACTCTAGATTACGGTCTAGCAGTGCTGATCTGACGGATATTAAAGGGGTCATGAACTGCGTTTTTTTTTTTTATTGTTATATGATGTTTCCTGGGGTGCACTTATAATGTTAGAATGCTTTTTACATCAAAAATTGTCATAATTTCATAAATAAAAGGCATTTTTCCTACCCTGATTTTAGCCCTCTGCTCTGTTTTAAGGGGCGTGTCTGCTGTGAGAGTTCAGTGTAAACACCCACTGCTGTGATTGGCTAATGTCTCTCTTTTAGCGCATTTTTACTATTACAGCTCTCATGGTTAACTAATCGTGAAAAGTGTTGCATCACATCTATGGCATTATATTAAGATCGTGGCATGAAAGGTTGCAGCGATTATCATTGTAGCCGATCACACATATGCTGAGCGCATGAAAGCAGCGATCTTGTCATTGCAACTCAGTTTCTGTACACTAACGAATGCTTTCATCTTCACTAACAGTGCAAACGTGATATAGTTAAGAGATTCGCTGAATAAAACGGGAGTCACTGATAAACGCGTCACTGATAAACTCTCCTGTTTGACAGCTCCAGCGCGTGTTGCTCAAGCGATTGCAAAGGAAGCTTTCTTTGATCACTTTCTTTATAGAATTTAATGACCGTTAAATAACAGATTATTTAAGTTGATGTTTAGTCACTGGGCTGATTTACTGAACCACAGACAAAGAACATCTGACTGTACATGAATCATTACATTTCAGATCAGGCATTAGAATGAACACATTTAATTACATGTTGCATTACTGTTGAACCCAATCACTTCACAATATCTCGCAATCCTCAACGGCATGTTTATTGCTTTGTAGCTCGATGGTTTAACACTAGGCCTATGTTAAATGCATGAATTGGTGGCAGGCAGTGATGAAGTAGCCGTTGATCTTTTTCTGTTGAGGCGGTGCTTCAACACACGATGATGTCAAGGTGTGGCATATTCTGAAATCGATTGTTTGCTGGGCCTGGTGTCTATAAAAGCTTTTCTTTGACTAACAAAGAAGTTTTCAGCTCTGAAATTTACAGGATATTCTTATATTGCCATGGCCTTTTATATATCAAAAGCTCAAGGGAAAGTTGATTTCTCAATTCATGACCCCTTTAAAACTAGTCAAAGGTTTGTCAGAGTGTAATGAGGAAAGCAACTGATTATACAGGAAGCAACCATATCAGAGCCATAGTACAGCCATAACACTGAATTTCTGTTGTCTGTCTATTCCCCTCACTCTATCTTTCACACACACATACTGTCAATTTAATTTAATTTCTATCAGTATAATGAACTTTAATGATTTCACCTAACACTCTCCTGAAACAAGGAACATAAATTAATTTTCATCTGATTTGAATCAGAATCCAAATGTGGAATAGATAATTAGTGAGCTGCACAGACGAGCCTGAGACTCAGCGTGAGTGACAGGTGTAGGAGGTCAAATGGAATGGGGATGTTTTTACCCTTCAGTGCGTTTTTTTCCAGGAGGATATTTATAAAGCCTCATATAATATATGACAAAGTGGCCCCCACTGATGCTGTCTGACTCACTTGCTCTTTTATTTTCTCTCTCTCAGACTGTATCTTAAGATCTAAGATTCAAAGGCATGCTAAAATCACATATAGATCCACATATCTCTCTTTCTATCAGTATTGATGTTGTCTGTGAATCATGCACAGGGCTAGTACTTAGCTAAACCAGGCGAAGAAAACATGTCAAGTATCGTTTACACAAATGGTTTTATCTTTACCAAACACAGACATGCAGATAATCAGCTTTTCTGTCTGCATGTAAACATCAAAACACAGGTGTGCTATTACTCTGCCTAAGTGTATGTGTGTTTGTGTGATAGATGCTGTGGGTGGATATGGATTGAGCTCATTGTAACTCATAGCAGGTGTGTTCATCTCCCGTTCATTAAACAAATAAATATTTATCATCCTGACTCATTTCTCCAGCAATTTTAACCGAATGAGATAGAACAAAACTATTGATAAGACATACGTCACTGTGGGAGAAATGGTGTCTATATTTGAGAGAGATATGGTGAACATGTGAGAGAGAGGACTTTATTCTAGGTTATTCAAGCTGAAAGGATTCAAATGGCTATCTTTAATTATTCTTTACTCGTTATTTCGCATTCCATTAGTGCTGGGAAGCGGCCGTCCGTATAAACACTCTGACTCTAATGCCTATCCTGCATCCATGTTTGGAAAAGTGAAGGATGGCTAGGACTCAGGCAGTCTAACATACTAACAAACTGAAAACCAGCCTTGATGCATTATTCATCACAGCACTCACCCCTTTTATTTGAAAGGGAAAAAAGACCATGATTTGTGATCATTTGTGTCCGGGGCCATCTCAAAACAAACATACAGCCCTATTGAAACAGAAGGGCTGGTAGACGTCAAACTCATCTCAGAAAGATGAAAGACACCAGATTTGGATTTTGAATGGAGGAACGAAGACAAGTTCAATCCTTCAATTAGTAGGAATTAGTACGAAGAACCGTTCAATTAGTAATTTGCTATGTTATCCATTTTACTTGTGTTTTTCTTTTTAGTCCCAGAGCTTTTTTAGTCAGCATTACAATTTTAGTATAGTTTTATTGAGAGAGGGACAAAAAAAGAAGGAGAGCAAGAATTAATGGTGAATAAGAGATGGTTTGAAATGGGGAATTAAGGTTAAGAAATAAACCAGGGCTAACCGGAATGTTGCCATGGTGTTTTGAAGAGGGCACTCAGGCTGTTTTTTTTCACACTTTGCCTGGATAAGCTGAAAGGATTTTTTTCACAATGGACAATGGCTGGAAATCAGCTGTTTTCTCTTTTGTGTGTATGTACATGACTGAATGTGTGTGTGTGTGTGTGTGTGTGTGTATGTTAGAGAGAGAGAGAAGAGAGAGAGAGAGAGAGAGAGAGAGAGAGAGAGAGAGAGAGAGAGAGAGAGAGAGAGTGTTTGTGTTTAACACAGCCTCTAATGAGGCAGTCATTAGATACCCTGGTTGACAGAGCATGCGTGGAGTATGTTATTGTTATGATGTCAAAAAGGGGTGGGGGTACTATATTTTTAGTCTTATAAAAAAAACAGTGAGAACAGCAATATTCAGCCTCCAGTGTCACATGATCCTTCAGAAATCATGCTAATTTGCTGATTTGCTTCAGAAGAACCATTTCTTGTTATTATCAATGTTTAAAAAGTTTGTGCTGCTTAATATTTTTGTGGAACCCATGATACAAATATTTTCAAGATGATTTGATGAACAGAAAGTTTAAAAGAACGTCTTGGTTACTGAAGTAACTCACGTTCCCTAAAGGAGGGAAGGGAGATGTTACGTCGATACTGACGAATTGGGATCTCACCTAGAAGCCCAAGCACCTTTTAAGTGGTAACCAAATGAGCCAATAGACATCCTACCAAGACATATGGGTATAAATACGGCCGGCACGCACTTCTCGCTATTTGCTGAGGAACCAAGACCGGGTGGTTCAGGGCTGTGGCTGGAGGGACGTAATGCCTCCATTCCCTCCTTCAGGGAATGAGGGTTTCATCAGTAATTAAGACGTTAGCATTCAGTTACATTCAATGTTATGGTGATACTGACGTCATGGCGGTCCCATACGGAAAGCGCCACAGCCACAGAACTGTGTTACGAATGTCAGAGACACATATGCTGGAAAGCTGTAGCGTGCCCTTTGGCAACTGCTCTTACACAGTCATAACCTGCCCAGCACCCCATTTAAGCCGAAGAAGAGTAGTTCAAAGCAAAGGGATGGAAGGGACAGGGCTTACTCTGGAGAGTAGCTGCTGTTCCTCTTATCATGACATTTCACTGGGAAGAGTGCTTTGGATCTCAATTCCCATGTTTTTCCGCCATGACCAGTTGTTGCTGCCTAGTCCAATGGAGAGGGATGCTATGAAGGCCACACCCTGCCGAAAGGGAGGTAACGTGTGGTGGAAACACATATGGACTTACCTGTGTGGCAGTATTACATATGGAAGATCTCTGTGGTAGGTCCTGCCAAGCCAGGGAGGAGCTACTACCGATGCAGAGACGAGGTAGAGCAGAACTGCCCAGTGAAAGACACGGGTTTACCGCAGGGAAACCATATCATGGACAGTACACTTGTACTGATATGCGCGACCCCCAAAAGCAAAATGTAGGAATATCTGTGTCGAAGTAAAATCGAGACATGAAAGTACGTGTCCTTCAGGTCAATCGCTGCAAACCAATCCTGGGGGCGAACGCACATGAGGATGTGTTTCTGCGTGAGCATCTTGAATGGAAGCTTTTGAAGTGCCTGATTCAAGACATGCAGTTCCAAGATCCATAGACTGCAGAGAACTGCTGGGCGAAGTCCTCAACAGTGTCGCCATAGAGGCTGGCCTGGGAGATGGGGGAGCCGAGAAAGCAAATTTTGTTGGCATCCTTCATCTCAGCCAGGTCCAACCAGAGATGGTGCTCCTGGACCACCAAGGTGGACATCGTCTGGCCGAGGGCCTGCACCGTGACTTTCATCAGCCAGAGGGCAAGGTTAGTCGCAGCACGCAGTTCCAGCATCAACCCCAGGTCAGAAATACCCTTGTGCAGTTTGCAAGCATTTGCCTCTTTGAAGGAGAATCACGACCACAATGCCAACACGGTCATGCTCTCGCAGTGAGAGCATGAACCATCCACTAAAGCTTTCTCAGCATGCACTCGGCCCAGAGATGTGAGACAGCGATCATGGTCGTCAGATGAAGCCAGGAAACGACCGCGGCTCATGCTTGCTCTTTTAGGAAATTTGAGGAGTGAAACGCTGCACTCCGTACACAGCTCTCTTTGGAAGAGAATCATCGCTGGAATTCATACTCACACCGGCAGGAGAGATCTCGTCAGAATAAAGTCGTTAAAGCAATTACTGAATGGGAACATCATTTATTTGAAATATAAATATTTTTTAACATTATAAATGTCACATTTTGTCACATGTTGATCCATTTCATGCATCATTGATGAATAAAAGTATTCATTTCTAAGAATGATCAATTGTGTGAGAATAATGATACATTGTGAGTCAGATGTTGCTTCATTAACCACTCTGAGTTCAGAGAAGGATTTGTCAGACCGATTCAGACCAGTAACTCATAATTGATCAAACTATTCGTTAAAAGAACTTGCTCATAAGTTTTTTTTTTTTCAGGAATCAGACTACTGGCCACGCTGTATGATTTTGATTCAATAAACACAACATAATAACATAAGAGTCATTGGGGCTTTCACACCAGAGGAATGTTTTCATAGTTCCTATAACTATTGGCGGAAGTACCTGCTTTTTTCCCTAACAATTTTAGTTATAGGAACACCTTTTGGGGGGACTAAATTAGCTCCTATTCAGAGTAGGGTCCAACCCAACAGGAACTACCAGTGACATCAGTGTACGTTGATTGGCCAAAGGCATGCCATACGAAACATCAGCACCTGCCATTTTTAAAAAGCCATGTAAACACACAGTTTACATATACTTACTCGACGAACTAACTCTATAAACATGGTAAACAGCGATAGATGAACCGGCGCCAAAGTTAAGGCATTTCTCAACTTTTATGCTACGTATTTAGCGGAAATACAGCACAGAAAACGGCTCGGGTTACATCTGTAACCCTTGTTCCCTGAGAAGGGAACGAGCACTGCGTCGGAACGACACTTCGGGGATACTCCCTAAGCATTAGCGAATCTGAAGTCCGTATAGAAACTAGCCCAATCCGATTGGCGTGCGTGATGACGTCATCGTGACGGCGTACCCGGAAGTATAAAAGGAGAGCCGGCGCATTGAAACGGCAGCTATTGCTCTGAAGCATGCGCTCCAGGCGTGCCGAGGTGTGGTGACGCGACGCAGTGCTCGTTCCCTTCTCAGGGAACAAGGGTTACAGACGTAACCCGAGCCGTTCCCTTTCGAGGGAACTCTCACTGCGTCGGAACGACACTTCGGGGAACGAGTACCCACTAGCCCACACCGAGGGTAGCGCCTGCCCTAGTGTGAAGCCGGAGACCGGGCACAACTAGGACTTGAGTACCCTCGCGCCAGGCGCCGGAGGGAGAACTTCTCCACCCTTTCCTTTCCGTGCCCCAATCGGTGAGGGTTGACCGATGTTGAAACGGATTTCCGGCAACAGGACGCTCCCAACACTGGCCCCTGGGATAGAAACCAAGGTTTCTTCCATATAACTAGGGAACGAAGGCATCTGCGCGTTACCCTGATCATACGGAAAGGATTCCCTCTGGGGGAAAACCCCTTGGTTTTCAGCCACCACTGTAGAGGTCTCATGTGCAGCAGGCCAAAAGCTATCACGTTGGACGCTGCTGCCATGTGCCCCAGCACTCTCTGAAAGTGCTTCACAGTGATGCTGTGGCCTAGTCTTATCCCTGAGACCATCGCCAGTATGGTCTCGACTCGCGCGGGAGACAATTGTGCCCGCATCGTCGTCGAGTCCCATACGATCCCTAGGAACGTAGTCCTCTGGGACGGCGTCAACACACTCTTTGTTGTGTTGAATCTCAGCCCCAAGCACTTTATATGGGCCAGAACGACATCTCGATGCCGAACTGCCATATCGTACGACTGGGCCAATATGAGCCAGTCGTCGATATAATTCAGCACACGGATGCCCTGGAGTCTCAATGGAGCCAGAGCTGCATCCATGCACTTTGTGAATGTGCGTGGGGAAAGAGCTAGACCGAAGGGAAGCACTCGATATTGGTACGCCTCGCCCCCGAAAGCGAACCTCAAGAACTTCCTGTGACATGGAAGGATGGAGATATGGAAGTATGCGTCCTTTAAATCTATTGTGACGAACCAGTCCTCGAACTGGATCTGACTCACGATGATAGGAACCGTGAGCATTTTGAATCTGAACCTCCTCAGAGACCGATTCAAATACCTCAGGTCTATAATCGGACGCAACCCTCCATCCTTTTTGGGAACTATAAAGTACCGGCTGTAGAACCCGGACTCCCTCTCCAGCGGAGGAACACGCTCTATGGCTTCCTTCGCCAGCAAGGATTTTACTTCTAGTTCCATTACCCGAACCCGCTCTGGTACCACTGCAGTCCAGTTCAACCCCCTGAAACTTGGAGGAGGGTGACCGAACTGCAGTCTGTAACCTTTCTCTACAGTACGCAGGACCCATGTAGAAATATTCGGAAGGCATTTCCATGCGCCGAGATAATCTACTAAGGGAACCTCTCAAGGCTGGCTTCGGGTGTTACATGAGCCTCGTCCCCAACCCCCTGAAGCGGATGACCGGCAGGAAGTAGTTGGGAACGATTCTCTGTGTGCGAACGCACGCGCTGCCCAGCCGCAGGTCTTTCCAGAGGCGGCTGGAGCAGCATGCGTTCGCGGGAAATCGATGTGGCCCGAAGCGTCATAGGCGGCGGGATTCCACATCGATTTCTCCAGAGCGCCCCAGAAGAAGCAACCTCGATTGCCCTTCTGCGGGGGGGACCGCTCTTAGAAGCCCTGCCGCAGCTAGGGCTTCTTCCCAGCAGCCTTCCGAGCCCTGAGTACGTTCCTCAGATCGCCTCTGGGAGCGGAAGGCTGCTGGTGAGTCTGCTGGAGAGAGCGCCGTCTCTGTTGCCAAGCTCCCGGAGGAGGGGCTCTAGAGGCGACGCTCTCCCTCTGCAGCTGACGGTGCGAGGAGCTAGTGGACGGCTGAGGCTGCCCCCTAGGGCCGCCTTCCCCGGCACCGAGCGGCGAGGGACGAACTGTCGGAAGGCCGCTCACTGACTCTTCGCCTCCTGGTATTTGGCGACAACGGCCTCAACCGCGTCGCCAAATAGACCCGAAGGCGAAATCGGGTAGTCTAGGAGGAAGGACTTGTCCTTCTCCTTCATCCCCGATAAGTTCAGCCACAAATGTCTCTCCACAGTCACCAAGGAAGCCATAGAACGGCCGACAGCACGAGCTGTCTCCTTGGTGATGCGGAGAGACAAATCCGCAGCCTTCCGCAGCTCTAAAACATCCTCCGGAGAGGGTCCCTCGCCCTCGTCGAGCTCCTTGAGGAGGTCGGCCTGGTAGGCCTGCAAGATAGAAAGGGTGTGCAGAGAACTACCAGCCCGCCCAGCCGCCATATAGGCCTTGCCCACCAAGGATGAGGTATCCTGACAGGGCTTGGTGGGCAATACCGGGGCTTTGAGGGACGATGCGGATTCGGGCGAAAGATAACTTGCTAGAGCCTCTTCCACCCGAGGCATCGCCCCATACCCTGCCTCGCGGGCCCCCAGAACGTTAGAATAATCCAACACTGGGGGATTGGAAACCCGCAAGGAGAAGGGTTTCTTCCAGGATCTACACACCTCGGTGTGTAAATCCGGGAAGAATGGCAAGCCCCGGCGAGGTGCTTGAACCCGGCGAGAAAGGAACCGGTCGTCCAGCCTACTTGGTGGCTGGACATCCGGCACCTCCTGTGGTCAATCGATGTTCAACTTGGCCACCGCACGAGTCAACACCTCGACCAGCTCCTCTTGGGCGGGTGAATGAAGCGAGGATATACTTCCTGCCCCCCCACACCCCCCACCCCCCCCGATGCCACCCTCATCCGGCTCCTCAGAACCAGAGAGGATCAGCATCGGACCCTCCACCCCGGGGGAAGAAGCCGCAGCGCGGGCTTTTCACACGGGGAGGAAGATCATCGGAACTGTCAGAGGAGGATTGGGAAAGTGCCGCAGCAGTCCCAAAACCCTCTGACAAGTCCCGTTGTGAACCCCATGATCTGCGACGCCGCGCTGCCTCAGCAATCGCGGGTCCAGAACCATGAGGTTCACGAGGCTGGCCGCCCTCATCAAACACGGCCAGCCGAGAGCGAAGCAGTCTGAGCGGGAGCAGCTCACAATACTGACAGGCTCCCTCGAGAGCCGCCCGAGCATGCTCCACGCCCAAACAATGCACACAAAGCAGGTGTGCATCCAAGCCAGATATAAAACGTGGGCAAGGATGCACACACTGCCTGTAGCTTTCTCTCTCACTCATTTTTCTTTTTTCTCTCACACACACACACACACTCTGGGACAGACAACAATAAATAAATAGACAGACTTGTAACACAGAGCGCAATGCTGAAGAGCAATAACTGCCGTTTCAATGCGCCGGCTCCCCTTTTATACTTCCGGGTACGCTGTCACGATGACGTCATCACGCACGCCAATCGGATTGGGCTAGTTTCTATACGGACTTCAGATTCGCTAATGCTTAGGGAGTATCCCCGAAGTGTCGTTCCAACGCAGTGAGAGTTCCCTCGAAAGGGAACCCAAAACACAGTACATACAGTAGCTTTTAAACCACCAATGTAATGTATGTAATCCACATCCAGATTCACAAATGGCAGTAAAAGAGGAAAAAGATGACAAACTTGTCCATGGGTGAACTATTCTTAATTGTCCACATACAAACTATAAAGATAGTAAAAGATGTTTGTTATATGACGGAAATTGAGTAATTATTTTCTAAAGCTTGTGCAGCATAGATCTTTTTTTCATTGAGTGATTCAGTATGTTGTATGCTGCATAAATATACCACTGTGCAGTGGCAGCCCTGACTCACATGGTACCCTAGGCCAGACAAAACCTGCGCTTCCTTTTTTTTTCCTTTTTCTTTTTTTACAATGCAAAGTCTTATCCAGGAAGGACATATGCAGATCTCAAATTTTGGTGAAATGTGGTGTCTAATATGATATAATTGAATGTAATTCTAACCCTATAACTGGCGACGTATCCTGGGGGATACAAACATTTGAGAGGTAGGGAAAGTGTAGGTCTCATTTCTTGGTTTCATGTTGAAAGGAAGTTTGTTGCGAATATTTAGATCTGGTGACTTTGTTCATGTTCAATTGTTAAAAACAAACATGACCACCTGCAGTGGCAAATCTACTCACCTTCAGATAAAAGTAGATATATTTCACATATTTACAATATTTGGAGGGGACTTTGTCCCTGTTGTTAAGTGTTAGCTTAATACGTTTATGTTGAAATTTTATGAAATACATTTTTCATAATCTGTCTGTAAATGTTTGTCAGATGACACAACAGGCTTTTGTGGAACATTTATTTGTCCATCTCTCAATTATCATTTGCAATGAATTGCATATATGAGCCATAAAATCCTGATGTATAAATATGATACTCAACAAAAAACACATGCATATACTGTATATATACACTCACCTAAAGGATTATTAGGAACACCATACTAATACTGTGTTTGACCCCCTTTCGCCTTCAGAACTGTCTTAATTATACGTGGCATTGATTCAACAAGGTGCTGAAAGCATTCTTTAGAAATGTTGGCCCATATTGATAGGATAGCATCTTGCAGTTGATGGAGATTTGTGGGATGCACATCCAGGGCACGAAGCTCCCGTTCCACCACATCCCAAAGATGCTCTATTGGGTTGAGATCTGGTGACTGTGGGGGCCATTTTAGTACAGTGAACTCATTGTCATGTTCAAGAAACCAATTTGAAATGATTCGAGCTTTGTGACATGGTGCATTATCCTGCTGGAAGTAGCCATCAGAGGATGGGTACATGGTGGTCATAAAGGGATGGACATGGTCAGAAACAATGCTCAGGTAGGCCGTGGCATTTAAACGATGCCCAATTGGCACTAAGGGGCCTAAAGTGTGCCAAGAAAACATCCCCCACACCATTACCCCACCACCACCAGCCTGCACAGTGGTAACAAAGCATGATGGATTCATGTTCTCATTCTGTTTACGCCAAATTCTGACTCTACCATCTGAATGTCTCAACAGAAATCGAGACTCATCAGACCAGGCAACATTTTTCCAGTCTTCAACTGTCCAATTTTGGTGAGCTTGTGCAAATTGTAGCCTCTTTTTCCTATTTGTAGTGGAGATGAGTGGTACCCGGGTGGGGTCTTCTGCTGTTGTAGCCCATCCGCCTCAAGGTTGTGCGTGTTTTGGCTTCACAAATGCTTTGCTGCATACCTCGGTTGTAACGAGTGGTTATTTCAGTCAAAGTTGCTCTTCTATCAGCTTGAATCAGTCGGCCCATTCTCCTCTGACCTCTAGCATCAACAAGGCATTTTCACCCACAGGACTGCCGCATACTGGATGTTTTTCCCTTTTCACACCATTCTTTGTAAACCCTAGAAATGGTTGTGCGTGAAAACCCCAGTAACTGAGCAGATTGTGAAATACTCAGACCGGCCCGTCTGGCACCAACAACCATGTCACGGTCAAAATTACTTAAATCACCTTTCTTTCCCATTCTGACATTCAGTTTGGAGTTCAGGAGATTGTCTTGACCAGGACCACACCCCTAAATGCATTGAAGCAACTGCCATGTGATTGGTTGATTAGATAATTGCATTAATGAGAAATTGAACAGGTGTTCCTAATAATCCTTTAGGTGAGTGTACAGTATATGACATATTGCATATTTTTTGTTGAGTATCATATGAAGGTGTGCTGTGGTATCTGGCACCAAGATTTTAGCAGCAGATTCTTTAAGTCCTGTTAGTTGCGAGTCCTGTTAATTTTCAATTAATTCATACCTCCAAACTGGCAATGTATCCTGGGGGATACAAACATTAAAATTAAAAATAAAAGTCATGTTTTTTTTTGTTTTTTTAAATCATGAAATTGTATTATTTGTGTCCTAAGAAGATGGAAAATAGCAATAAATTAATTTTCTGATTTCTTTTTATGGTCTTGCCAGAGGGTTAAGACAGTATTTGTGCCAGTACCTTTCTTTGATAAGTATGAGAGCTGGTTAAATGTATGAATGTCACTGTTAAAGAGGGATCAAAAATAGACAATCTGAGGTAAAAAAGAACAAATAAATAAATATATTGTGTTAATAATGGAAAGAATGGCATGGAAAGAGTGAAAAAAGATGTGCTTTGGCATAATGCGACAATGAACAGATGTTCAAACAGTGCCCACTGGCCTGTGTATGTGAGTGTGTGTGTGTGTTTGCACAGGGGGATTTAAAGCAAACCCTATGTGTTTTGGAGATTAGGGAAACACAGAGAGCACAGAACAGTGCAGCACACCATGAACCCACAGAACAAAACTATCACACACAATTTGCAGCAGCAGAGAGAAAGTGAGAAAAAGAAAGAGCAGAAATCTGGAGAAACAGGATAAGCGAACAGAGGATCTCCAGGTATTCTGAATTCCTCAGGCACATGCGAAGAGAAAATGGTCTAAGGACAGTGAAATACAACAAAGGAACAAAGGAGCGAAAGAATAAGAGGATGATTGAGGAAGGGAGAGAAGGAAAGGTTTTATTTCCTCCTGGAAGACCAAAAGAAAGTAATCAGAGAATTCATGATGCTCTTTAGCACCATGCTGCTTTTCATTTTAACTTTTGCTGCCTCTGAGTGAGTCCTACCCCTTCTGATTGGCTCTGTCAAATTGTTATTGTGACAACCCAACAGAGAGGCCGTTTCTGAAATTTCAGTCTGAGGTTTCATCAGGCTTGTCCTTTTGATAATCAAAGTATAGAAGAGGTGAGGAGATTGTTGGAGAACATTTTTAAATGGTGAAAGAGTGATTCGCACGTTGAGGTACTGACAAAAAAGTATAATATTGAAGCTTTTTAAGGAGACAATATCTTTGTTTTAGATGATGTTCAATATCTAGATGATGTGATTTAATTCTGCAATCAGAGGAATTATAACACAAAAACTTTAAGTGAAAGTGAAGTGACGTGTGGCCAAGTATACCCATTGGAATTTGTGCTCTGCATTTAACCCATACAAGTGCGCACACACAGTAGTGAACACACACCCAGCGCAGTGGGCAGCCATATTGCTGCGGCGCCCGGGAGCAGTTGGGGGTTCGGTGCCTTGCTCAAGGGTCTCACCTCAGCCGTGGTATTGCTGGTGGAGGAGGGCGCTGGTTATATCCTGCCGGACCTGAGATTCGAACCCGCAACCTTCGGGTTCAAATGAACCTTCAAATGAAACACAATAAATACGGTTTATAAAACCAGCACCTTCTAATGCACTCAAAAATGAACTTTCACTGTTGTTAGTTGCACTCAAATCATCCTTGTTCACATTACTTAAAAACTCATGTAACTAAATGAACTCAAATTTACTGAGTTGTTTCTACTAAAAATGAGCATTGTCAGCTTTACTTGCTAAGTGTTTGTTCGGTCAACTTAACATTGCTGAGTGAAACGAACAAACTGGGCAGTGGAATCTGTAGTTCCCAGAATGCTTTGCAAGGGACTGCATTAGGAGAGTAAATTTAGGGATTAAAGTGTTATTTTATGTGTTTTTCATTAAAGGGAAATATGTTGTTAGTTTATGTTAGCGTTTAATGTTCAGTTACGTTGGACATTTAGAGGAGTTTCTGTAATTTTGTGGTTACCATTATGCAGAAGAGTGGTGCCTGTGTTTAGGCTGTGGGCACTCATATACACGCATTTATTTTAAATGGAATTCCTGCCCTCAATTAAAATAAGTTTGTCCAATTAGTTATTTTTGCATTTTGTTTCTAAAAATATGCTTGTTGTTATTTAATAGTTTTCCACTTGTAGAGCAAATAGTTAATTTCAATAAGGTAAATTCAATCGATAAATGTGTTCACCTAACATAATACACTTTTATAAATTGAACAAAACATTATTAAGTAAACTGCACATATAAATATTATGTAACAGTGACAAATTCAAATGGTTCTCAAAGACATTTTGTCAGCATTACTTGAATTTCTTTTGTTCATAAAACTAAATTGTTATTTGTAAAAATGACTCAATATAGTTGCGTAGAACCACTTGACGCTGTATTTTTGAGTAAATTCAACAAGTCTTTTTTTTTTTTTTTTAGTGTGTTGAAAAATTTTGTATCTTTTATGACGATTTTGTATGAATTTACAATCTAATTTTAATGTTTTTGTACGATCTGCTTATGCCCCAGATGGTAAGATTTAGAGGTGGACTTTCATGTTTTTCAAATTGTATGTATTCATCACCAATTCACCAAAATGTAAAATAGTGTACGTCTTATTTGTTGTAGAAAACACAAAATTGTATACCACTGAGCTGAAAACGTGATGAACAGTATAGGGTTAAATTAAATATATATATATTTTTTGTTATAAAAGTATATTTTGTAAAAGTTTTCAGACTTAAATGATACAATGTGCCATTATTTGATCACGGAATTCCTTATTTGCATGAATCTTGCTGACAAATTGATTCAATAACATGAAATGGTTCATTTAAAAATACTTACATAAGGTAATTATGATTTTATTTCTCATAATTGTGACATTCTCTTATAATGTCAAATCATTTCACAATGAGAGATTTATTTTAACTGGTTTTTGATATACATATGATATACATATTCCATTTCAGTCAAATAATTTAGTTTATGTATTTCGTCACTGTATATGTGGGGTCATACACAAATGTCTTTTTAGTCATTCTATTTAATAATTCATGACTGATTTAGTCAGTATCCTGGAGGTTTCTGTTTGCCACCTACAGAGAATAAGGAAGTCTGCTCTCTTGCCCTTATTGTAGCTGCACAAATATGATTTCTTTCAGATTATTTAAGATGTGTATATCTGTTTGTGTGTGTGAATGTGTTTGTTCACATCCAGGCAAATGCAATCAAGGAAATGTCAAGTGGATCATCTCACTTGCATCGTTTTGCATCAAGTCCATCTGTTCAGTGAAGTGTGACTATTTCATCTTGAGTGTTCACACAGACCACATCTTCAGTCTACACTGATTTCCTCTGATATTCTCATAAAGTTAAGCATCTCTTCACACCAATGACAGAGCCAGACACCAAGAGCCAGACATCAAGCACATACTCACTCTAGACACTGGTCATAGTAAATAGGCACAACCACAGACAAACAGTAGTTGTGTCTTTTACATAAGGTCATCCATTAGAGAGTTTCCAGATATACATTAAGGACATTAAGTTAAATCAATAATCAGATCTGCATTGTAAAACATGTTATGTGTTATTTACTTTAAAAAAATGATGGTAACAATTAGTGCTGGGCGGTATACCGGTTCATACCGAATACCGGTATTTATTTTTTTAATGATATGAATTTTGATGATACCGCAATACCGGTATATGTCGCTTAAACAACGTTCGGAACGCGGCGCTGCGCGTCATTGTTTGAGAGGGGACCCATTTCATTGATGCACTGTAGTAAGAGCAGTCAGAGCACAGTTGAGATCGCATTACAGCACAGCCTGGCTGAATCCTATACTCGCATTCACTATTCCCTACGTTATCGCTTTATTTGAAGGAGTGAATGAAAACGTGCGTGAAGTCGGACAGGCAATGTGTGTACATCGGCTGTACACTCGTTATTGCGGTGCAATGGGATAGAATGAGTGCACTCAATAACGTCCACTAAGGTTTCGGACACCACTAAAAAGCGCTGTGCCCTCTAAATAATGCTATATTTGAGGTTATGGGGGCGATGTCGGATTCAGCCCTTGATTATAGTTGAGAATTCAAACTACACGCGGCGCGCGAGAGAGAGCGGTTTCTGCACGGAGCGCCGCGATGGGTTTAACAACGCTCCACATGGATCATATAGCACTGATATAGACCGGAGCGAGCGCGTTTAAGTTTTTTATGGACATATTTCATAAACTCTAGTGCTCTAGACATGAGCCAGAAGCGTGTATGCGCGCATATTTCATCACGTCTTATTAAAATGAAATGTATGCACTGATTACACTGATAACCTATGTCTGATCACGAACGCGCTGACACGATGGATTATTCAAAAGACAATGATGTAAGTATCAATAGTATCAATAAATAAACTGACAATTCAAAGAAGAATGGGCCAAAAAGTAACTGCTTTATTCTTTCTGTGTTAAACTGATGTGTGTCATTCGTTCAGAGTCCTCTTAATGTATTGCAAATATCCGCGTTTCTCCCTTGTTTTGGCAGTTTGTTATATAGGGTTAGATTTTTAAAATGCTTAAGGTGCCCTCAACTCAACTTTTAATATTCAGGTGTCTGTAAGTATGATTCTGAGCATGTTGCAGGTCTGTGTTTTATTGGTTGTTGTCTCTCCACAGCATCATTTTGTAAACCTGTAGACCTATTAACTCTAGTGTGGAATTTTTCTACAATATTCACTCGTCATGACAGTAAAACAGGGCATTCTAGTCAATCTCCTGCAGTATTTCCTCTCTCAAACAGTAGAATATGTGATTAACACCCTGTCATGCATAGGGGAAAAAACCGTCATATACCGTGAAACCGATATAATTTAGAAAAATACCGTGATATACATTTTTGGTCATACCGCCCAGCACTAGTAACAATATTACATATAATATTTTGTTCTTAAATAGGTCTTTGTTAATAAATGTTCTCAATATTTTCTATACAACACTGAACCACAATTTTCTGAAGAAAATATACATACTACTTTTAATTATCACCTTAATTTTTTTACAGTGTGTGAGAACACTTTCAATTGGTTAAACTAATTTTACCAAGTTAGTGGCATCTTTACTTCATTCTAAAATATGTGAATAAAAAATGTTTTCACAGCGAAACTTTTTGCATTTTTTTCACAGAAAAAACTTTTAAATATATCATCTTGGTGATCAAAGATGAGTTTTAAGGGATACAACTATTGAGGGGGACTTTTTTTTTAGTTGAGTTTGAGTAGAAATTACAATATTAAGTTGATGTAATGATTTTTTTTACAACCATGCATTTATTTAAGTTGACAGGTCTGAATTATTTTTGAGATTTTCTGTAAATACTAAGTTCTGTAATGAAACTCTAGATGGCGCAGGCTGACAGGTCCTTAACTCAAACACTTGCAGTCATATCATTCTCTTTAGGGCACAGCTGATTGGTTCCTGCTGTATCGGTGGCAAATGAGCTTGCGTGCTCAACCTTCAAATATTTGGCTAGCATTTGCCTTAGCAGTTCAGGAAACCCTCCACCTTCCCCAGTTCCACCTGTATAGATCTGCTTGGGGTAATTCATGTATGCTATATTTTACAGCAGTCGCCGTCTTTCTTCCTCATAGCAGCATGTTGTGTAAGTATTGCCAGTAGCAAGTCCCATACTTGCTCTGCAGCAGCAATAACAGCACCATACCAAACACGAGTCTGCGAGTTGTCATGACAGTACTGTAGATATGCAGAAAACATTCAAATTTTGTACATGTTATACAGTACTGTGCAAAAGTCGCACATTAGTATTTTCATCCAAAAAATTGTTTTAAGCCAGTTATTTAAATCTTTTGCTAGTGTGTCAGTATGAAATATCAGTTTACATTTCCAAACATACCTTTTGCCATTAATTGTAATAGAGTCTGACAACAGCCTATATGCTCCACACAGAAATCAGGGGCCGTATTCTCCTAACTTGGCGATTTAGGAGAAACTTTTAAAAATAATGACCGTGTCAGTCCCAATTATAGGACTCCTAAATTTGTCTTCTTATAGTATTTCTTCATAAAGTATTTTAGCGCTAAAACTAGCTCCTAAACATGTGAAATGTTACGAGTAGTCAAGAGGACTAAGACCAAATCGCAAACAATCCTAATGGCTGTTGCAGACCTTTCCCCCCTTTCTCTCTTCCATTTCGCTTCTTGTCTACTCACTAAAAAAAAGAGCTTTTTGAAAACAAACACTCAAGATTGGTTTGGTTCACACAGGGATAAAAAAAAAGTAGGCTACCCCATGTGTATGAAATATACTGCTGTATCTTTAAAGGTCCCGTTCTTCGTGATCCCACTGTTCAAACTTTAGTTAGTGTGTAATGTTGCTGTTAGAGCATAAATAATACCTGTAAAATTATAAAGCTCAAAGTTCAATGCCAAGCGAGATATTTTATTTAACAGAAGTTTCCTTTCAAAGCCTACAGCGAACGGCCGGTTTGGACTACATCCTGGTACTTCCTTCATTAATTACGTCAGTAGAACAGTAGAACAGACTAACCTCCGCCCACAAGAATACGCGAAAAAGGGGGCGTGGTCTTGTTGCTGTCCCACGTGGAGAAGAGGACGGTCGCGTGGAGAAAAGGAACTGTAGCTTGAGTGTGTTTGTCGTCATGTCGTCGAGACGCTGTTATTTTCATCCCGGAGTCAAATCACCTTTGTTTGGCTTTCCCAGGGACGCTGTAGAGATCATTGAGCGCATAGCCGCATACATCTCCCGTTAAGAGGCGTGACCTTTCCGTACAACTTGCGCTAAGCTGCGGTCAAATCACAACACAGGAACCGCTGGCACAATCAGAACTCTTTACGTATTTCTGAAGGAGGGACTTCATAGAACAAGGAACTCATCAGCCCGTTTTTAGGACAGTGAAAACAGCGGTATACAGATAAGTAAATTGTGTGAAAAATACTGTTTTTTTACACGCGAAACATGAACACATGTTATATTGCACACTGTAAACACAATCAAAGCTTCAAAAAAACACGAAGAACGGGACCTTTAATGTTGTGAGCCTATTTTTCTTCCAGAAATCCTGGACATCTTGTTCAGACACATGGCGTCATGGATTTTATTAAATACCAACAGATAAAAAGTTAAAACCTGACCTTCCCAGCTAGAAATCATATAATGGGCCGTGGTTGGATCTTCCAACAGGACAGTGATCCAAATGAAAAAAAAAATGAAAATCGAAACAAAAATGAGTCACTGAGCACAAAAATGAAGCTTCTGCCATAGCCATCCCAGTTCCCTGCCTGAACCTGAAATGAGTGGGGTGAACTGAAGAGAAGAAGCCCCAACATGGATCTGGGATTCTGAAGGATCTGGAGAGATTCTGTATGGAGGAATGGTCTCTGATCTCTTGTCAGGTGTTCTCCAAATGTATCAGGCATTATAGAAGAAGACTCAGAGCTGTTATCTTGGCAAAAGGAGGTAGCAAAAAGTATTGAATAAAAGGTATGATTCATTGTGAGCAATGTGTATTAGAGAAAAACATTTGTTTCATAATGAGATTTTTCCCCCATTTAAAATTTGTATTCTCCAATGAAAGATTAGGTTTTTGCATAAAAAAAATTAATTAAAAAAAAGATCAAATGGATTAACAACACATTTATTTTCACAGCCTTTTTTTAGAAAAAAAAAAAATGCTACAGAATAATAGCCGCTGCACACCACCAACTGAAACCTGTCAAAACATTGTGAAAACAAAGTTGTAGGAACTAGTAACTGTCATGGTTCACTACTGGTAGGAAGACGAAGGAGGACAGATTCAAATCACAAAAGGAATTTAATATGTAATGATCTCTCAGGTGTAGGTTTGTCAACTTTCTGAAATGGAAATAAGGAACGGGGGGGGGGGGGGGTTGACATATTTGATACAAACTAATTGATACATTTAGATAAATAGATTTCATACATTATAGCATATTATAATACAATATTTCCCGCTGTTGTCACTTGTCGTCATTGTTGCTACGACACGTGACTCACAATGACTGAAACGTTAAAATGTTAAAAACGCTTCGCTGATCATAGACAAACGGGGAGAAATTAGTAGGCCTATCTACCGCACACTGCAAAAAATGACTGTGATTTTAACGGTAAAAAACTGTGAAAATGTCTGTCATGGATTTGCACTGAATTGATTCTCAAAAATACGGAACAAAGTGCGTTCCGTATCAGTTCAATACGGAACAAGACTTTTATGTGTCAAATACGGAACGATTCTGTATTATACGGAACGGTTGGCAACCCTACTCAGGTGAGTACAACGGTAGAACCGCCAAACGTGAACACACCATTAGACTTACAATACCGGACAAGGAGTGACAGAATGAAATGGTTGAACTTAAATAGGGAACACAGACGAGGACGATAACACACAGCTGGAACATAATGAACTAATGATGACGTGACCTTGACGACAGACGAGTGGCGGGAAAACTAGAACAAAGGGACATTTGACAGGAAGTCCACAGAACAAAACAGTTACAGTAATTCATTACACAAAAGCAAAAAGCACAGAATGAGATAAACACATGTAATATGCCTCCGTGGAAAGGCTGCGATTCAGCTTCATACAGCAGTTAAAGAACACCGTGTACTGAACTCTGTTACAGAGTTTATCCTGAGCAAATCTTCTGTGTGACCCTCGTGGAAATACAGTTCTCATACTCGCCTTCATTGAGGAATACCAGAGGATAGTGCACGGTGTGTCCCAGTGATCCGACACATAATGGGGTTGTTGTTTAAATCCCACTGATTTGTGCTCTTTGCAGCCATTTAAGAATGTTCTAAGAACTAGGTCTTCTACACGGAGAGTGGATGATACATCTGCTAATGACATCCAAATATGTGAGCAAATCTGTCCTCCTTGACTATACTGGGAGGAATACAGCATGTTCTTGCTGTGATGAGTTTTAGGAATGATTATAAACTATATGATGGTTTACACTTGTTTATTTAATGTATGTTTAAATAAACCTGTCATGAAAATTACAGCCACTAAATTTTTATATTTCAACAACGAATAAAAATAATTAGATTTAGAAGTTAATGCAAAAACTGCCTTATGTGAAGCTTATGAGTGTTGATTATTATATCTAAAAATAAATAGCAACTGAATTTAGGCTAATAGTTTGGGCTCTGTTGTTAATCTTTAATAGCTATATGTAAGTAAGGGCTCCCTATACAGTTTACAGCATTATCTTTAAGAAACTTTTAGTTATAATTTAATTAATTTAAGGACAGACACAATTTTTTTCATTAAACCACTGTTGAATAAAAATTAATAAAAAGCAATTTTGTAAAACTGCTGTACCGCATCCATACCGAACCGGGACTTCAAAACCGAGGTACGTACAGAACCGTCAGTTTTGTGTACCGTTACACCCCTAGTTTCTGTTAGTAGCATGAAACAAATCTGTTATTTAAATGATTACAAAGAGCGATCAAAGAACACTCACTTTATAATGGCTGAAGCTGTCAATCACACGTTGCGAGTGTATCTGCACACTTGCCCAAACTGCCATTAATAAGAATGACGCTGTTATGCTGCACAACAAAGCTTTTACTGTATTCATATCGATATTGTGTTTGCTGTTAGTTGTGGTCAAAGCATTTTGTGAGAAAAATAGCGTTGCAATGACGAGATCACTGCATTCACGCGATCAACAGACTGCCTGTGTACTCAATGCTCGTCAATGCAGCTTTTCATGTGATGGGAAAAGATATAAAAATAATGCTATAGTCAACACTTTGACGAATCGTTCATCTCGACAGCTGTAATGGTAAAAAAAAAATAATAAAAGTATTCGTTCCACATGTTGCAAAGTTTGTAGAATAAGGTGGAAGAAGACAGGGTCAGCGTTGCTGGGACTCGTGTTTATTCAGAACTCTCAGATACAAACAAAATAAACTCGCGCTCACAGCGCTCTCAACAACTCAGTACAATATAACTTTCTCAGCTATCTTTCCCCAGCTGTCCGTCTCTCTGTTCCACGAGTGCCGTCCGTCTCTCTCTATGGCAGCGTTTGCAGCTCTCGCTAAACCACGCCCCCTCCGCCACATAATCTAATACTCATTTAAAATGTAAAGTCATGTCAGCCAATCACAATGTCAGGCGTTTTCACTGAAGTCTCACAGCAGACACAGCCCTTGAAACAGAGCATTCAAGCCAGAGGGCTAATATCAGAATAGAAAAATGCCTTTTATTTCTAAATTATGACATTTTGTGATGTAAAAATCATACTAACAATATAAGTACACCTCAGGAAACATTATAAAATTATTTTAAAAATCCACGGCATGGGACCTTTTAAAGGGTTAGTTCACCCAGAAATGAAAATTCTGATGTCAAACCCTCATGTCATTCAAAATAGTCCAAATGACTCCTGTGGTTCAGCCTTAATTTTATGAAGCGTTGAGAATACGTTTTGTGCGCAAAAATAACAATTGTATTCAACAAGTTTGCACTACAACAGAAATGGCGTATAGGAGACACAGACCAGAAAGAAATTGTTGAATAAAGTTGTTATTTCTGGACACAAAACGTATTCTCATCGTTTCATAAAATTAAGGTTGAACCACTGGAGTCACATGGACTATTTTAACAATGTTTTTAAGACCTTGAAAGTGGTAATTAAACAGCTGTCTATGGAGGGGCCAGAGAGCTCTTGGATTTCATCAAAGATATATTCATTTGTGTTCCGAAGATGAATGAAGGTCTTATGGGTTTGAAACGACATGAGGGTGAGTAATTAATGACAGAATTTTCATTTTTGGTTGAACTATTCCTTTAAATGTATCGATGTTTCTTTGTCATTATTTCTGAAATGTATTAGCAATTTCTGAGTGAAAATTATTTCAAAGTGTCACAGTTGTGTTCAGTTTGTTTTAGTTTTGATGGACAAGTTTGTTTTCATTAGTCACATGTCTTCCTCTGTTTGAATTTCCCGCCACTCCTGTTACCATGGTCACGCCATTATGAGTTTGTTCTGCTCAGCTGTGTTTGATTATCTCGTTTGAGTTCCTATTTAAGTTGTACCTTCTCAGTCACTCATTGTCCAGTCACTATTACGTTATAGTGTGCTTTGCGTCTGCCTGTTCGGCTACATTGTGGAATCTTCGATTTCATCTGCCTTCCTGCAAACGCATGTGACACAAAGTGTAGAAGCCTATATTGTTTTGTGATAATTACCAGCTGACTGTACATTATCCCGCATATTGCACGGCTACTCACAAAATAAATGAATAGCCTATGGATGAAATGTATATTTATTTCAGTTTATCAAATCAATCAAATCAAATCACTTTATTGTCACAACCATATGCACAAGTGCAACAGTTGGTGAAATTCTTAGGTGCAGTCCGAGCAAACATAGTAGTCATGACATGACATGTACAACATTTAAAGCAACATCAGATTGCACATCTGATGCGCCCACAATAACTCACAGCACAGAATACACTACAATAAACAATAAATAATTTACACAATGTGAGTGTAGTTCTCACAGCTTTAAACAATATACACATACTTACAATATACATATACTTTAAACAATATACACTAAACATACATTAAACAATATACATTAAGCTATAATAATAATATACAATGTACAGTATACAATATTATTCACAGTAGAGATCCAATGTACAATAGGTGCTATATGATAAATGATAAATGATACATAAATGTGTATATAATGTGTGTGTATCTACAGTGGGTTGTGCTGAGTGATATTCTGTCCAGTGTGTGTTATGATCCTGATGGATCAGGAGTTAAGTAGTCTAATTGCTTGAAGCTGTTCTGGAGTCGGCTGGTGCGTGTTCTGATTCTGCGGTACCGTCTGCCTGATGGCAGCAGTGAGAGCAGCCCATGGTTCGGGTGGCTAGAGTCTCTGATGATCCTCTGAGCTCTCTTCACACACCGCCTGGCGTAAATGTCCTGGAGGGAGGGAAGCTCACCTCCGATGATGCAGCTGGCAGTGCGCACTACCCTTTGCAGGGCCTTGCGGCTGCGGGCGGTACTGTTGCCGTACCAGGTGGTGATGCAGCCAGTCAGCAGGTGAAGCGTGTGAGGATGTGGCGGTTCATTCCAAACCTCCTCAGCCATCGCAGGAAGAAAAGGCGCTGATGAGCCTTCTTCACAACGGCCTCGGTGTGGACGGACCATGAGAGTTCCTCTGTGATGTGGACACAGAGGAACTTGAAGCTGCTGACTCTCTCCACCGGTGCTCCATCGATGGTGATGGGGCGGTGTTCTCTCTCATTCCTCCTGAAGTTGACCACCAGCTCCTTGGTCTTGCTGACGTTGAGGGAGAGGTTGTGCTCCAGACACCATCGTGTCAGAGTGTGCACCTCCTCTCTGTAGGCCGTTTCATCATTGTCAGTGATGAGACCTACCACCGTCGTATCGTCAGCAAACTTGATGATGGTATTGGAGCTGTGGGTTGCCACACAGTCATGTGTGTACAAAGAGTACAGGAGTGGGCTGAGAACACAGCCCTGAGGGGCTCCAGTGTTGAGAGTCAGTGATGAGGAGATGTTACTGCCCATTCTGACCACCTGGCGTCTGTTTGACAGGAAGTCCAGGATCCAGCTGCATAACAAGCTGTTTAAGCCTAGAGCCCGGAGTTTCATGTCAAGTATGGAGGGCACAATGGTGTTGAATGCTGAGCTGTAGTCCACAAACAGCATTCTCACATATGTGTTCCTCTTTTCCAGGTGGGAGAGAGCAGTGTGAATTGTAGATGAAATGGCATCATCAGTGGAACGGTTTTTGCGGTATGCAAACTGCAGTGGGTCCAGTGAGGGGGGGAGAACAGAGCAGATGTGGTTTCTGATTATTCTCTCAAAGCATTTGCTGATGATGGGGGTCAGAGCAACAGGACGCCAGTCGTTTAAGCAGGTGGTTTTTGATTGCTTAGGTACAGGCACAATGGTGGACGTTTTGAAGCATGTGGGGACCACAGACAGGGAGAGGGACAGGTTAAAAATGTCCTTGAAAACTCCAGCCAGTTGGTTCGCGCACGCTCTGATGACGCGGCCCGGAATGCCGCCTGGACCCGCGGCTTTACGGATGTTCACCCGCCGGAAGGATCGGGTTACATCCGCTACAGATACAGAGACTGAACTAACCTCTGCATCTTCAGCCGCGAGCTCTTTCTCCGCGAGGGCGGTGTTAGTTCCCTCAAAGCGAGCATAGAAGGTGTTGAGCTCGTCCGGGAGAGAGGCAGCGGTGTTCACGGTGGAGTTTGTGTTCCCTTTATAGTCCGTGATGGTGTTAATTCCCCGCCACATGCTTCTGGAGTCGGTGGTGTTGAACTGTCCTTCAATCTTGTCCCTGTACTGGCGTTTTGCTGCTCTGATGGTTTTCCGGAGGGCATAACTTGCTTGTTTATGCTCCTCCGCATTACCGGAGTTAAAAGTGAAGGTCCGCGCATTGAGTGCCGCGCGAACATCCCCATTTAGCCACGGCTTCTGGTTTGGGTACAGCCGAATTGTTTTGGTCGGAACAATGTCTTCTACGCACTTCCTGATGAAACACGTTACGCTATCAGCGTAGACCTCGATGTCGTCATCAGAGGCCGACCGGAACATCTCCCAGTCCGTGTGATCAAAACAGTCCTGTAGCATAGAGTCCGATTGGTCTGACCAGCACTGGATGGTTCTGAGGGCGGGTGCTTCCTGTTTCAGTCTCTGCCTGTATGCGGGCAGAAGGAGAATGGAAGAGTGATCCGATTTGCCAAATGGTGGGCGCGGGAGGGACTTGTAACCATCCCGGAAGGGAGTGTAACAGTGGTCCAAGACACGGTTCCCTCGCGTGTTGAAGTTAACATGTTGGTGGTATTTAGGTGCAATGCGTTTGAAGTTGGCTTTGTTAAAGTCCCCAGTCACAATAAACGCAGCCTCAGGATGCGCGGTTTCCTGCTCACTCACTGTCCTATACAGTTCCTTTAGTGCCCGGTCTGTGTCGGCTTGTGGGGGAATATACACAGCTGTGATGACGACCGCTGTGAATTCCCTCGGTAGCCAGAATGGTCGGCACAGAAGCATGAGAAGTTCCAGATCAGGAGAACAGAAAGACTTGATAGAATGTACGTTCCTCTGATCACACCAGGATCTGTTGATCATAAAACATACACCCCCGCCTTTGCTTTTCCCTGAGAGATCTTTTTCTCTGTCCATACGGTGCACGGAGAACCCCGTGGTTTCGATGGCCGAATCTGGAATCTCAGCAGACATCCAAGTTTCTGTAAGGCAGATAATGCAGCAGTCCCTCGTCTCTCATTGGAAAGAGATCCGTGCTCTCAGCTCGCAGAGTTTATTGTCCAGAGACTGAACATTAGCCAGTAAAATACTGGGAAGCGGGGGTCGGTTTGCGCGGCGTCTTACTCTGATGAGCACGCCGGCTCTGCATCCCCTTCTCCGGCGGCGTTTCCGCGGTCGGACTGCGCAGACAAAGGGCTCCGCTGCCGTGTTTGTAAGCAGCGGGTCGTCGTTGAAGAATTTAAAGTCCGGTTTTCGGTGTGCGATTGCCGAACCAATGTCCAAAAGTGTCTGTCTGTCGTACGTAGTAAGGCAGACAACATCCAAGACAAAAAACACAAAAACTGTAAACAGAACAAACAAAAAACTACAGTGTTTCAGCGGAGCTCGCAACGTAGCAGCCATCCTCTGCGTCATCTTGAGTAATCAAATGCCGGTTAGATTATATTGTTTAATTTACCTGTATCTTAAAGCTTCTGCTAGTAACACGCCAAACAATACCGGCACTGCAATACTTTTACAGTAGCTAACATTAATACAACGGACTCTGAGGTCGTTTTCACTACAGTCGATAACTGAGACGCAGGATGACGGCAGTTGCGTTTATATGAAGCAAGAGAGCGCGAGTCCGCAGTGTGATGCATGCAAGAGACATTAAAGTAGTTACTTTGAGCGTCTGACTCTGATATACAGCATTGCCATGATAGACGACGGAGAATATTAGGAAATATCAGACCGCTGAATAAAGCGACTGACCAATCAGAGTCGAGTGTTATAGAGCACTACGATCATTACTGGTCACAAATCACGATTATGAATTAGCATAGACACTCAGCGTTTCTGTCTTCTGTCTCACTGTCCAGAATAATCCTTCACCTTCATCAGACCTTTCAGAGACTCGTCATGTCCCATTCCTTTCCTTCACCCCCCAAGTTCTTCTGAAACTTTAATGTCAGAAGTATTTTTACACCAGCAGCCTGTCAGGGTTATTAGTCTACTCAGCTTTTAGACACTGTGAGAAATGATCCGGAGGAAAATGTCATTTCTGAAACTCAGATGTGAAAAGATGAGAGGAATAACATCATGTAGTCGGGATAGTCAGAAAGAAGTTCTGTACTTATCTGTTTTAATATGATATAAAGATTTGAAATAACATGACAGTCTCTGTTTTTTACGTCTGTAATATGTTTATGCATCAATTAGCACATATAGGCTATTAAGAGGTGATTTCTTCCATTTTGATCATTTAACACATAATCTGTCTTTATTTTTTTCACCACAAATATGTTTGATTGTATACACACAGGCACATGTGTATATATAAAGTTCATTCTCTCAGTACTTGACAGCTTACTTTGGTCTTCTGCTTTTCATTCCCAGCTTTTAGCTTTCTGTATCCCTGCAATATGTCACTTTTGCAGTGAAACCTGAAACTCATTCACCATCTGAGCTCTGTCCGTGGAGACCTCTTGTTCTCTCTCTGTCCCTCCTGTATTTTAACCTTTACCCTTTAACCCTTCTCAATGTCTTCTCAGCTTTTCTCTCTCTCTCGCTTATTTTCTGCAGAGCAGAGGTGCTAAATGGACACGCTTTTTCCTTCAAACAGAAGCCCTGTCCATGGTGCTGAAACCACTACTCTTTCTTTCTTTCTTTTTTTCTTTCTTTCTTTGAGCAAATAAAGTGATGCTCATTTTTATTCAAATGTGTTAAAAACTATCTTTCAATTGAATACACATTTTCAGTGATGAATGTTTTCAATTTCTGAGTTGAAATTAATTGACTTAAAAGCTTAAATAAAAAAATAAAAAACACTACTATTTCTTTAAAAAAAAATTATGCAGCAAAGCAGTTTGCAAAGTATATACTAATACTAATAATTATTATTATTATTTAAAGACTTTTGTCCACTAAATCAAAGTCAGTGATATAACCAATCCTCATGACTTTGTGAAGGTCAGTATTTTTTCATATATTATTAATAGTTCATGATTAATAGTAACAACACTTTACATTTAGCGTTGTTTAATCAATATACTTGAAAATGTGTCAGATTAATCAAATTCATGTATGAATCAGTACATTTCAAAAAGTGTGTTTTGAAGTCTTTTTTAAAAAAAAGATTTCTCATTTACATCATTGACCCTTACTAATATTGCTATTTTAACACTATTTTTCTTTCCTTGATCTCTCATTTAAATTGTGTGTGTGTGCGTGTGTGTGTGTGTGTGTGTGTGTGTGTGGTTCATGTAAAACCTACATAATTAGGACAAAATCTCCACAGAGACAGCAATATTCGAAATCATTCCCATCCCCTCATCCCCATGAGGAAAACAGCTGATAAATCAGACAGAATTATGTTTTTTGAAAATGTACAAATGCAAAAGTTTTCTGTGATAGGTTGGTTAAGGGTTAGGGTTAGGAGATAGAATATACAGTTTGTACATTATAAAAATCATTATGTCTATGAAATGTCCCCATAAAACAATTTGTGTGTGTGTGTGTGTGTGTGTGTGTGTGTGTGTGTGTGTGTGTGTGTGTGTGTGTGTGTGTGTGTGTGTGTGTGTGTGTGTGTGTGTGTGTGTGTGTGTGTGTGTGTGTGTGTGTGTGTGTGTGTGTGTGTGTGTGTGTGTGTGTGTGTGTGTGTGTGTGTGTGTGTGTGTGTGTGTGTGTGTGTGTGTGTGTGTGTGTGTGTGTGTGTGTGTGTGTGATCTTTATCTGCTCTGATAGAACTACCTGTCATTTATTCCTGTCTGACCTGATGACTCATCTAATTACTTACTCTGTCAACCAATCACTACACTTTCAATCACCATAAAGGCCACTGTGATTATCCTCTCAACCAATCACAGCAAAAGGTCCTAATGGATCGCTTTGAGAAAAAATGCCCATTTAATGCGTTTCTTTCTCTCCACGGGTATTGATTGGAACATCAAAATTTCACCCCACGCATCAAACAAGGTGACAGAATGATTGTTTGAATATGAATATGTCACCAGCCTAATGATTGCATCCTGCAGTGTCAGAGTTTAATGCATTGACTGAATTTATGAATTCCATTTTCTGATTAATTATTTTCTAAAATTATTTTCCATCAGTTTTCATGTCATGTATAGCTCCTCAAGAAAGCATTGTGTCCATTTGATGATTGGTTCAAATGGACACAAATTCTCTCTGCCAGGGACGAATTCAATGGTCATTAAACAATTATATACATTTATACAAAGTAAGTTTTTTTTTTTTTTTTTTATGAGCAAGCTGTCTGGACTTGAGGTTGAAATAATTTATTCAACATAATGTGAACACTTTAATGGCAATTTAATGGCCTTTTATGTATTTAAAAACTTCACAAATGAGCATTTTATTGACTAAACTCAAAGTCAGATGTATATGTACCAGACATGTATTATGTCTCTTACTCTTAGAGACAGAAAAACTACTACGCAGACACCATGATGCAGCTTTATAAATAGAATTTATTCATTTTAACTATGGAGACCAGAGGGTTGTATGATACACAGTTAGAGATGAGAATTAGGCATGCACATATTGTAATTTTGTGTAATAATGACATTTCTAAGTGTGTGATTGAAACACACTGGGTGACCTAGCCATCAGTAAACAGCTAAAGAGTTAAAATCACAGTACTTCCAGAGTTTTTGAAAATTAAATTTAAATTAAACATAATTTACTTGAGCAATGCATGAGATGTTAAGACTTTAACCTCTGGTTTCACAGATAAGTCTTAAGCCTAGTCCCAGACTAAAATGCGTGTTAAAATATATCATTGCCATTGTTTTGTCCCCAAGATGCACATCAGTAATTTGTTTCTCTATAAGGCATGTTTATAAAAACTACTTAAATGTCCTAATTGAACTAAGGCCTAATGCTGGCTTAACCTAAACCCTGTCTGTGAAACCAGGCCTAAGACTTGTTTTCAGAGAATGTAGCTTTACTGTAGATGCATCTTTTCTCTTATATTTATGCATCTGGCAGACACTTTTATCCAAAGTCACTTACATTGGATTTAAGGTTTTGTTGTTGTTTAATCAATTCTTGCTTACCCTGGGAATTGAACCCATCATCTTTGCATTGCACTGACAATTCTTTACACTTATTTTAAGCATAAACAAACAAAAACAAGTGAAAACAAAACTGCCAGTGAAGACAATAAATACTTACATTCAAGATATAATATAATAATAATATAAGGTACCATACAAAGGTTAACACTTTACAACAAGGTTTCATTAGTTAACATGAATTAAGAATGAACAATAATTCAACAGCATTTATTAAATGTCAATTTCAACATTTACTAAATAAATAAATCAAAAGTAGCATTTGTTAACATTAGTTAATGCGCTGTGAACTAACATGAACAATCAATGAACAGCTGGATTGAACAAAGATGAATAAATGCTGTAACATATTGCTCATTGTTAGTTCATGTTAGTTAATACATTAACAAATGAGACCTCATTGTAAAGTGTTACCAATGTTTGAAGTCAGTAAGATTTTTAAATGTCTTTAAAAGAAGCCTCTCATGTTTACAGAGGCATCATTTATCTGATCAAAAATACCATAAAAACTGTGATATTGTGAAAAATGATTACAGAAGAACTATTATAGTTCTACTACAGTTCTAGTCTAGAACTGTTATTTAAATGTTTTTTAAAATTAAAAAATTAAAACTGAATTTTCAGCATCATTACTCCAGTCAGATGATCCTTCAGAAATCATTCTAACGTGATGATTTGATGCTCAAGAAACATTTCTTCAGAAAGCTAAAAAGCCTTTATTTGAAATGGGAAACTTCTGTAACATTTAATGTCTTTACTGTCACTTTTGATCAATTTAATGTCTCCTTGGTGAATAAGGGCCAGATTTACTAAACAGGGCAAATTAGCATAAGGCCCAATCCCATAAAAGCACAGATGGGAGAGTTCTGCACGTGATCTACTTTCTAAAAGAATAAAGATGCAGCCAGATCATTTCCATTATGAGACCAACGCAATCTACCAAGAACAGCGCAAATTAGCGTCGTTTTGGCGCTAAATAATGGCGCAAACACCAGTAAATTGACAAGCGCAAACCTTATTAAATCACCTTGCGTGATTCATTTAAATACTCTCCTCCCCTAAATGTTCCGTCTGAAAGTGCAAATGCATATGCAATAAGCTCCCACATATGCATATGCAATAAGGTCAGCCACAAAAATAACCCCTGTCCACACCTTTTCAATGCTAATTCTTCACTGCGTGACATTAGTAAATCCTGACGATAGTTTTTTAACAGCAAACCAGTGCGCAAAATGTTAGTAAATCTGGCCCTTAATTTCTCTTTAAAAGAAAAATCTTTAATAAAATCTTAATGACCCCAAACTTTTGAATGGTAGTGTATATACAGTACATAAAAAGTTTTTTTTTTCAAGAAAATTGACCTAAACATTTTTTAACTTGTTTAAATTCATTTTGTTCCCAGGATCGGTATGTTTAAATTTTTGAAACGTGTCTTTTTATAGGGATTTTTAGATAATTTACCGGAAAGGAAGTCGAAAAATACTAATTAAAAATACATGAATAAATTTTTTCCCAGTGCAATCCATTGCAACAATTCATTCACTGTGCAGTCAGAAAGTTCACATTACCGTTACTCTACAAGAGTCCTTATTCAGTTCCAAACAAAACAATAATTTTGCCCTAATCTGGAAGTAGTTGTACTCATCGTAAATAAACCCTAAAAACACTCCTCTCAGATCAGCACAAAGTTCCAAAAGCACTTCCAGATCAGCGATCTGCATTCATCCTCCTTAATTTGGCGGGCAGGTTGTCCTCCATTCGGCCGCCAGACGTGTGTGGAGGAGCGTGCTGGTGTGTGGGGTTGACCACTGGGGTGGGAGGCAGACTCCTCTGGTGGAGATCTCCAGTGGACAAGGCCATGGGCTGGAAACCCACCTTGAGGGCTTTGAGGTGAAATCGTGCCTCTCCGTCAACTTGCCCAGGACTAGAGCTGAGGCGCTGTAGTTTAAGAGGAAGGTCCCCGGTACTCGAAGCCTTTTCGGAGTGCTGCGAGCTTAAGCGTAGCACCTTCCTCTGCAGATCTTCTCTGCCAGACGAACTCATTTTCTGGAGTTTACTGGGCCGCTTGCTAGAAGCGCTTCCGGGATGCACCCTTTCCTCACCTGCTTCCAGGCAGTCCATGGAAAACACTCTCTCGTGGTGTGGCGTGAGTAGGGGCGAGGGGAGCGAGGATTTCTCCTCATATTCTTTCACGCTGTAGGGTGGCGTGGGCACCTCAAAGTTGCTGTGAAACTGGGAGTAGTCCACACGAAAGAAGCCCTCTTCCAGAGACATGACGGGCAGGAAGCGGTGACCCCACAACACCTCATCTTCCGTGTACGAGGTACGAGCCTGACATGTCATACCTGTGAGAGACGGCGTATAATAAACAAGCATTACAATGCGGTCGAAACGTATAACAGATAAGGAGGCTTTCATTGTCAGGTTGGTCTGGCCATGAGAATGATTTATACTGTACTATACCTCCGTCCACCTAGAAAGTGATTTAAAGACTCTCAGTACATAATGTGCCTGAGATGGCCATGCAAGGCAGAGTTTTAAAACTCCTGCAACCATAATTCAGCCAGAGGGCCATTCAGTGAGTCATAAACACAGCCCAGCCATAGCTTTACACGGTCATGTTCTTTCTCGGCCAGGAAAATCCAATCTGCTCCTCAATAAAATGAATAACAATCAATAGAGCAATTACTAAACAATTGGTGTTCCTAAAGAATGCATAGTTGTTTTCTGCGGATGAATTCTGTCATTATTTTCATGGGGAGAAACCAATAAATAAAAAGAGAGGTGTTTAAAATGGTATGTGCTTATATTATGAAATAGTTCAGGCCTCAAATTTGATTGGCTGAGACTGTGAGTCTGTGTAGTGGTGGGGATATTTCAGTGTCTCTTTTTCTGCTGGTTACATTGCCAATAGTTGGCGACAAATGACTTTTGCACTGTTCAAATACCCACACTTGCGGTCTTTGCACTTGACCACTTGTCTACTTGCATGACGTATTTAATGTATTTGGCCCAAGTGTTCAAGTAGACGTGAAGACTGCAAGTGTGTATAGAACTTTTGATTACCCGATAGGACACACTTATAGTGTTGCAAAAAATGCAAGTGTTTACAGAGATTTTTTATCTTCAATACTTTACATTTTAAAATAAACTTCTAAATGTCTGTTCATTAGTCGCTAACGAACAGAAGATACATTTTTAACAATGTGGTGCTACTAATTAAATGATAAAAAGCAGTTGCAAATGTTGTACAAAATACACATGGCCTACTCATCTTTGCACCAATAAAATGTGCAACACAGTGGGCCCTATCATACACCCGCCGCAATGCGACAACAGGCGCGACGCAAGTGTTTATTTGCTAGTTTCAGCCCAACACAGTTATATTTTTCATGTCCAGCGCCGTGTTGTTTAAATAGAAAGTACTATCGCGCCCATCTGTTTACCCATGGGCGTGCTGATCTGAAAACGGGGTGTGTTCAGGTGCATTGTTTGACCATTGCTATTTTGAGGCAACTGAAAACCACTGTGCCATTGACCAACAAAAACGCCAACGCGTTAGTAATATGCGCCTATAGGCGGGTGCACAACGCGTGTACACTCTGCTTATTGCACACACAGGGACAGCAGCACACAAAGATTTTTAAATATAAAAATAAAAGGATTCCTCTCTGGAGAAGCGTTCAGTCTTTCCGCTCGCAAATTCCGCCATGTAAACAGCAAATCGACCATGGTGCAAGCACAACTGGCTTTTAAAGGGAATGGGAGATGAGACTCTGATTGATTTATTGCACGTTACGCCCAAAACACACCCATGACTCTTTAAGAGACTAGGTACAACCCTTTTGGACCATGCACCAACCGTTTTTTCCGTCGTTAAACTAGCAAAAGTGGATTCGGACACGCCCAAAGTGCACCTGCACCATGTGCTCCAGTCCAGACCATGCACTCAGATCGTTAAAATAGGGCCCTTGTTTTACTACCAAATTATATGTTATATCCAGTGATGGGAATAACGGTGTTATAGATAAACGGCGTTACTAACAGAATTATTTTTTTTACTAACAAGTAATCAAACGAATGACTGTTTCTCCCGTTACAACGCCGTTAGCGTTACTGAGAATAAAATGTGGCGTTACTATAATTGAGCTCACTGAAGCGGTTTTCATCCGAACAGGCTCTCTGTCAGTCGGACCCGCAACATTTTTTTTTCTCTGGTTGGTTGGTGTGTGTGTGTGCGGGCGTGCGTGCATGCCATGCATGTTTTTTGGTACACATAACTGATGATGATTGGTGGGTGGGAGACAAGGTTGAGGTTGATAGGTTGAGTTCACAACTTCACACACACCTATGACACACACGCGCGTGCGAAGGCAAGTCCAACGACTTCAAAGGTAGCTTTCACAAACTGGAAGCACTACTTTTCCCTAGTTGAGGTGAAAGGTAAGAATGTTTATGTAACGTGCAACTTATGCCCAGGAAGAAAGAGTCTCTCCACGTCTGTGGCAAGTAATTCTAATCTAATGAAGCACCTCACATCATCACATGCCGCCACAAAACTAGTGGCTAAAAACCCAGGTGATAACGTGAGCTCCACTACCAAAAGAGTAGTATAGTACTGATAATATTTACACAATATTTACACTATAGTAGGTCTACTGATAATATTTATAATAATGTATATAATAATAATGTATTGAATTTGATTGGTGTCTCTCACATTGTCATCCCACAGCAACATTACAATAGTGTACATTAATGTACAATGTTTTATAATAATAATTTAATCTATTTAGTGTCCAATTCATTCATTTAACATATTTAATATTGGAGGCATCCAAGTTATTTGACATATTTGAACATTTGAAAAGGAAAAAAAAGTAACCCAGTAGTTACATTTATAATGATGTAACTCAGTTACTATTTGTAAGAAGTAACTATAACTAATTACTTTTAATTACTAAGTGAATTGCCCAACACAGGTAGTATCTAAATAAAAGTGCAACATCTCACGATTTCAGGGCATGTGAGTTCCCGAACATGATGGGATACGCTTAGTCTCGAATACCACTATGAAGCGGTATTCAAGATAGTGTGGGTTTAGCGTGCATTAAGGGCACTGCACTTTTTCTTTAAAGCTGCGTTCACACCGGACGCGATTCGCGCGAGTGATTTACATGTTAAGTCAATGCAGAGACGCGAAATGGCATTCTGCGGCGCGATTCGCGCGAATGAGGCGGCGAGATTCGCGCGATTCGCGCGATTGAGGCGGCGCGAATGACGCGAATTGAGCGTTTTGAACGCGCGATTCGCGCGAATCGCTCAAGTTGAAAAATCTGAACTCTGGCGGATATTTCGCGCCGCGTTAACCAATCACGAGCTTGCTCTAGTAGTGACGCATTTACAAGCGGAGGCAGAAATCCCAACAACAATGGAGGACAAGATAATGGTGGCCGTATGTGGAGACCCTGGAGCTGTACAATACATCATCCTATCACTACAGGAACAGGAATAAAAGGAATAAAAAGGATCTTGCTTGGAAGAAAGTGAGTTATTGTGAGTTATTGTGAGCCAAGTGAGCCATTTCACAACGAGACAGGAGCAGAAAAAAAGAGCCAGAGCCAGCGGCAAATGTGAGAAGGACTAGCCGAGGGAAGGCGGGTCTCGCCGGGTACACGAGCGCTGAGCGCCGCCGATGCCTTGGATCTCACAACTCCGAAAACGCCAGATAAAATGCTCAAATAGGCACTCTTTTTATAAATTAACCACAGATTTGAGCTTTAAACAACTATATTATCGCCTGAAAAAGTCTTTAAACTACGTTTTGTCGCACATTAATAGTAGTATTTTTTACAAAAAAGCTCATATAGGCTCATATAGAGCAGAAGCCCCGCCCATGACGCGAATTCGCGTCTGGTGTGTAGTTGTCACACGCGTTTTTCACGCGCGATTCGCGCGAATTACACGCGCGAATGAAGCGAGTGAACTCAAAATGTTCAAGCGTCCATCTTCGCGCGATTAGCGCGAATTATTCGGGCGAATCGCGTCCGGTGTGAACGCCACATTAGACATGGAAGCAGTCTTGCGCACTTACGTGCTCTCAAGTGGCCAAGACCGCAAGTGTGGGTATTTGGAAAGGGCAAATCTTTATGAGTGGGTCATTGATCCAATTTGTTCACTGAATAAAGTAAATTAGCTGTAAGGCCCGTTAAAATGATCGTGGGTGAAGGTCACTCTGCATTCGGTCTTTTCAGCTGGGCAAAGGGATTTAATTCCAATTCCTCTTTATCTGACTCCATTTTATCATAATCTCGAATTTAGGTTAGAACGCCAATTGGTTATTTGGTCATTTATATTTAATAGTTAACCACATATTTATTTATTCTGTTTAACCCTTTGTTGAAATTATACTCGTTCATAATCTACTAGAGATAGTTAATAATTCCAGAGTAAATCGGAATAAATCAAAATGTAACAATTTAATAACAGTCAGGTAAATGTATAATGGCCTGACCCTCTTGCAACACCTCCTTATATACAAGACAGAAACCTCTTTCGAATGGAAACGTGTGTTAACAATGGGAATTTACATTAATCACAGTCCCATAGGCCTGTATTGACAAAAGACCAAATGGCTGAAGGCACGCCCACCATAATAGGCAAAATATCAATAAACTCTTGAGACCTTTATTATTTTTTGGTTTACTTCTTTGATCTAACAAGCTGATTGGCCTCGGCTGATCCTGCAGCCAATGAGACTGCCTGCTCAACATTTAAATAGTCTGGTTCAGAGTTTGCTGTAAGCTAGTTCTGCAACGTGCTATCACAGATCCTCTGAAACCCTCCACCTCCCCCAGCTCCACCTGCCTAGTCCACCAAAAAACGATTATGAGATCTTTGTACCAGTAGCACTGAGACATTTCAAACGATATGTATAATATAATACTGTATAATGAGAATCGACATTAAACCATATAGATTTTGTGAATTCTAAAGGAAGGATGGGGGAAGATTCAGGTGAAAGGAAAAGTATGTAAATTCTCAAATGCCATTCTCAAATTATTCACTCAGTGTGACGTCGTCTCGGATGGGAGTGATAACTGAATGACTGAGTTCAGATGCTAATTTCTTTTATTTTCTCAGATAGTCCTTGTTCCTCAACCAGACAATCTGGCATAGCAAGCCTTTCCATTCTTGCAGAATCAAGTATTGCAATTAAGTAATGCATCGTACAGCGATTATGAACGAGTAATTGAATCATTCATTTAATTGAATATTCATTCATTAATGAACAAAACAAGTGATCATGTGTGAGTCATTGAATCATTTACTCAACCGATTTGTTCAAAACACTGGCTCATTCATGAACAAAACAAGTGATTATATGAGTGAGGCATTGAATCTTTCACTCAAATGATTTATTCGAAAAACTGATATATTGTGCTTATGGGTGAGACATTGAATCATCAGGTGCGTTGGACTTATTGGACTTAGCGGTGTATGTGCAGACCGGTGTATGACATCAAAGTACTGTGAGAGCGATTAGAGAGTAGACGGCTCCATATGCTTTTGAATCGCTCTCGCGGTGCTTTGATGTCATGCACCCATCAGCACCGCTTCAAATCGAACGCACTCAAATGTTTTGTGCATAAAACGCTGAATCATTCTTGAAGTAAAAACACCAGTATACTGTGTGTTGCCACATAATTGCTAATTTTGCTGTGGCTTCATTGAAACTATTTCCATTAAATTGGGATTGAGAGTATTACAGATCACTGAAAGCATCGAATTAACCAAATATGTAAAAACAAATATGCATGGGCAGGGAAACTTCATCAGTGAAAGGTGATCCAAGTCTGCAGAGCTTCTGTGTGAGTCTGCTCGTGATGAAATAATTATCATTAAAATAGCCTTCTAATTAGAATAAGCTCGCTTTTGGTGAATGTTTCTGCTGGCACTACATCATCCCATGTAATTAAACCAGTTTATGTAACATTAATCACACTGAAAATTCTATATTTTGCTGATGAAGTGGTCATGCTGAGTAGGAGCAGTAGGGTGGCCTGGCTTCATCTAAAGGCTTAAATGATTGATCAATGCTGGACGAAGTTTTGTGAATGTCCAATGGCTTCACTGTGGTTTAGCTGAAAGCAGCTTAATAAGCTCTTATTTGAAGCAAGACAATTTCAGTCTTCACAGTAAGACTCTTGATTGCGTAATCTCTGTCAGCATACATAATTAGGGTCTGTCTTTCGTCTCTAGATCTATGGTATTGATTAAAGGAAGCCTATTTCACACTTGCATTTAGTCAATTTAACTAAATTACACATCTATATTTCGTTCTTTGTTATTTCTTATTAGGGTATACAATGAGACATTTTAATTCTGTGAGCTGCAAATGTTCATGCAAAGCCCTTAATATATGCTAAAAGGAATACAGAGCTGTAGCTTTGTCTTGTACTGTTGCGTCTGTAAAATGATTAACTTGACATTTCTGTCTGTGTCCAGGGCTTCGGTGAATCAATAAGCACTTAAGAGTGCATGACAGGCCTCATCTCCCAAACAGCAGGGTGGTAAACTGTTTTAAATCACCACTGTTTCCCCCGTTACTGGCTTGACAAAAAATTAATTGCTGAATTAAAAGAGTAAGTGAATTATAACAGGAGTCTTCCTCTGGTGTGCACTGATATGCTTGATAAGTTTTGTGTCTATCACTGCTGTAACACCTGTGATAATGAGCATCGCTGACATATTGTAATGCAATACCCTCCCTTGCTTTGTCTCCATCTCATATCGTCTCATTTCGAGAGTTCAAATGAATTTGATCAAAGGTAATTTGTAATTAAACAACTAATAACTGAATACAATTTCTGGTTTCTTCTGAAAAGTTAGAAGGTGTGAAAGAAGTCACAAAAATATAGTGTGTGTGTGTGTGTATATATATATATATATATATATATATATATATTGCTGAAAATAAATTTAAATATTAGATGAAAACCGTACATTAAAAAAATGCCTTGGCAACTAACTGAAAACTAAAAAACCTAAAAAAACTGAAATATAATTTAAAACTAAATTGAAATAAAAAAAACAAACAATAAAATAACAAAATCACATTACAAAATTACTAAAACTTAACCCTCTGGTGCTCTTCGGTCATGACCGAAAAATTTTCTGTTTTAAAAAATGTTAAAAATCACTGCTTCATCGGAATGATATGAAACTTTTCTGTTGCATTAGGTATAGCATTAGGTATGCAAACACACAAAAAAATTGGGGTCATGATTCGAGCATGCTAAGTGGTCGTAAAAAAAATACTCCCACTTGTGCTCTTCGGTTAAAAATGACCACCATAGGAAATGAATGGGAAATCTGCAAAAACACAAATTCACAGAAAAAAATCTATATTTCTAATAAAAAAATAATAATCTAAAACTTTAGATTTTTTAAATATATATTCAAATCCATAAAAAAATAAAAATAAAAAAAATCATTAAATGTGTTCAAAAGAGAACTGGGGAATTCTCAAGCCTCTCCATAGAGACCTCTAGTGATTACACACATGGTTGCATGATTTCTTAAATAATTCCAAAAGACGGCGCGAATCTGCCTTAAAATTTTTTTTTTTTTTTTACCTGAAATACTGCAATAATTAAAAAAAAATTACAATTTTTTTTTTTTTATAATTTTCAAAGGCAAACATAGACCATAATTATTGCATAAATATTAAAAAATACCATCAAATCGTCTCAAAATACAAAATTAAAAAGAAAAAATATTATTGAAGAAAAATAAATTGCATTGGTTTTACTGGGGTGGAGGAAGTTTAATTTTTAGGTGTCCGGTCACTTATGACCGGGAAGACAACCAATGCAACCACTAAACGAAGAGCACCAGAGGGTTAAACTAAATTTAAAAAATCAATAAATAAATTGTATAATAGCATATGATACTAAAACAATGTTGCTTACTTGCTCATGTCTCTAATCTGGTACATAAAGGAGTAAGTCACTCCTTTAATTTAAATCTATGGTTTTTAAATACATTTTATTGTTAGAAAAATCCTATTATTTGGAAATGCATTTAATAGCATGCATCACCCCAGAGATTTGAGTCACATGTGTCAAAGTTATGTGTCAAAGTTTAATACTAAGGGTTATAGGCAAATGGTCAAACCATTAACCCTAAATATGAGCAAAAGTAATAGTGATGTTTAAAAAACACCACTAAAAATGAAATGAGAATCATATTTGATTGAAAAAACTCTTTATTTGTGTAGTGAAAAAAGAATGTAAAAAGAACTGCTGTCTTCGTCCTCCTCCTCCTCTCACATCATCAAAAGAAAATCCCTTAGTTACTTTGCTTGCTCACACTCTGCCTGCATAAAAGACACCAGGAACAGATCGAACTCGAGTGAGGTCTGAGGCTCATACCTCAAACTGACAAGCATGTGACAAAAAAAAAAAAAAGTATTATGCACAAGGCTCAGCTAACAGCAAGGCTAAAGCACAGGCCTGAATGAATGCAATCAGAAAGACGTTTTTAAACCCACTCGACACCCCAACTGATCTGACTGTAAATTGTGTTTACAATTTAGACAATTTACAAAACCAGGACAGAGGGATGTGAGGACAAATAGAGAGAAGTAATCAAGTTGAGAAGGAATAAGTGTGAGAAAAGTAATATGCTCACTTCAGTCTGATAAATGAAGATGAATGATGATAAATGAACACCCTGAGAAAAAAAAAAAAAAAAAAACCTTTTCTTAATTAGTAATTGTGTCATGTTTTTTCATTAAACATCAAAACATCATTAAAACAAGATCAATTTTCTTGAGAAGCAAATTTGCATAATATAAGACTTTGAGACATCTTGAGAAAATTACATTTGAATTGGCATAAACATTTGGGGTAACTAAGATTTTTTTAGAGGAAATGAATGCAATTTGTTCTGAAAGTATTAAAGTGTTGTAAAGTGACAGTAAAGATATTTATAATGTTACAAAAGATTTATATTTCAAATAAATGTTATTCTTGTGATCTTTATACTCACAAAAGAATCCTGAAAGGAATAAATATGGAATAAATTACATGTTAAAATATCTAGTTCAGTCGTGATTCTACAAGGCACAGGCTGGTCCTTTATATGCAATCTGCAAGCAATCACAGCCAAAAACAATTATGAGAGTTGTCATGATTAAAATATATTAAAATAGAAAACTATTATTTTAAATTGTAATAATAATTCACAGTATTACTGTTTTTAATGCATTTTTGACCAAACAAATGCAGCTTTGGTGATCACAAGAGACTTCTTTTTAAAAAAAATGTAAAGGGGTGATGAATTGAGAAATCAACTTTCCTTTGAGCCTTTGATATATAAAAGTTAATCGTGATATAAGAATATCCTGCAAGTTTCGGAGCTGAAAACTTCCTTGTTAGTCAAAGAAAAGTTTTTAATGACACCAGGCCCAGAAAACGAGAGATCTCATAATATGTCGACCATTGACGTCATAGAATGCAGAAGCGCCGCCTCAAGTCTAGGAGCTAAACTAAATGGGTTGCGCTACAGAGCAATAAACATGCCGGTTCGTTCGCTTCATTTCACCGCGGAATCATTTGTAAACAAGAGATAAGTCGAGACTGGATTTGCAGACATACTGAGATTAAAACACAATGCTGTGCCTTCTATATTGGATTCGACAGGAATGGTGCAACACACTAATGTGAGTAAAACATGTTTTTTTTATATGTGTTAGTATTGCATTGTTACAGATCTTTTGATATCTATTGATTACCTTAGCATGCTGTCACAGGTTCCTTTATTTGAGGTGTTATTGGTTCATTCGTGATCAGACTCAGACATGTAACGTTATGGGCCAGGGCTCGCAAAGCCCAACGTCCCGGGGCTATGTGTTTTTTAGATGGGCTACCAAAACGTATCACCGGCCTGCCGACGGGCTATCTTAAATAGAGAAATAACATTCCTTTCTTGCTGCGCATGTGTGTATGGTCCGCGGTTATATTCACCGATCGGGCTGGTCAAGTAATAAAAAAATAACATTCCAATCAATCGCGGGTGGATGAGAGATGAATCATTGTGTTTGTTTGATTAAGATATTTTGCAAGTCCTGTGAGCGTTTCTCCAGACGCTTTCAAAACAATGCCCATATGTACTGAGGGGAGCTGAAGCTCATTAAATATGCAAATCTTATCCAATCCTAGCCGTGGGCGTTTACTTCCAAGTCTCCAGTGCCCATAGAAACCGAGCGTTTTTTCAGAGAGCCTCAAAACCAAGGCAGAAAATAGCCTATTACTTATTCATTATGATGTTTCTGAATGTAAAAACCACGCAAACGTCATAAGTTGACCTCAGACAACAGTATAAAAAATTTAATTAAATTAAAAAACAGTTCATGACCCCTTTAAAAAAATCTTACCGACCCCAAATTTTTGAATGATAGTGAATGTTTTGTTCTTATCAAAACATTGTTAGATTTATTCATAAAACAATGTATTTTTTTAAATAAATAATATTGTTTTAGTAATGTTAAGATATTTTGACTGAGGTGATGCAAGCAAAGCTGCATTGTAAATGAACTTTTGTGACAACACATTCTCAAGCCAAATAATGTTCCCTAAGGAATGGAGAGTGGAGGGAAGAATGCGACTCACCCGTCGTCTCTACAATGCCTTCCAAAATGACGACAATCTCAAACTGCTCATTCATGAGTGAGCGCTGGGACAGGTCGAAGAAAGGGCTCTTGGGATTGATCTCGTGGCAAATAGTGAGGGGAGAGACCAGGAAGAGTTGGTCAGCACCTGTTCCAAAGCCCACGTCCAGTTCGCACTGATCCAATGGCAGGAACTCGCCCTCCGGGGTCTGACGAGACTGGTGAGAGATATTATCATCATTATAGTCACCGTCTTCATCCATTTTACAGTGAAAACTTCAATTTTAGAATTAAATGCCCTCCAATAGAGACAAATGACAAATGACAGCAGCAACAATCAATCTGAAAAACAGATCATCAAGAATGGTAAAACAAAATGGAGGTGGAAATGGAAAAAGGAAATTGAAATAATCAAACCCCAAATAACAGAATATATATTGAAATTGAGGGACACATTTATGCTGTTTAGAGTGTAAAGAAAAATATTCCTCTCTAGGCAAGTGGAGAGAGAGCGTTTGTGGCTGCAAAGAGTGAATGGGGGATTTTGACAAGCATGAGTGCTCAGAACAGTGAAATAAAACACAGACGGAGCAAAGGAGGAGGCTGGGGTGAGATAAGAAAATGCCTACAAAGCATTGTCATTTCAGCCATGATTAAAGAAGATAAAGAGCATTTTCAGAGAGCGAGTGAAATCTGAGACTTGATGATTTACAGGGCGATGTTAAACTGAAAAAGAGCTCCATGCGAAGGGTATGTTTTTTCTACACAGGCTAGTGAGGGGTTTGTGTTTGTATGTAGAAAGGCAGAGAATGGAGCCACATGCACAAATTCTCTTATGAATAATGTTGCTGTAAATACAAAGTGGAAGAAATCACTCTTACATTCAGCTGGTTGGCAGATGTCCCTCACTTCCAAGTCTCCATATCACCCACTCTCATTACAGTGGACTTACAGGAGCTGTTTAGGCCAAGAGTGTCTCTAAAGGGCCCTACAGCTGTAGAACAGCCTCATGGGATGCAAACCAGCAACCCTCTATAAATAGGCCCATTACTTAAAACACTGGAGCTCAGAGGGGCACTAAAAAGCCTCCACATGGAATCATATTCCTACATATGTAAACTACACAAAAATGTCTAGGCATTTCCAATCTCGAAATACAGCCAAAGTGAATTAAGACCTACAGAGATGATTGGATAATAACTTCAGAATTGTAATTTCCTTCCTTCCTTCCTTCCTTCCTTCCTTCCTTCCTTCCTTCCTTCCTTCCTTCCTTCCTTCCTTCCTTCCTTCCTTCCTTCCTTCCTTCCTTCCTTCCTTCCTTCCTTCCTTCCTTCCTTCCTTCCTTCCTTCCTTCTCTTGATTAACCTTCCTGTAGGTTAAAATGTTTTAAAATTATTTATTTTACTGTTTTATTCTAGTCTATGCAATGCTTATTTTTTATTTTTTTAACTGATGGTTTCTACATGGAAAAAACCCTCTATTCACCTATTAATTATTTTATACAATGATTTTATGAGCCACTTGTATGAAACTCCTCCGAGCAGCTGTTAGGTTCTCTTAAAGCCAACCATTTGTTTAACTCTCCACCTTCCCCAGCACCACATGCCTAGATCTGCTAGGGGGTTCTCCCTACTTTCCTTGCAGCAGCTCACATTCTATTCACCGCATTTGTGTGCATGTTTTGGCAGTAGTCTTCACTCAAGTGGTGCTCACTGCAGAGCCAAATGACATCCAGCTCCACCTCTCTGGACGTCATGAGTTGACCTTGACCTAGCCCAACTCAACCTCTTTGGATAGTCTGTAAAAAAAAAAGATGGACGACGCACCTTCACTTTCTTCTGTTGACGTAACTGAAGCCGCCAGAGTTCAAATATGGCGCTGACATCTTGGGTCTTGAGTCTGCGCAGTAGCAACTTGGAGCACGAGTCAGCGCGAAGGGAAGCCACGATAGGTCCCGCCCACACTCCCACCTAATCAACAACTTTTTGTGAAATAAAGATTGTAGAGATTAAAGCTCCAATCTCCTCCCAAAGTTCCCGAAAAATGTCCGTTGGTGCTTCAGTGACTACTTCTCCAGAGAAGCTGTTCATCTCAGCTGTCAATCATAACGTTATACCCCTCGTTTTTATAGCATCAAATAACTAACTAAAACAAAACTTATTTAAAGAACGAACACTTGAACTAACATCAGCGTGATAAAAACAGCCTAAAATGACAGAAACCACCTTTGAAAAATGTGATTGTTTAGTTTGTCTTTGTCTCATTAGAATACATGGAGAATACATGGAGAGGGCGGGCTTTATGACCTATACTGCATCCAGTCACCTGGGGGCGAACGAGACGCATCGGCTTCAGTTTTCAGGACTCGTGTTGCAGGCTTGCTGTGGATTGAGTTATGGGTAGGTTTAGGGTGTGGTTGGACCTAGCTCCACCCATTACACCCAAATTGTATCCAGAGAGGGGGAGCTGGACTTCATGCTCCACCCATCGCTCTGGAGTGAGCAGCCTCTCGATGCAACATATCAGATCAATTCTGCCAAGACTCAGTTTATGTACGTTGTAAAATGCTGTTTAAATCTATTCCAAGAGTTGTTTATATTGGGGCGGCAGTGGCTCAGTGGTTCATGTAGGTTGTCTACAAACCGGAAGGTTGGTGGTTCGATCCCCGGTTCCACCTGACCAAGTGTCGAGGTGTCTATGAGCAAGACACCTAACCCCAGCTGCTCCCGATGAGCTGGATAGCGCCTTGCATGGCTGACACCGCCGTCGGTGTGTGAATGGGTGAATGTGAGGCAATGTGTAAAGCGCGTTGGATGGCCATTGGTCTGTTAAAAGCGCTATATAAGTGTAGTCCATTTACCACATTTAGACACTACACAATTACACGATTTTTTATGCAACTGAACAAATTGAAATCCAAATTGGATCAGCTGATATTGACTGATCAGCAAATTGAAGCAAATATGGCCAGTAAGGTGAATATTTATTTATAAAACATGTGATGAAACTATTGAGTTGCTAGGTGAATTTGAACTCTCGTTGCAGGGAAGGCTGGCTGGACAGGACCTATCACTCCTACATTCTGTGCACCCAAGTAGAAAAATGTAATAGTTCTCATACAGACAGAGAATGACATTTCTCTATATCTCTCTTACCCTATTAGTCTCTCCATCTCACTCTTATTGCTCCTTCTCTCCTTGTCTTGTACTTTTTCTCTTGCAAATAGATAATCAGAGATAATCAGAAACAATGAGGGAAATTTCACCATAAGACGACACACATAGATCCAACTCCGAAAATATGTCTGGTTTCAATGGCAGCATAGCAGGTGTTTTTGTCATAGTGATGGTATAAGGAATTTGTGGCAGAACCACTAACCTTGGATCCGATGTATTGGATTGTCAATGGACTTGATTAAAGCTTTAATGTGGGATTGATCCAGTAACCAGTATGGCTGGTTAATCATTGACTGGGTGTATTGATTACAGCATGAAAAATTAACACAATTAGCAAAATTGCATATTGAGTGTTATTTAATTGTTCAAGGGGGATTTTGCTTATTTTTTGACCAGGTACAATTTTGATGATGATGATGTAAAACTTACACACACACAACCATTTCTACACATACAGTAGATACTCTTGTGCACACATTTCCACCTCAGAAAAAGAGAAGATAAACATACTTTTGAAATCACACCATCCCACACACACACACACACACACACACACACACACACACACACACACACACACACACACACACACACACACACACACACACACACACACACACAACCTTCACCCACACAGAGGTTCTGGTGCAGCAGCACTAAGTGTCTCCTTAACTCTTTATCAACCCACAAGGAGCACCTCCACCGTGTCTCATCACACCAACTACCTATATCCAGTGTATCCCAGCTCTCTCACACACAAACATCCCTGCCAAATATCGAACATATTTTTATTTAGCAACATTTCCTGTCTTTCAGTAAACAAGCCCCCAAACGAACCCCCCCCCCCCAAAAAAAGATGCAATGCAACTAACTTGTCAAAAATTTTAGTAGTGTCAGTGCCTCAGCTGCTTTAAAAATACTGTTGCATTTCCAGTAACAGGCTACTTTTAGCACCAAATCTTGGTGCTTCAGTGGTTCTTCGGCGGTTCTTCACCGGTTCTTTTGGGATGACTGAAGTGCTAGCACCGCTACCATATACAGAACCTGTTAAGATATGGTGCTATATAGCACTAAAAGTGGTTCCCCTATGTTTACGAGCCAATGAACCTTTAGTGCCATATAGCACAATTTTTTTAGAGTGTAGATATTACGCTCACAATGTATTTTGAACAGAGTAAAGTGAGTTTCAATGAGAAACACAAATATATAAGAAATATAGTATTGAGAATTTAGAAAGAGTCAACCACGTCACCTCCCTTTCCCTTTCCCCATTTTTGGCATATATCTAAAATACACAACCCATGGAACACAAACCATCATTGTCCTACACATGACGTGGGGTTCATTGGGAGGTATGTGGTATTGAGTATGAATGAGATTACACTGTTTTCCAGCTGGCTGTTTTGAAGCACAGACAATCTGTTGCTATCTTCTGCTTCTTTAATCTACTCTAGGGCAGGCAATGGATTTTTTTTCACCCCTGTCTCTTTAAGTTAAGCTTGAAAATACTACTGAGATTACTGAGTTCAAGAAGGAGATGAGCAAATTTTACACATCACCTTTCCTGCACATTTCAGGAAAACGCAGCTAAATACAGACATTCACACAAAATCAAAGTGGGCAGTGGCGATACGTCAGGACTCCTGGGTGATCGAGTGTGTGTGTATGTATTTTCTTACCTGTTGGTGGTGGTTCCTCACGGGTACACTAGCTCCTCCCACTTGTTTCGGTAATTGTTCACCTGTCATGTCTCATCAGCTGTTCTCTTTTAATAGCACCCTGTCCTGTCTCTCGTCGCGCGCTCATTGTCTTGGTTGGTCTCAGTCACGCTGTCCAGTCCAGTCGGAAGCTTTTTATTCTGACTCTCTTCAGCTCTTCTCAGGTTCGGTCACAGGCATCTGGATGCTTGTCAATGCCCGGAGTTCACACGCCTGTGGATGTACGTGAACTTGCCCTTGAGGGAACTCTGTCCTGTTTTTCCTGTGTGACTGGTGAACTTTGTTTTTAGGCGAGATCCAGTCTCATCCAGGTTCCAGTGAGCTGCCTTTTATGTCGGGCTTTGTTTTGCCTTCTGTCCAGTGTATGGATGATATCATCAGTCATCTGTCATATGAGGATTTCTCTCCGGTCACCGGAGTGTTTACTATCTGGTAGTGGATTACATCGTTGGAAGCCGCGTGTGGTCTTTCTTCTGTGGACTGTGACTTTTGTGCTTTGTCTAACCCTCTCTTTATCCCTTCTAAATAAACATTGTGAACTTGCATTTGGCTCCGAAACTCATTGTGACAGAATGAGCGCGCCACCGATGGAGTTCAGATTCGGTGTACGCCGCACTTCATCAGCAGGGAGTGGTCATTGAACAGCATTCATCTCTGTTGAGTGAAGCTTCCAGAGATTTCCGTGTCCTGTCTGAACAATTTACGGAGCTCAGTACCCGGGTAGACCAGATTGTTTCCCAGGTCGGTGAGCGTTTTCCTTCTGCACCTGTTGAGACTGCACCTGCAGACCGTGAGCCACACGCGGCGACACCCCCATCCTTCGATGGCGACCCCAACTCTTGCCGGGCCTTTCTGCAGCAGTGTTCCCTTGTCTTCGCCCTCCAGCCACGGCGCTTCACCGCTTCAACATCTAAATTGGCATATGTGTTGACACTTCTCACCGGAAGGGCGAGACAGTGGGGAATGGCTGTATGGGGGGCCAAGGCTCCGTGCACGGCTTTGTTTGAGGCTCTCGAGACGTAGATGCTGAGTTTATTTGATCGGTCGCTTCATGGGGACATGGCAGCAGCCAAGCTGGTAAGGCTGCTGCAACGGACCTCTTCCGTCACAGATTATGAAAGACATCGTCGTCTGTCCTGTGGTTTGTGTCTGTATTGCGGTAAGGCGGGGCATATCGCCGCTGCGTGTCCGGTAAAAGATACTGCCCGCCGATGACTTCGGGAGTTTCGGTGGGCGTGTCGTCATTAAAGTCTCCCGTAAGCTGTACCACACTACCAGTAATCATAAACTATAAACTGTCTTTTCATTCACAGGCGTTGCTGGATTCTGGTGCGGAGGCAAGTTTTCTGGATAAAGGGACAGCATATGGCTGTTATCACCCATCGCACACCCCCTGTGAATTTGTTTGTCTCTGGCAATCATCGTGAAGAGATCGAATTCTATTTATTAGAGGATTCTCAATCGCCGGTCATCTTAGGGCATGACTGGTTGACCAAACATAATCCTCACGTCGATTGGCAGAACGGTGTTGTGTTATCTTGGAAGTCTTCGTGTCATGTTTCATGTCTTGGTCCTGCTCCTTCTCCTGTTGTTTGTTCTACTTTTCAGGTTCCGGATGTTGATCTCTCGGGAGTTCCGGCGGAGTACTCTGATCTGTATCGGGTGTTCAGTAGGGCTCGGGCTACTTCCCTACCTCCTCACCGGTCGTTTGATTGCGAAATCAAACTTCTCTCAGTAACTTCTCCGCCTAAGGGTCATATATTTTCCCTATCTAAACCAGAGAGAGAGGCTATGGATAAGTACATTAATGAATCTCTTAATGCCGGTCTCATTCGTCGCTCCTCGTCTCCAGCTGGCGCTGGATTTTTCTTTGTCAAAAAGAAAGACGGGTCTCTTCGTCCGTGCATTGATTATAGAGGGCTGAATGACATTACTGTTAAGAATAAATACCGCTTGCCTTTAATGTCGTCAGCGTTCGAGTTATTACAGGGAGCGCACATGTTTACCAAGTTAGATCTGCGCAACGCTTATCACTTGGTACGTATCAAAGAGGGCGATGAGTGGAAGACAGCTTTTAATACACCATCGGGGCACTGGGAATACTGCGTTCTTCCGTTCGGTCTTTGTAACGCACCAGCTGTCTTTCAAACCATGGTCAATGAAGTGCTGGGTGACATGATTAACAAGTTTGTCTTTGTGTATCTCGATGACATTCTCATCTTTTCTCCCTCTATGCAGATACACACCCAGCATTTTCGCCAGGTTTTACAACGGCTGTTAGAGAATCAGCTCTTTGTTAAGGCGGAGAAGTGCGAGTTCCACAAGGAGTCGGTTTCGTTTCTGGGTTTCGTTATAGCCGAGGGAGAGATTCGTCCCGATCCCACTAAAGTTAAAGCGGTCGCCGAATGGCCAGTGCCCAACACTCGTAAAGAGTTTCAGCGATTTCTGGGTTTCGCCAACTTTTATCAGCGTTTCATCAGAAACTTTGGTCAGATTGCTGAACCTCTTACCGCTCTCACTTCCTCTAAAGTGTGTTTCCGTTGGAATAAAGAGGCTCAGGAGGCCTTTGATAAATTAAAGTCCCGTTTCATCTCTGCGCCTGTTCTTTCTATTCCTGATTCGGCTAAACAATTTATAGTGGAGGTGGATGCATCTGATGTTGGGGTAGGCGTCGTTTTATCTCAGCGATCTTCCGTTGACGGGAGAGTGCATCCGTGCTCTTTTTTCTCTCATCGGTTAAGCCCAGCGGAGCGAAATTACGACATAGGTAATCGGGAGCTGCTGGCGGTTAGACTCGCACTGGGTGAGTGGCGTCACTGGTTGGAGGGAACTTCGGAGCCCTTTTTGGTCTGGACGGATCATAAAAATTTGGAATATATCCGTTCGGCCAGAAGGTTAACATCTAGACAGGCTCGCTGGGCACTTTTCTTCTAACGTTTTAACTTCACACTCTTGTACTGGCCGGGGTCTAAAAACACTAAACCTGACGCTCTCTCCCGTCTGTTCGAGGGTTCCGGGTCTGAGTGGACCGAAACCATTCTCCCGGAGGGGAGGGTGGTCGGTACCCTCGTGTGGGGAATCGAACAGCAGGTGAGAGAGGCCAGTCGAGAGGGGGAAGTTCCGGAGGGGTGTCCGGCGGGTCGTCTATGGGTTCCTGAGTGTTTACGTTCCGATGTCATCCGGTGGGGTCACGAATCCAAGTGTGTCGGCCATCCGGGAATTCGGAGAACGTTGGCTTCCATCCGTCAACGTTTTTGTGGCCTTCCATGGTTTCGGACGTCAGACAGTTTGTATTAGCCTGTTCAGTCGGTGCTTGTAATAAAGCAACCTCCCGCTGGTCTGCTTAAATCTTTGCCCGTGCCCTCCCGCCCCTGGTCTCATATAGCCCTTGATTTTGTCACAGGCTTACCGGCGTCTAATGGTAATACTGTCGTATTGACTGTGGTGGATCGTTTTGTCATCCTGTCAGGACTCCTGGGTGATCGAGTGTGTGTGTATGTAGTTCCTCACGGGTACACTAGCTCCTCCCACTTGTTTCGGTAATTGTTCACCTGTCATGTCTCATCAGCTGTTCTCTTTTAATAGCACCCTGTCCTGTCTCTCGTCGCGCGCTCATTGTCTTGGTTGGTCTCAGTCACGCTGTCCAGTCCAGTTGGAAACTTTTTATTCTGACTCTCTTCAGCTCTTCTCAGGTTCGGTCGCAGGCATCTGGATGCTTGTCAATGCCCGGAGTTCACACGCCTGTGGATGTACGTGAACTTGCCCTTGAGGGAACTCTGTCCTGTTTTTCTGGTATGACTAGTGCGCTTTGTTTTTAGGCGAGATCCAGTCTCATCCAGGTTCCAGTGAGCTGCCTTTTATGTCGGGCGTTGTTTTGCCTTCTGTCAAGTGTATGGATGATATCGTCAGTCATCTGTCATATGAGGATTTCTCTCTGGTCACCGACCAGAGTGGATTACATCGTTGGAAGCCGCGTGTGGTCTTTCTTCTGTGGACTGTGACTTTTGTGCTTTGTCTAACCCTCTCTTTTTCCATTCTAAATAAACATTGTGAACTTGCATTTGGCTCCGAGACTCATTGTGACAGCGATAATCTTAAACTGTTTAAGATGAGGAAGCTTAATTTGAATAAGATGTTAAGTAATGAGATGTTTGCATTAGACCAATAAGTTCTTATGTTTATATTAATGCTGATTGATGTCAAGCTAAAGGCTGTACTCATCTTAATTCAGTATCCATTGGCTTTTGAGGCACAGAGCTAGACACAGCCAAAGCAATCTTAAAAACAGCACCTCTGTGATTGAAGCTGTTATTCAAGAAGCCATTTGAATGTGTCTGTGTGCCCAAACATTAATGTGTGTGTGTGTGTGTGTTTATGTGTGCCTTGTAGACTAAAGTGCTGCCAGATCAAACATGTCATTCTTCTTCATATCCCACAGGAGAGAAGAGGAGAAATAGAAAGGAGAGTCTCTTAAAGAAGAGGGAGGTGGATAGAAACCTCTTTTCATTGCAGCAGGTACCAGCAGCCATCCGTTTGACTCAGTCATGTGCATGGGTGAATAAAAGCTGGGATTTTACTGCTTTGCCTTTCTCTGACTCACAGTGGCTTTGACAGCAGAGCTGTGGGGAAGTGGGGGTGTTCTCAAGCAAATACATGGACTTTCACACTGTTAATAAGGAGCCACTTGAACCAAAATGTAAACAAATTTCATTTAAACGGTTTATGATTGAGGTATGACCAGTGCAATCAGAATACATTAGGACACTCTAAAAAAAACGGTGCTATATGGCACTAAAAGTGGTTCTTGGCTCGTAATCATAGGGGAACCTCTTTAAAGGGATAGTTCACCCAAAAATGAAAATTAGCCCATGATTTACTCACCCTCAAGTCATCCTAGGTGTATATGACCTTCTTCTTTCAGACAAATAAAATCTGAGTTATATTAAAAAAGTCCAGGCTAATCCAAGCTTTATAATGGCAGTAATAGTTGCTCTGTTTTTGAAGTCCATAAAAAATGCATCTGTCTGTCAACGGCCCCAGGGCGTTAATAAAGGCCTTCTGAAGCGAATCGATGCGTTTGTGTAAGAAAAATAACCATATTTAAGTTCCAGCCGATCGCCTTTCATATTCAATTTAGGGAAAATGTATTTGTAATTGAAAGACAAACGCGACCAGGTCCGCTCGTCAGACGTCACGTACGCATCTTGAATTGCGAGAAGGAAATTTCAACACTTTTCCACGGAAGGCGATCGGCTGGAACTTTACTTGATACATTTTTAAATATGGATATTTTCCTACACAAATGCATTGATTCGCTTCAAAAGGCCTTTATTAACCCCCCGGAGCCGCGTGGAGCATATTATTAGATGTACAGGTGCACTTTTTTATGGACTTCAAAAACAGAGCAACTATTACTGCTATAATAATGCTTGGATTAGCCAGGACTTTTTTAACATAACTCTGATTTTATTCGTCTGAAAGAATAATGTCATATACACCTAGGATGACTTGAGGGTGAGTAAATCATGGTCTAATTTTCATTTTTGGGTGAACTAACCCTTTAAGTGCTGTATAGCACCAATCTTGGTGCTTCAGCGGTTCTTCACCGGTTCTTTGGCTGAGGTGCTATATAGCACAGCTACCATATACAGAACATGTTAAGATATGGTGCTATATAGCACCAAAAGTGGTTCCCCTATGATTACGACCAGAACCACTTTTAGTACCATATAGCACCATTTTTTAGAGTCCATTCAACAGAATAACACATCTATTCTATTCTACCCAGTCAGATTCTATTATGTTCTATGCAGGCAACTCTATTATATTCCATGCAATGTTTCAGAATATTCTGTATAACTTTAGAAAATAGGCCTATAATATAACAATAAAATTCTTAGAATATAAATAATATAATATGTTTTTTTATTTTATTTCATGTTTATATATAGTAGTGAGGTGGGGCCTCCATGGGTCGGACTTGTTTGTTCAGCAAATCCCACAGATGCAGATTGAGATCTGGGGAATTTGGAGGAATTTGGAATAAACTTGTTGTTGTGCTCCTTAAACCATTCCTGAACCATTTTTGCTTGGTGGCAGGGCGCATTATCCTGCTAAAAGAGGCCACAGCCACCAGGGAATACCGTTTCCATGAAAGGGTGTACATGGTCTGCAACAATGCTTAGGTAGGTGATATGTGTCAAAGTAACATCCACATGGATGGCAGGGACAATGTGTCCCAGCAGAACATTGCTCAAAGCATCACACTGCCTCCGCCGGCTTGTCTTTTCCCCACAGTGCATCCTGGTGCCATGTGTTCCACAGGTAAGAGACGCACACACACCAGGCCATCCACGCGATGTAAAAGAAAACGTGATTCATCACACCAGGCCACCTTCTTCCATTTGTTCAGTGGTCCAGCTACAGTAACACATCTGTTTGATCGGACCACACGGGCCAACCTTCGCTCCCCACATGCATCAATGAGCCTTGGCCGCCCATGACCCATTCACCGCTGTTCATTCCCTTGACCACTTTTGATAGATACTGACCACTGCAGACCGGGAACACCCCACAAGAGCTGCAGTTTTGTAGATGATCTGACCCAGTCGTCTAGCCATCACAATTCAGCCCTTGTCAAACTCGCTCAAATCCTTACGCTTGCCCATTTTTCCTGATTTCTAATTTTGAGGACAAAATGTTCACTTGCTGCCTAATATATCCCACCCACTAACAGGTGCCGTGATGAAGAGATAATCAGTGTTATTCACTTAACCTGTCAGTGCTCATAATGTTATGCCCAATTGGTGTATATCAATTCAGAGTTAACAAAACTGAATCATTACTGAGTAATTCAAATAAAATAAAATAAAATAAAACATGTGGCTTCTGCATTCTTTTTTCTCTCTCTCTCTCTCTCTCTCTCTCTCTCTCTCTCTCTCTCTCTCTCTCTCTCTCTCTCTCTCTCTCTCTCTCTCTCTCTCTTTCTCTCTCTCACTCTCTCTCTTTAGTGGAATTACACAATAAAATGCACATGCATTATATAGTATTGTGCACCGCTGAGTGTGTATCTTATACTGCTGAAGGCTATACACATAACCCGTATGTGTGTCTATAACAAACTCATCCATCTGTATGCTAGGTCACATGTCCCCAACGCCTGTCATTGACAAGACAAATAACATGCTGTCCACCTCACATTTCATGCATCACTGCGGGCCCTGTAACACACATGGACACTAAACACACCAATGAAAACATATTTATACAAAGGTATAAATGGCTCCCAGCATGCCTGTGTCCCATTATGAACATGCAGTCACGTGGTTTGAGGTTATGTACATGAACCTTATAAGTCATTCAAAACCTTTTCATTAATGTCAAGCATAAACACACAAACTCGTTAAATTAATAGACCTTTACGCTCACAAAATATATCAACACTTCACAGAACAAAGACCTTTACACATTACACACCCACACAGTCAACCTTCAATACAAGCTGACTCCTGAGTCAAAGCTTGTGTTCTGTAATCTAATTATCAGCAATTAACTCATTCATCACAGTGCACATGTGACTATCAGCACAACAGCAAACATCTGTTTGTTTCCGCTGTAAAACAATAAATGAGATCAAACTAATCCAGCTGAACTGCAGTGGGAGCGTGTTTCTGCGAGGTTCCTTGCACAATTAGCACTTTATCATCATGTCTAAACTCTATTGTGTGTGTGTGTGTGTGTGTGTGTGTGTGTGTGTGTGTGTGTGTGTGTGTGTGTGTGTGTGTGTGTGTGTGTGTGTGTGTGTGTGTGTGTGTGTGTGTGTGTGTGTGTGTGTGTGTGTGTGTGTGTGTGTGTGTGTGTGTGTGTGTGTTTTCTGACAAGAATGTTCAGTTGTAAAATGTAAATGGGTTTTCTCTCTGGGTAATCACATCACCTTATAAATTGAATTTAGCTCTCATAAAATGTGATAATGAATGCGTGCTAATGTGTTCTGCAGAGGTGAAAAAAGAGGCAATACCTATATTCTATTATATTCATTTTGTAACCCTAAAGTGTCCTCCTCTTATCTAAGTTCCCTTGCTCATCAGCTTCTTATGCACCAAACTCAACTTCATTTCTTCCTTGTTGCATTAGAATGCTCTTTACTTGTTTTGAAACACAAAACTGAACTCTATCTCTCTGTCTCCCACTCTTTTCCATCTTTGTCCCTAACAATCTTTTCTCCTTTCATCTCTCTGCTCTTTTCATCTGTTCTTTTTTTGCTCTGTACTTGGTTTATCAATTCACAAACAATAGAGACAGTGACTCAGGGTGAGAGGAAGGTGATAGACATATTTAATATGTTTGGAACTGAAGATACAATAAGCAGATGGGGGGGGGGGGGGGTGTTCAGGGACATTTCTCTAAAATTAGAGAACATGAAAAGAGATATATCAATTAGGAGCAAGAGAGAACGACAAAAAAGAGAGGGGGAAATATTCAAGGTATAGTTCAGCCTAAAATGAAAAATCCCTCATTAGTTTAATAAAAATACAGCCAATGGGTTAGCAAAGACGTGAAGGTGAGTAAGTAATGACTGAATTTTAATTTTTAAGTGAACTATCCCTTTAAGAGAGAATATAAGATGAACGGGTCTGTCTGTGACTGTCTCCAGTGGAGGATGTTTAACAAGCACAAACATATACACTCAGATAACAACACAATATGTCTTGTATCCATGTTTAATCGTAAATATTGAGTTTAATCATAAAATGTACCTGTCTCATCTCACAGATGAAATTACAAATGCATGATCAATATTATCAAAGCACACTTTGTTTTTACTGCATGATGAGGCTTGGTCTTATAAAAGGTGACTGGGAATGGCTGAGACTGTGAGTGTGTGTGTTTATGTTTTTCTATCCCGGTGGGGACTTCAACCTGAATGCACACTGACTCATAAGGACTCGTGTGGGGACATAAACTGAGGTCCCCAAGAGGAAATAAGCTAATAAATCATACAGAATGAGGTTTTTTTTGAAAATGTAAAAACGCAGAAGGTTTTGTGTGATGGGTAGGTTTAGGGGTAGGGTTAGTGTAAGAGGACAGAATATACAGTTTGTACAGTATTAAAACCATTACGTCTATGGAGAGTCCCACAAAGATAGTGAACTAGACTGTGTGTGTGTGTGTTTAACTACATTGAAATAGTTAAAAAATAATATATTGTGATTTCTGGATTTTTTTTTTTTAGATTATGTCTCTCACAGTGGACATGCACGATGACAATTTCAGACCCCTCCATGATTTCCAAGTGGGAGAACTTGCAAAATAGCAGGGTGTTCACAATATCTCAATCGTTTTAGATTACCTTTTATAACATTTAATACAGTGGTTTTGAACTAGCGGGCTGGGACCCACTAGGGGGCCTCTTAAGACTTCAAGGGGGGTCCTAATAATAGCTGGTTAAGCATTAAAATTAAATTATTAGTTCAAATACTTATTTTCCTCACTGTATGTATGAACTATACCAATATGGCTATATGTTCAGACTGCCAGCAAATTTGATTCAAACCACATTTGGAGGTGCGATTCCAATTAGATTTTTACAGTCTGAATGCTCTGGCTGCTCAAATTGGATTTCAAATGGTCTTTTGCTTCACTCTTAATGCAATGCACAACGATAACGTCAGAAGCAGTAACCAAAATGCAGGAAAGTATTTAGTATTCAAATGGTATGTCCAAAGATTTCGCTCATGATTACGTCGCCCACAAACACACACACACACACACACACACACACACACACACACACACACACACACACGTGTGTGTGTGTATGTATTATAATATTGTGTCTATATTTTATATATGTTCATTTAATTAAGTCGCTTATTGCATATCGTAATGTAACAGCATAAGCATAACATACTGCTTCTATTTTACTTGTTTTTTAATTAATATTCTTGGTGCTTTGAGCATTATTTAAAGATAAAAACTCTTGGCTGCTTAAATAGCCCTGAAGCAAAAGGAAAAAAAACTGACGAGAACAGAGTTAGTTAGGGTTATGAGAGAGAGAGAGAGAGAGAGAGAGAGAGAGAGAGAGAGAGAGAGAGGAGAGAGAGAGAGAGGAGAGAGAGAGAGAGAGAGAGGAGAGAGAGAGAGAGAGAGAGAGAGAGAAGAGAGAGAGAGAGAGAGAGAGAGAGAGAGAGAGAGAGAAAATTCCAATTTATGTTCACATTTCATCACTCTCTTTCTTTTTATTGAGTCAGTTTTCTGGCTCTTCATTTCCCCCCTTTTACTTCCAATAAACCCAATTCTCTTTCCCTTTCTGTCTGTTTTGTCTGTGTTCCCTGATGCCTTCTCAGCCTTATAGTATTCTGGCAAACCTTTCACTATCTCCCACTTACTTTGCTTTATTTGTTTATCCTCTATTCTTCTTCCTCTTCCTCTTCTCTCATCGAGAGACAAACTTCAGCATAGCTTAAACTGATAGTCTGCCTTATTAAGTCAGTGGCCATTGACCAAAGACTCTTAATCATCCGCCGCAATCGCTTGGCGCTAGATAATTAGTGTGAGCTCTGCAAAAGATTTTTGGAGTGGGCCTGAAAGGTCATCCATCCGTATCTTTGAAGAATATTCACCTGCTTTAACTCTGTAATTGTTCTGAGAGCTGAGATTAGTTATCCTAACATTATTATACTGGATAGATTCAGATTATCACACAATTTCAAGGCATATGGGCCATAAAAGTTTCGACCTCTTTGTTCACCTTACTAGCAGCCTTTGACTGATAATCCTATTCATCAATTGCTGGGAAGACATCCTATTGTGTGAGTGTGTTGTCCATTTGTCACCTTTCCATGCCTTACTCATTTCATTTTAAGCCTGTTCCATTGACCAAGCTGATATGGAACAGCAGACAGACAGACACACACGCACAGTAGCATCAAAATGTAGCGTATGAACGCATACTATGGTTCTACGAGCTGTTATGTAAGCAAAAGCTTCCATTGACAAGAACGATTCCCTTCCCCTCAGAATATATTTCGTACAACTCCAGCAGTGCACTCACGTGCACATCTGTTATTATTCGGCTACGTTTTCTAAGGCTTTGGGGAGTTAGTGCCTGAGGCTGCAAGCCACAAAAAAACCCTCCTTCACAAGTGTGCAAATGCAGATTTTCCAGAATCTCTCTGGCTATGACCTCAGCTCTCTCAGGAGTCTTAGAGAGGCTTATGAGCTCAAAACCCAGAGACAGTGTCTTTGCTTTTTGCATTTTGGAACAAACCCTCTAAAACACAGACAGAAACTCTGACGTGGAACAGTCTTCCAATTACCAAGCAGGATGGGTTGAAGAGTGACAGATTGAAGAGTGAAGAGTCGCCTGTAAAACTCTTTTATCCGAGCCTTTTGTCACTGGAGTCTCATCTCATTCAACTGTAACGATAGCTGTCCGTGTCGAGATTACAATAATAAAATGTCATGCCTTTTCATGTATCACTGGTAATCAGTTGTGAAGGGGGTGCCTTTGCGCCTCGAATTTCAAGCTACACTGCCATCCCGCTCAATCGCATTTCACAGGTCCCTTGATTGTCACTTCTTTTTTTTTTTGCTAATCTTTGCTCGGCATGCATTTGCTTTCTCTGATAGCGAATTAACTCAATGAGCTATGCCTTACAGCAGGGATTCACAAACTTTTTATCAGTCGAACCTATGGCATCAAAAATGTACTCCTTTAATTTTCAGTTAATATTTTAATCATTTAACATGTTGGTTAATGGTCACATGACATGCAGATAAACAAATAAAATATATTTTTTTAAATTGTGTTTATTGTGTTTTCTTTTTTTAAATTATTAATTTACATATTTGCCTGTGTGTAGATAAAATGTTTAAGAAATGCATTGTACTTCGATTAGACTTTTAAATAAGTAATAATTATTTGTTATTTTTACTATATAATGTATGTTTATGGTTTATGGTATTGTATTGTATTTGATTTAAGTAATTATTAGCTTTTTATCAACTCACAAACCCCCCTGCAGTTCCCTTACAAACCCCCTGTCACACAGAACTGATCCAGAACCAAAAGGTGTAGATCCTTAATGTTATTTATATTTGAACTGCATCAAAAAGAATGACAATATGAAATAAATGAATCATGCCACTCTTTTAAAACTTTTTTAGAACAGACAAGTTATTCCGACACATTATTGATTTCAGCCATTAAAAATGTGATTAAAATAAAATGTGTGTAAACAGTCTCCTCCTTTCCTGGTAAAAAAGAAAAGTAAATCATTATAATAACTCCCTGACATTTCTGCAACATTTTTTTTTTAATGAATGAATTAATTAACTATTTCATTAATTAATTATGAATGACTTAAAAATAATTTCCACTAGTAAACCAATTCCATTTTACACCTAAGTTGGCTGACATCAGTGGAAACCAAACTAACAGAAAAAAAGATCTCAAAATAGATTTTAAAAAAAATTAGCTAAAGCATAAACATAACCCATAACCTGTTTATGCACATACAGTATACTGACTCCAACAACAATAGGCTGCTTAGTGTATAGTAAAATGAGTTGTTCCATTATTACAGATTGACACATAAAGAATCTGCAAATGAATGAATGAATGAATGAATGAATGAATGAATGAATGAATGAATGAATGAATGAATGAATGAATACATGAATGAATGAATGAATTTAACTGTGGAATGGAAAAATGGAATTGCAAGAATTGTTTTCAAACAGCTTGCTGATTTAGAGATGTAAGCAACACTTACTCATGCAATTTGTTGAACCACACAGTGTAAAAAACTACTTACTACTTATTACTACTACTTACCATAGTAATGACAGTAAAGTATGCACAATTACATGCAACTAACCCTCATCCAAACCCTAATCTTACCCTAACCCCATGTGTATATTAATATAACGGTAACACTGAACACGGACACCTTAAAATTAAGTGTAACCAAAAACTGTTAATTGGTTAACTATAAGTCACTATACAACACATTTTACTGTATTTTACTGTAAAATGTTGTTAAAAAGGTTTTAAGTAATAAAAAAATATCACCCTATAATTTAATTCACAAAATTCTCCATTTGTTGCGATTAATGTTTGAGTTTTTTAGTTTATTGGATAATTATAATAATACAGTTTAATGACAAATAGTAGGCTAACTGTATACAGTCACCTATTGCCGCCTGTAATGCTTGTTTTGTTTTTTTTAATTCTGTAAAGCCAACTGTTTTCAAAAATGTACTATTTTTACACATAGAATGGCTGAGGTTAAAGGAAATTAGGCTGTCTAATAAAAAAAATTTAATGTTGCGTTTCTTAAAAATGTATGCTTCACTTGTAAATGAATTCTAAAGGCCAATAAATGGCCAGGTTGCGCTGTAAGAGTGCAGTGTGTGTTTTCACCTTTATGAGTTTACACCTGATTTGCGCGGACACCATATGGCTGTTCCTCAGATTGCCCACGCGGAACATTAAGCAGAGTTTCCCGTCTCGCTGTGAGATCACCGCTTCCTGACTGAACATGAGCGTCTCCGCGCGCTTCTTGGGCTGAGACATCTTAATGAACATACAGCCGATGAGAAACGCGTCTACTATCGAACCCAGCAGAGACTGGAACAGGAACAGGATGATGCCCTCGGGGCATTTCTCAGTTATATAGCGGTAACCGTAGCCAATGGTCGCCTCGGTTTCAATGAAAAAGAGGAACGCTGACGGGAAGTTGTAAACATTGGCGACACACGGAGTGTACGAAGCGTCACGGCCATGATTTATGTCCCCTCTTATATATGCGATGATCCACCACATCGAGGCCATGACCAGCCAGGCTATGGTGTACGTAAGGATGAAAATGAGAAGGTTCCAGCGCCACTTTAAGTCCACCAGCGTGGTGAACAGGTCGGATAAATAGCGACTGGTCTCTCCGCCGAGATTCCCGTGCTGGACGTTGCAGCGTCCGTTCTTCTCCACGAAGCGCTGTCGCTTCTTCTTCACCGGCGCGCTGGGGAAATTCGCGGCTCTGTTCGTGTTCACCACCTGGTAGTCCTCTCCAAATTTACGCCTTAGCGCTGCCATAACTTCAGCACCTTTGTTTCATAAAACCGGTGGGAAGGGGTTTATATTAAAAAAAAAAACACACAAAAAGGAAACTTACTTTCTCTGTAGTATTGCTTTGGTGCCTTTTTTCACTTTCAAAACTAGCTGAAAAGGTCGCCAGCCAGGGCAAGTCTCTCTGCCAACTTTTTTTTTCCTCGAGTAGCCTAAATTTGAGCTGTAAAATGTAGCCAGGAAAGCTGAAGGTGCAGCCCTGCTATAATGTCACTTTACTGTGGCATCTCTCCTGGTCGGCTTTCTCTGGATATCCGAGTGAAATGCACTGGTTGTGCTCTCTGTGCACTTTCGGCTCTTCTGCACATGATATGGCATGAACAGCAGAATAAGAGAGAGAGAAGAGAGAGTGGGTGTGAGGGACGGATGGGTGGGAGGAGGGGACTTTTGTGAGCAAAATACTATTTTCTTCACTGGAAAAGATAGGCTACTCTATCTCTCTCTGTGAGTGTGGTCCTGTAAACCCTGTTATAGGGACAGAATGTCCCCCACAAAGATGGCAATATAGCTTATAAATCAAATTATGTTTTTCTTTTTTGTGAAAATGTAGCCTATAGCTTTTTTTTATTAATGCAAAAGATACAGAGATGACATGTTTATAATATACAGTAGTTTGTAATACAGTACACAAAATGTATCAATAATATGTTCAATGTCATCAGAAAATAAAGGCGAGAAAGGAATTACCTATGAATGGTTAATGATAAAGGTAAAAAAGAAAATAAGTGAAGATAGAGAAAAAGAACATGAGGGTAAGATTTTTATACATCAGTTACAAATTAAAGTCATTACAAATTGTCATTTTACTTGCTTTCTTATTTACAGAGGATGAAATATTGTTAAGATACATGTTAAATTCTTTTAAAAAGACAAGAAAGATTGGTTTGTTGTTGGTGAATTTACATTTGTGGATATCAAATTTACAAAGAAAATACATTAAATTTATAACAAAGTAAGCGTTTTTGATAGTGACCAAAAATTATGTATTTACAAGTTATGGATAGCCTATGCCCTGCTGGATTTTATCATTAATAAAAAGCAAAGCCTCAATATTTTTCCAATGTTGTTTAGTATAATAACATGACCAAATTAAATGATAAACAGTTTCTGTGTGGACTTGACAAAATGAACATCTCGTATCAATATCAGTTTTAAATTACTGCATGAAAAATGTTTAACAGGGTAAAATGTATTAAAATGTAGCTACTATAGGCCTACAGTTTGTACAGTATCAAAATCATGTCTACAGAATATCCCCATAAAACATGAAAACCCAACGTGTGTGTGTGTGTGTGTGTGTGTGTGTGTGTGTGTTGCCCAGCATTGGAAAGAAGATTGGATTTCCAGTCCAATGTTGAAATCAATATAGCCTACGCTGCTCGATCGACTACAATGGTGTCCTGGTAAATCGGACACAATATTTTGTTTTGTCATGTTCATATTTGAGTCCAAAAATGAAAATGATCTTTCTTGTCACTTAAGGCAAAAAGAAAATCATACTCAATTGCGCTTCAAAATCAAATCAATTAATCAATTAAACCAACAGCGCCATCTGCTGACTGAAATGCGCGAGTACACACTTCGTTCAAACAAACGGATAACAGATGAAAATGTGTTGAATTCATTTGTGGCCAGTCTGTGGGGACATATTAAATATGGCTGTTTGGGTGGGTCGCATCCCTATAATAATTCACCTCAAAGTAATTCAAAACAAAAGTCTGGAGGTTATGTTTTTTAATGAAATAAATACTTTTTATACAAACATTATGTGCGACTTTATAATTTGAAGACATTTATCACCATTTGTTGATTTACTTACATTTATTTTTATACTTATTAGAAAAATGCAAGTATTTGGATAATAATAGGCGTAATATTAACAATAAAATAATACAATTTTAGACCTATATGAGAGAGAGGCAATAAGTGCATCGCATTATTGGGGTTATGAGGTTTATTGTGGCTTCAGCAATGTGGGAGCTCAGTTTTTTAATGTAATTTGCCAATCTCATGTTAGATGAGATAGTGCTATATGCATTAGCTAGACAGTATTGGCTATGACTCAGTGACAAATGCTATACTCTTCATGCTCCTCGATTATAAAAAACAGAAGCCTTTTTATAGGCAAGTGTTACTTGAGTAAAGAATACGATACTTATTCAAACAACCAGTCCTTTATTTACCTTTGCATAGCAAACAAGCAGAGACGGTCCAAACTGCGGTTCAATCCAATAGATTTTTTTTTTTGCTATTGCGGTGACCTCATAAGCAGACCTCACGTCAGAAAGCAGTGAGGTCTGCTATACTGCTGATGTTAATACTAACATAAAGGCATTGTCTGTCTTTTTTCTAAATACTCAATATATACTAAATACATATTAACTTATAGCTTTAAACAGTAGAGACACATGAACATATTATTCCCGCCGGTCAAATGGCATGCTTATTTTTGGTTTGGTTGTTATTCATTGGGTAGAGAAATTTGAAACGGCATTCTCTTCCCCTCTCTGTTTGCTCCTTTGGGGAATCTTAAATACATGGGCAGCCTGCAGGCCAGTATATCTGTTTGTGTGTTTTATTAAACATTATTAGTCCCCACAATGACAGTTCTTCTGGCTCTGAGAAATAATGAACACAGATGAAAAAGCACCTCTCTTGTTGATGGAGGAACTGTGTCTCCATCTTAGATTAAAGCAGTATTAAATGCATTCATCAGGGGAATGACTTAATACCAATAATGAAATATTGAGCGGGGTCTGGTATTTTTATTATGTAGGGCTATGTGTATCCATGGACACGATTAAAGGATTTTTTTTCAATGCAAGCTTCTAAAACAATATTATAGAAAGTATGGATGTGACCGTTTCAGCTGGTCTGATTACATATCTGAACTGTGATTGAAATAAATCAGGGTCTTATGTTCATGCTTGGTGATTGACAGGGACAGGGTCGCCAGATCATCGCTGGCCCCATGTGGACGGCGCATAGAAGTTTTAGATTGCTATATATATACTCTTCTCCATGATGTATATAAACATTATAATACAGTACAGGAACACCAGATGCTGTTACACAGCCCTTCAGATTTGGAAATGGGAAAAAAAAGAAGGGAAGGAGCGGAAAGAGAAAGGCAGAGAGGACAGTGAGCGTATATTAATACATAGCTCTTGAATAATGAATGAGGTCTAAGGATTGATGACATCTATGTGATATCACAGGACCTGTCAAGTTTCCTTTAATACTTAATAGTCATGAGCTGTAAATATACTATATTGAAATGATTCAAGCTTTGTGACATGGTGCATTATCCATCAGAGGATGGGTACATGGTGGTCATAAAGGGATGAACATGGTCAGAAACAATGCTCAGGTAGGCTGTGGCATTTAAACGATGCCCAATTGGCACTAAGGGGCCTAAAGTGTGCCAAGAAAACATCCCCCACACCATTACACCACCACCACCAGCCTGCACAGTGGTAACAAGGCATGATGGATTCATGTTCTCATTCTGTTTACGCCAAATTCTGACTCTACCATCTGAATGTCTCAACAGAAATCGAGACTCATCAGACCAGGCAACATTTTTCCAGTCTTCAACTGTCCAATTTTGGTGAGCTTGTGCAAATTGTAGCCTCTTTTTCCGATTTGTAGTGGAGATGAGTGGTACCCGGTGGAGTCTTCTGCTGTTGTAGCCCATCCGCCTCAAGGTTGTGCCTGTGCCTGGCTTCACAAATGCTTTGCTGCATACCTCGGTTGTAACGAGTGGTTATTTCAGTCAAAGTTTCTCTTCTATCAGCTTGAATCAGTCGGCCCATTCTCCTCTGACCTCTAGCATCAACAAGGCATTTTCGCCCACAGGACTGTCGCATACTGGATGTTTTTCCCTTTTCACACCATTCTTTGTAATCCCTAGAAATGGTTATGCGTGAAAATCCCAGTAGTTGAGCAGATTGTGAAATACTCAGACCGGCCCGTCTGGCACCAACAACCATGCCACGCTCAAAATTGCTAAAATAACCTTTCTTTCCCATTCTGACATTCAGTTTGGAGTTCAGGAGATTGTCTTGACCAGGACCACACCCCTAAATGCATTGAAGCAACTGCCATGTGATTGGTTGATTAGATAATTGCATTAATGAGAAATTGAACAGGTGTTTCTAATAATCCTTTAGGTGAGTGTACACTGATCAGGCATAATTTTTATTATAATTTTCTTTATTATAAATATTTTTAATATTGTGTCTTTTGCCAAAACAGCCCTGACCCGTCAAGGCATGGACTCCACTAGACCCCTGAAGTTGTGCGATGTTAGCAGCAGATCCTTTAAGTTCTGTAAATTGTGAGGTGGGGGCTCCATGGATCAGACTTGTTTGTTCAACACATCACACAGATGCTCGATTGGATTGAGATCTGGGGAATTTGGAGGCCAAGTCAACACCTCACACTCGTTGTTGTGCTCCTCAAACCATTCGTGAACCATTTTTGCTTTGTGGCAGGGTGCATTATCCTGGTGAAAGAGGCCACAGCCACTGTTCCTTCCTTGGACCACTTTCGATAGATACTGATATACAATAAATGTATAAAAATAATAAAATTGTGAAAACAGCCTTTAGCAGTAACTGTATTCATAATATAGCACTGTCTTAAATATGAAGTAATTGCATTTTTATGCAGAGGAAAATTATAAGATCAGACTGCTGTGTATAGGTCTTTCTATACTTTTAATACACACAATAGTTTGGTGTGGTTGTTATGAGCAGCATTATTTTAATATTGTCAGATCTTAGTCATAATAATGTTTCAAATGAATTATACAGTGGTGTTCCAAACACACATGAACACAGACCTATATGACAGAACATTGTCAGACTATAGTATTTGTGAAGAATGTTCAATGCATATTTAAACAGTCTAGAGATGGGAGATATTTCATAAACATCTATATTGAAAAAATATAAACAGGCTCCTCGCACACCTGACCAGGAGCATGTGCGTTAGACACATTCACGGAAAGAGAACAACAACAACAACAAAAAATCCCACACTCTCAGATTACAAGAATTTATTATCTCTCTATATAAAAAAAAGATTTTTCAGGCATTTATGGTAGCAATGAGGAATGTTTTTGACCAACTAAATGGCTCTGTTCTGCAAAACAGGTAAGCACATTTGAGCTTAAATTTTTTTATTATTGTTGTATCTTGTTTCATTGTCTATATCTTTGTTTCTCTTTGGATCTTCTCTTAAGGATCGCTATTTTTGTAGTTAATTAGGAGCTATTTGAGGATCTTTTTTTTTCTTTAATGAATTGTGTCACAGCCATCATATTAATTTGAGAGCTGTATTACAATGGTAGGATACGCTGTGCCCTCATTTTGGAGGACCCAAAGGGATACCACCATATTTCTGAGAGACAAACACAGTTTGAGAGAATAAGATGGGGAATAGAAACTTCAACAGATTGTCAAAAAATTAAAGCACAAGCAGTCAATGCAGATGTTCTGTGAATGTACATGAATGTGATAAAGTTGCCAAAAACAACATGAAAACAAGATTATCTTATATTTGTGAGAATCTATCCACAGTAGATGCTGCATGGAAACCCATTAACGTCACATAATAATTGTTTTGGTGTGTAAGTCGAAATTATAAATTAAAAAGTGACATTAAACTATAATAGGGCTAGGTCAAATTATGACAAATGTCTGAAAATATGACAAATATTGAGTCGAAATGATGACAGTAAATTAAAATTATAACTTATTATAAATTATAATTATAAAAGACTTTAATTCATCATAGACTTCCTATATCATAGGCTAATTTAGACTTTTATGTAATAGTTATGAGATCAAAAGTTGTAATTATGACATACTAAGTCATTATTATGAGATAAAAAAAATCTTAATTATTACATGCTATGTCATAATTATGAAATAATTTGAAAAAGTATCGTGAAAAGGACCGTTTTTTTAAATCCAAAGTCCTGAGAAAAAGGTCGAAAATTTGGACTTAAAAAGACTAATTCATAATTTCAACTTATATATAGGCTAATTTAGACTTTATGTAATAGTAGTGAGATAAAAAGTTGTAAGTCATCATGACAGTCATAATTATGAGATTTAAAAAAACGAAATTATTACATGCAGCTACGCCATAATTATGACATCATTTGGAAAAAGTATTATGAAAAGGAGAGTTTTTTGGAATACTAAGTCATAATTAAAAAACTTGACTATGTCATAATTATGACAAAAGTAAAAAATCGTGAAAAAGACAATATTGTAGGCCTACCTAGTCATAAGTATGAGAAAAGAGGTCGAAATATTGACATACTACATCATAATGAGATAAAAAAGTAGAAATCACTACGTTCTATGTCATAATTATGACTTTTTAATCTCATAAGTATTATGACAAAGTCGTCATTTCGACCTTTCCTCATAATTATGATTTACAAAAGCACGATTTTTTTTTCTTTTGTTGCGGAAATGGCCTTCCACACGAGTGCGTTGATACAATCGGTAATGCAAAAGTGAATTCTGCTCAAAATCTTCCCAATAGCACCCACTAGGTCTAGTCTGTTCCTCTGTGCTATAGTTCACTATCGGACGCTGCTCCAATGCCCTGGATCGGAGCGTCTGTCTCCTCGCAGGACCCGTCGTCCGCTCTACCCACAGTTCCCCGCGCTCAGACAAGATGGAGGAACGCAGCAGCTGCGGGAGAACAATGTTTGGACTCTGAACATTAAAAGAAACGAGCGAGGGGGGAAATAAACACAGAGAGAGAGCCAACGGTGGACATGCACTGGTAAGCGAAAGCCTGAGACCAGCTTTGCGTGAAGTTTGATGCGCCGGAGAGGTGCACGCAAACGGGGCAGACAACAAAGCGCAGCGAAGCGACGCAGTGTAGCATATAGCCGCGTAGCTTGACGCGGAGCATCAATTGTTCGTTGGAGTTGCATGGTGCTGTTTATTATGGGTAAGCGCTGTCGCTCGCACAACCGCACCATTGTGCCTAATCTATATGCCTTCATTTCTTGTTTTGAGCATGTGATGTAAAACTAAATCACATTTTACTTTGCAAAGTGCTTTTGTAGTTGTTTATTGCACATATTTGTATTGTTTTTGTCATTATATGATTGCACGTTCTACACTTCGCCCGTGTGATTTATTTATTACGCGTCGCTTAGCCGGATAGCTAGCGCGTTAGCGGCGAGGCCCTTTGTGAGTCGGCATGAAGTTATTAATATGGATCCCACCATAACGGTCCTGCCGTACTATCCAAACACTTAAAGCTCCCACGTCCACAGTATAGATTTCAGGGTCCCGCGCCACGAGTCATGCTGTTTTTCTCTCTAATATGGCCACTGCGTCCCGAGTTGTTTCGATTTGAGTGTGTGAAATAAATGATGTATGTCTTTGATTCATGAGCTAGCTCAGTTGGCTAACGTATGCACGAGCTATTTACATACCATCTGCGTCGCGTGCCGTCTGCGCGCACTCACAACACAAAGAGACGTGAGCTGCGTGTGATACGAGACGCCTCTACAAGGACAAAGTGTTCCTTTATTACTGCACATGTTTGGACCCACTTTATATTAAGTGTCTTTTTAACTACTATATACTTACATTTGAATTAATAACCGGATACGATACGCTTATTGTGTACACATTTTTAAATTATCTCTCTCATATATACACACACACATTTCAATTCATAATTTTTTAAAGCAGATTTGTTATCAGAGGAGACTGACCGAGTTATGTATTTCAGAAATGTACATACAAAGCACACAGCTAACATTGTATTATTAATTAAGGTATATATTAGGGATGCAACAATACAGTTAGTCCACGGTTCAATACATACCGCGGTTTTTAACCACGGTTTTCGGTTCTGATGGCTTGTCACAATTTTTTTGCTATTCAATTCTTAGGCGACAGGAACAGCAAGAGGTTAAGGAGAAAAAATACTTTTTTTATTGCAATACTCTTTCTTTATTTTACTTAAAATAATTGAAAAACCTTACTCAAACTTAAAACTTTACTTTAAAAAAAACGCTTGTACACATTCCTAGTGTATTGTATAATATAAATTATATATAAAGATTTACACTTGCAGCTCAGAGCTGTATAGCAGCATTTAAGTATGAAATTGAAAAATTAAAACGCTACACAGACTTCACTATAAAATATACATTGATTCTTATTAAAGCTACTGTATTAGTTTTTCAGTCAAGAGCAATGAGTGATTTTCTTTGTCTTTTGTTGTATTAACAGTAAAGGGATAGTTAAATCAAAAACGAAAATTCTGTCATCGAGAAATGAATACAGGTTTGGAACAATATTAGAGTGAGTAAATAATGACACAGTTTTAGAGGTGAACTGTCCCTTTAAGGACAGCGTGTTCACTAGACTGCGCTGCTGTCACTTTAAGAACTCTACACATCTAATATACAGACACGCACGATTTTACTTTCGCTTTAGACATAATCGACTGTGTTTATGTTAACCATGTGTGTATTTGACTGTATTAGCGCAGTAAGACGACTACTTAGTTCAATAATCACGTGTTTGACAGGCGTTTAGTGCGTGCGCTCGGAAAAGCACAAGTTAAAACCGCGCACGTGAATGAAACCGCCGGCAAGGCTTTAAAACGCATGCAAATAATGAACTTTCGTGATTGTGAATAAATATAGTGTTCTGTGAGTATAACTCTACCGCTAATGTGTGATGTGAATGTATGTCACGTTGTTCAGTATATTGGGATGGAGACAAATGATAGAATGTGTAGAAAAATAATTAATTAAATGCAAAACCGAAAAAAAAAACGCAATTCACAAGCGTGTATTGAACCGTGAATGCCCTACCGAACAATACCGGTTCAATATTATATTGAGAATTGTGGCATCACTAATATATATATATATATATATATATATATATATATATATATATATATATATATATATGAAATAACACCTGTATAAACCACATGTTTTTTATAATATGGCTAGATAGGTTTTGAACCTCTAATAATTAGATAACCTCTCATTGTTGGACTTGAACTATCTTTGCCTGGAATGGGCTCCTATTTACCTAGTAGTTAGACTTCATATTTGCCTTGAATTTGAAGTGACATGGATGGCGCGGTTCTGACTAATGCAGGGCATCTGGTTCAGATCTAATCCAACAGCCCTTTAAGGGGAAATGAATGGTATGAATCATCGGATGTCGCATGACTCCAAAGAAGAGCAATTGGCCATTGACTTCCCAGAAACATGTAGGTTACTCTCGTCAAATGTGCGCACATGCATTGAGACAATCATGGAGACCAATCTGCACTATCAATGCTACCAACAACCACTAAATTAATGAGATTTCTTTTAATCTGATAAAAGCTTTTATTTGTTATTTTATTACTTTATTCTTTTAGGGACAAACGATGAATCATACAATGCCCCATTTAAAAAGGGATAGTTCAACTGATAATTTAAATAATAATTTACTTGCCTTCATGTTGCCTTCAAACCTGTATGACTTTCTTTGTACCATGAAATAATATATTTTGAGAGATATTTCTTGTCCATACAATAGAAGTCAGTGGTAATGAAAACTGTTTGGTTACCAATATTGTTTAGAATATCTTCATATATTTTGAAGAATATCTGCTTGTTTATATTTTACCAGAGTACATAGTTGAATGTAATGATAAAATTGTGATTTACCTCAAATTAAAAGACTTGCATGTCATCGTTTTATATATATATATATATATATATGAGATGTATCTTTCAGTGAATTAACTCACTTAATCGAGCTCATCGAGCGGTTACTGTATCATCATCTGACTCCTGTCTTTGCTTTCAGTGTTTGTATGTTTAAGCCACTTCATATATTTTTTCATATTACATTTCAAACTTATAGTATCATTACTGATTGGTTGTTCATATGACACCATGTAGGTAGACATATGCAAATATATACAGTAGATTAGGGCTAGTTAGAATCGCATAGGTAATAATGCATGTCAATTGTAGTAAACCGAGCAGACCATAATAAGTCGGTGCAGGATGCCCAGTCTTTAAACTCATGATAGCACTTACACATAAAATAACCACCACAATAGATTCATGTAGGCCTCATAAGAAATATTTCTCACACACTATTTATTTAGCACAAGCCTTAAAGGTTTAGGAGGAATATTCCACAGGCTGCCATCCACTAACATTCCTAATGTTAGACAGGTTCACAGGGCACAACATCTGTGTTTATATTTAAAACATGATCTTAATCCTTAACATTCAAAATAGAGCGTGCGAGCAAACACTCGGCAGTTTGTTTTGCATATGGCATCTTAAAATGACTGTCTGTGCATGTGTAAATACTGGTTTCTTCAGCTTGAAAATAGAAATTTAGTCATTACATTCTTATGTAATTGGGCCTGCTTTTTGGTTTAATTTACAAAAAAGCAACAAAAAAAATCTAGTTTTGCTATAGGCAAATAATTTTAAATATTTTTTTTTCAGCTATTTGAATGAGCTCTTTATCAGTAAATAACCTTTAAATGCAATCCTAATCTTTTCTAGGTTGTGAAAAATGAATGAGAGAGACAGAGATGTCTTGAGCTTTGGACCTATATCTATTAAAATATGTATAGATGTTGATGTGTTATGAAACTAGCCAGTTAATGACTCTATAATACGAGTAAAGAATGAATAATAAAAGTCCATATGAGATCAAACATTTTATCTCCGCAGCACATGTCTTTTGAGTCTGACCCACAAACCTGTGATTAATCCAGTTAAGCACTAGTTGGATCAAAAGAGCATATGGCTACTGTTCCTAAATTTGTCCTCAAAGATCTGCACATCAAATCAGTTCTTTAAGATTTCCATTAATTTGGCAAACCTCAAACAATTATTGTTTTCTTGCAAACATTTGTCACAGTGACCTGTTTTTTTTGTTGTTGTCCAGTTTGAACAGGAGGGGTTACACCTCCACGGATCGGACTTGTTTGTTCAGCGTTGTGCTTCTCAAACCATTCCTGAACTATTTTTGCTTTGTGACGCCGCATTATCCTGCTGAAAGAGACCACAGCTACCAGGGAATACAGTTTCCATGAAAGGGTGTACATGGTCTGCAACAATGCGTAGGTAGGTGGTAAGTGTCAAAGTAATATCCACATGGATGGCAGGACCCAAGGTTTCCCAGCAGAACATTGCCCAAAGCATCACACTGCCTCCGCCGGCTTAGCTTCTTCACATAGTGCATCCTTGTGTGTCATGTGTTCCCCAGGTAAGCGAGGCACACGCACCCGGACATCCACGCGATGTAAAAGAAAATGTGATGACCAGGCCACCTTCTTCCATTGCTCCGTGGTCCAGTTCTGATGCTTTTGGTGGTGGACAGGGGTCGGCATGGGCACCCTGACTGGTCAGCGGCTATGCAGCCCCATACACAAAACAAACTGCGATGCACTGTATATTCTGACACCTTTCTATCAGATCCAGCATTAACTTCTTGAGCAGTTTGAGCTACAGTAGCTCTTCTGTTTGATCGGAACACACGGGCCAGCCTTCGCTTCCCACGTGCATCATTGAGCCCATGGCCGCCCATGATCCTGTAGCCGGTTCACCGCTGTTCCTTCCCTTGACCACTTTTGATAGATCCTGATCACTGCAGACCTGGAACATCCCACAAGAGCTGCAGTTTTGGAGATGATCTGATCCAGTCGTTTAGCCATCACAAATTGGCCCTTGTCATACTCGTTTGTCAAATCCTTACGCTTGCCCATTTCTCCTGCTTCTAACACATCAACTTTGAGGACAAAATGTTCACTTGCTGCCTAATATATCCCACCCACTAACAGGTGCCGTGATGAAGAGATAATCAGTGTTATTCACTTCACCTGTCAGTGCTCATAATGTTATGCCCAATTGGTGTGTATGTATTTATTATTTTGTAAATTGCATAAAAAGTTAGTAAAATCACTTATTTAGCACTCAATGTATTATGCAATTTACAAAACGAATTCCTTCTGCTACTTGGCTAATCGGACACAGTTGTCAGCATTGTATAGTAGTAATGTACTGCATGTGAAAAATGTCAAATTATTTTGTCTCTTTTGATGTCTTTAGGATGAGCGAGGTGGCCTTGCATTGAAGCAGACCCCATCACCCCCATTCCAGCATCAGTGTCTGTGTGATAACACTCTGAGCCTTGCCCCTTCAACATGAGCCTGATCCAGGACAAACTTGGCAATGAGTTCCTCCGCTCCAACGGTGGCATGGAGCCAGGCTTCGGTCCAGGCATGCTCATGTTCAGCCACCTGCCCCCTGTTACTAGTTTCACCCGCCTGGCCAGTCAAACAGTTATGGCTGACCTACAGCCTCATGAGATGATATTGAAGAAGGAGAGGGACTCGCCAGACTGTGGAGGAGGAGGGCTGAGTGCTGGAGGCATGGGTGGCGGAGGCGGCATAGGAGGGATGATGGGAAGTGTGGGCGATTATGTTCATGCCATGGGCATTAAACAGGAGAAGATTTCTGAGCACGATTACAGGCTTCCTCTCTACCCGGGGAGTGGAGCCGGAGTACGAAGTGGAGGAGAGTTGCTGGAGGTCTCGTTGGGCAACCATCAGAACCTGCTGGTGCACGACCTCAGTCTGGGAAACGTAAGTGTGCCGGTGTCTGTTTGTAGAATTGCCTTTTAAAGGGATAGTTCACCCGAAAACTGAAAATTACCCCATGATTTAATCACCCTCAAGCCATCCTAGGTGTATATGACTTTTCAGACGAATACGATAGGAGTTATATAAAAAAATGTCCAGGCTAATCCAAGCTTTATAATGGCAGCCCAAAAAAGTGGATCCATCCATTATAAAAGTAATCCACGCGGCGCCGTGGGGTTAATAAAGGCCTTCTGATGCGACTCAATGGGTTTGTGTAAGAAAAAAAAAAAAAATTATATATATAAAAACTTTTATAAAGTAAAATAACCATTTTCCACCAGACCACCATCCGTATTCAACTCGCGAATTGTAACGCCTCTCGCAGTTCAAACCGCTTACAATACGTCATATGTTGTGTCAGTTATTTTTTGTGCGTCAGTTATTTTTTGTGTGGAGTACGATTATAATGGATGGATGCACTTTTTGGGCTCACTTTCACTGCCATTATTAGCCAGGACATTTTTCTTATGTAACTCCGATTGTATTTGTCTGAAAGAAGAATATCATATACACCTAGGATGGCTTGATGGTGAGTAAATCATGGGGTAATTTTAATTTATGGGTGAACTATCCCTTTAAAGTTACATTTGGACAAGATGGTAGTTTGGTGCTAGACAAGAACCACCATTGTATCATTTCCAAGATTCCATTAAGAATATTTTACTGGACTTCCCTGCTTGCCTGTTTGTTTGTTTTTGCACAGTGCTGTTTTTTTGTAATTTTAAAATTAGTATAAAATATTTTAAGTTATTCTGTTCTTTCCATGCACACAGCCTTTTGGTGTTAACATGGCATTAAATTAACAAATAAATGAATTAATGCAAATAACTTTTTAAAGAGTATGAAATATTTAACTAATACTTTTTCATAATGTTTTCCTTGTAAAGAATAGCACTATTTATGAATTCAATTGGGTCCTGTAGATTTTTTTTCTCCAGATTTGTTTGACATTATATTTGCTAGCAGTTTCACAAGTCTCCCATCCAATGATCTAATGGCCCTATTTTTTGAGGGTGTTGCATATGTGCCATCTTGTTTTTAAAATTTTAATATAATCATAATGTCAAATTCCCCAGACTCGAGTTAAGCCAGATTTATCAAGTTCTAGATTCCATGGAAGTCATACAGCTCTATACCAAACCAAGCTTAACGCAGATTCCAAGGGTACAAATTGTTCTTCATGTCAGTGGTCATCTCGTTTCTGTGGATGAGTGAGGGGTTTGACTAGGTCAAATGTAACATAAGTAATGCAGATGTGTATGTGTGGAAATGCAAAACGGCATCTTTGCTTTTCATACTGTGATAATTAAGCCCTTTCCAGGGTTATAAGGGCAATGATCCCATTTAATCATTATAAGGGCTTATTGATCATCTCATCTGCACTGATCGCTGAAAGGAAGTCGGGCTGAAGCATTGAGACACTGCATCAGGCTCTGTATTTGTGCAGTAGCCAAAGACAGCTATGATTACATTAATAAAATGATGACTCATGCTAATTCGCAATAATTTCTAGCTGCACACCAAGAAATGACACGCATGACTCCATGACTCTTTATTTTTATTTTTTTCATTATTATTACACGTCTTTGCTCTAGTTTTCTCCTTTATTTGGTCAAATAATGCCATCAGAAGGACAGTTAATATATTAATCTCGTTCAGGATGAGTTTTTGTATGCGTTTCTCAACGATCTCTTGTTTTATACTGCCCAAATGTGAGACAATATTCAGATGGGCAGCTGGTCAATAATCCACGTGAATTCTTTTTTTTTTTTTTCTTCCATCAATGGAATCGAAAATGAGGAAAGTGGCACTTATTCTCCAGGGATAGATATGGAGACTCGTAAATGAGAGATTTACCACCATGCCTTCTGCCACATGCACAGTAGGGAATACTTTTAAATATTCAATCTAGACTTTCTTCTATTCTGTGCATATTATAGAGTTTGTATGTGCTTTTGTTTCATAAAAAAAAACAAAAAAGCCACCGAGTCACACATGCAGTGTCTCTCATTCATGCAATGCAAGTCTCAACCTACTATGCATACAAAACGAAAAACAGATTTGCGTTTCACAAATGTTCTGTGAATGAATGGGGTTTTTGTTGTCCTTTATTTGGTCCGCTCCCAATCCCATTCTATCTTTGTTATCCTTCCAGCTGTCAGGGCGGCTGGTAAAGGAATCCTCAGGGAGGAAAGGTCGAAGGTCAAACGGCGAGGGACTGGAGGGCAAGACACGGAGGAAACGAGGAGAGTCGAAGGTGCAAACATGCAAAGCTTTAACACACAACTTATTTATCATTCACAGCTGTGCTTATTGTTAAAATGTAAAGATTTACCGTCGTATAATAATATTAGCGTTGTCTAATGCTGATCATTATCTTATTGTCGGCAGTCAATGATGCTGGATCCAGATGGAGGGAGCTTGTCTCCAAACTCTAAACCGCACATCTGTGAGCACTGCAATGCAGCGTTCCGGAGCTCCTATCATTTACGCAGACATGTGCTTATACACACAGGTCAGCATGCGTTTACTCTTACTCTTACACTCAGGAGCGTGCATAAGTTAGCATGTGTATTACACAGTAGGCAGACATTAGCCTATGCACACAGTGTCATCACCAATCAATTTGGTCCAAGGATTAACAGCCAGTATTAAGTAGAGATTAAGGGTACTTGCATTCTAAAATAGCTTGTTTGTCAAGTTATAAAATTGCAAAACAATGTTTTTATTGCACAAAGAAAACATTACTTACTGAATTTCTAGTTATTTCTAAATGATGTAAGGAAAAAGGTCTGCAGAACAGCAAACATTTAATTATTTTACATTTATTAGGGAAAGATGATCACACAATAGCAAAATATTTGTAATATATATTTTTTATATTTTTCATAGCAGCGCCAGGATGATAGCGAGGCTGTGAGGGATAGACATAAATCTCTTCAGTGTACTGTTATTGAATGTTATGCGGATGAAACAATGCAAAAATATATTTACACACTTTATACAGCTTTTAACAGTAGATGCCATTTAAAACACGGTAGTGTTTCAGAGTGAATGCCGTAAAAAAAAAAAAACAACACCTCTAAAGAGCTTTGTATATTTATATATATATATATATAAATAAACATTTATATAAGTGATCACCCGGATTTTGACCTACCTGTATTGTATTTATATAAATAATATATTAAAAAAAAATTATATTCACCAATATCTCAATCGTTTTAGATTACCTTTTATAACATTTAATACAGTGGTTTTGAACTAGCGGGCTGGGACCCACTAGGGGGCCTCTTAAGACTTCTAGGGGGGTCCTAATAATAGCTGGTTAAGCATTAAAATTAAGTTATTAGTTATTAAATAAGCTATTATTCAGTTATGTAATCTTAAATGCATTGCTAAAAAAACACAAAAATTTATAACGCTAAAGTGACATAGTTTGGAGATTATTTTTTATTACAACAGAAGTTCCTGCCTAGAAAGGGGAACCTTTTGACTATTGTCATTGACAAAGGGGACCTTGGAGTCAAAAAGGTTGAGAACCACTGCTTTAATAGCGCCCAAAGAAGGCAGCCAAATCTTCAGTTTTCAACAAGCTTATTGCTTCAAATATTGAATTCTATCAAATGGCTTTCTGAAGTAATTGATTCACTTTGTAATTGGCGTAATTATTTTACTCTTATGCACACTGATGCCAGTACAGAGTACAAATACTTATGGGTGCTATTGGTCACATTAAAAACCATCATGTTGTATCTCTAGGCATTATGAACACGGTCAATGCTTGACTCTCTATTTCCTTTACAGGTGAGAGGCCTTTCCGCTGCACTCAGTGTAACATGAGCTTCATTCAGAAATACCTCTTACAGAGACACGAAAAGATCCACAGTGGTAAGTTCCTCAAGTTTGCACAAACTTCAGCTTTCATTTCCTCATTTCTGTGTTATTTGTTTGCTGCACGGTTATCACGCTTCATAGAATGTTCTAATGTTTTTGATGTAAATTTTTCAAATCCCGTTTGGTCTGCAACTTATTTTTCTATTCTTGCTTTTATGGTTTCCAGGAGAGAAGCCATTCAGCTGTGACCAGTGCAACATGCGTTTTATTCAGAAGTATCACATGGAAAGACACAAGAGAACTCATAGTGGAGAAAAGCCATACAAGTGTGACACCTGCCAACAGGTGTGTTTCATGCAGTTTCAACCAGTTCTTGTTTGGCTGTACTTTCTACTTATACTGTTGTTCCTTCTTTAGTATTTTTCCAGAACGGACCGGTTGCTGAAGCACAAGCGGACGTGTGGAGATGGCATAAAAAAGGGTGTGGATGGAGTGGAGCACGAGTTGGGTGCAGCAGGTGACGGAGAACACGGCAGCTATGGAATCTCTCAGGGAAATGCGGCCACACCTGGTCGCAAACGGGGCAAGTCAAAAAACGCTGGTGAGGGGAGTGAACGCAAACGTAAGAAGTCATCTGGGCCTTTGGGGCTGACGCATAGTCAGGGGGCGGATAGTTACGGGGCACATGACTTCAGCTCAGCTGGGAACCACGGGGTCTCAACAACATCATCTTCAGTCCAGGCGGGCCCCAGCATGCATGGTGAACATGGCCGGGCTCCCAAGATGGCCTTCAAGAAGGGGAACAGGAAGTCCCTGGAGAAGGCTACTCATCCCATGGACCAATCCAAGCCAGGAGGCATGGAGTTGCCTGCGGGAGGAGGCTTGGAAGGCCTTGGACTTCTTCCAGGTCCAGGGGCTAAAGTTGGACCCAGCAGCAGTAACTACGACGATGCCATGCAGTTTTTGAAGAAGAGGCGATACCTCAATGTGACAAACAATGGCAGTGCTGGTTCTGGCGCTTCAGACTACGATGTAGGCGTCAATCATCTGCACTCGCAACCGACGGTCATTCAGGGTGTCGTTTCTGGGGTTCTAGATGGTGACGCCGCACTAGCCCTGCTGGACTCGTCCCCTCTGGGAGATATAAAGCATGACAAGTCTGGAATCCCAGATGAGGTTCTCCAGAGCTTGTTGGACCATTATGCTCACAAGTCTGATGTGACTTTTGACATCACCGATCCTCATCACGTGGAGCTCCAGTCAGCCGGCACGGATGGCACCGACCCATTGGGACCCGAGGGCTCCCCGTCAAGTCCCAACAGTGGCGACAAAGCCGTAATCATGCACGAATACTCGCGTTTTCTTCTACAGGCACTAGAGCGAACCAGTCACAATGCAAGCTTCCCTTTGGGTCCCAGTCCTGTTTCTGCCGTGACTACCACGGGACCATTTCCTGGGCATAGCCCGCTTTTGTCAGACAAGCATGTGTATACTTCCTCACCTCTCGAGTACTCGTTCTCACAACCAGTCTCATCTTCGCCCTCCCTTTCGTCTGTGCCAAAGTCTCACTTTGGTCTCCTAGAGGGCTCGTCACCTCCAACGGGCTTCCACATGAGCAGCCTGGAGCAGTCTGCGCACACGCAGCAGCTCACACCTTCCCAGGAGCTCACAGAACAGCTGGACAAGCAGCACACCACCCCTCCTCCACCTTCACACACCCCCAACACCAACGCCTACCAGATCGCACCTCAGCCTCCCGACCTGGGCGGTCCAAAAGAACCGCAAGGGCCGAAAAATGGAGCAGCAGCCACCACTGGAGGATTCGCCCTGGCTTCTTCCCAGGACCTGGCCACCCTGGACCCAGCCAAGGCTTCTTATCAGATTGAAAACTTTGCCCAGGCTTTCGGGGCACAGTTTAAAGGGGGCCGAGTGCCCCTGGCCTTCAGCAGTGACTCAGGGGTAGAGGTAAATCACCGCTTGCAGACATCAGTCTCCGAATTCTCAGGGTATAGCAGTCTCTTGGCTGATGCCAGTGACCCAGTCAGCAGTGGCTCCAAAACCCCAACAAGCCAAAGTTACAGGTGAATGGGCTCCTGTGCCTAGATGCTCAGATTGAGGTTCCCTATTTTTTTTTTTGTCATGCTGTTTTTATTTTATATTATTGTTGTTGTTGTTATTATTATTGTTATTATTATTATTAATATTGTTATTATTATTGTTATTTAGTTCTCCTACTTTAATGAAATTGTAATGTTTTTAAGTAATATTTTTCTCACTGCCATTATGTTCATATGAAATTTCACTCTCCTTTGGCCTGCAATGCATTTTCCACTATAACGTTTTTTTTCTTTTTTTTTCTTCGGAAAACAAGGAAACACGCATAAGACCTTTAGTTCTGCTCTGTTAATCAATAGATGGGAAAAAAACAAGTGAAAAAAAAATAGTTCTGTTTACTTTTTCCAAAATTCACTCACATTTTAGTGATTGACTTCACAAGCATGTAAAAATAACTATGAAATTGCAATGGCAGGGAGTCACCCAGAACTGAAATCGTCTGTTACAATGATTCAAGTATTACTCAGGAAAATGTGTGCACGGCAAATCTATAAGAAGGGTAGCAAGCATTCATCGAAGAGGCAGACGGTTTGCAAATACAAAGAGCTTTTTCAGGAGCTTCCTTTTTTTTTTTTTTTTATTCTTCTGAACGAGTGCAACAAGTAGAAGACAGAAGCGCTGCCTGCTAAATTACACTGACACCACTTTCCACTTAGCTGTATAGAGATTATGGTACTTTTATCTCAATGTGAATTGCTCACATTCTCTTTCAGTAAGGGCCATATATATATAAATATATATTTATAAGAATATCTGTATGTAAAATAACATATACTCTTTCTTGAGACTGGCAGGTGACTTGGAGGGAGGTAAAGAGGGATCGAGTTTGTGAAGGGAGTCCTGTGACTGCCCCTTCACGCCGTCTTTCTTTTTTCCCTTGAATTGTGAAGCCAAGGGCTATACACTAGAGGGCGCTGCATGCAAGCGTGCAAGTGCCTCTTGGCACAGGCCGGGTCATGGGATTCTTCAGTGCCTGTCTGGCATGCTCATCTCTTTGTCCCCTCCTGCTTTACCTTAGTCAGAAAGAATCCCATCTAGCACTTTTTTAACCTGTTTATTTTACATGGTGAATGAAACTACCCAGGCTGATGATCACAGTATGTGAACTCTGCAACTGACGTGCTGTTTTTAAAAGGGGGCAGTGGACAGAAAATGGGCAGGGTTCATTTTAGTAAGTGTAGATTATGTTGAGAAGGCCATTGGTAAGGTCTTTCTGATGGAAAACTTTAGTTTCAATGGGACGTGTTTGCTGGAATTAAGGGTGGGCTTTCTTCGGGGTGGGAGCGTGTAGGGTGTCTTTTTTTACATCTTTTATTCCCAGCTTCTCATGGATGTATGGCAGGTTATAGAGGGGTTTTTTTCTTGTCCATTTAGTTTTCTGTTTTATTTCAAAAGTATTGGGTTTGGAAAATGTGCTATGTTTTAAAATGGCCCCTGTTGTTCCGATTACCGTCTTTTTTCAGGCCTTTTACCAGAGGCAATGTGTAAAATGTCCCGCTCTTAGTAATTTATATAATATAGTTCCTAAATATACTGACTTACAGTCCAAAAGGAATTCAGCCAATTTATTGCAGTGTGCATGCAGGGCAAAGTATTACCTTGAACTACATTTTTATACATTTGATTTTGTACTGTACAAGTATTATTGTATTTTTTTTGAGAACGATCAATAACTGTCTTCCATCAGCGCTGTTGGCGGCTGTTACACTGTCCTTGAATTACTGTCATCTAATGTTGTTTTTGCTTTCATGTGTTGTACTCCTTTCGCACCTACCAATACCCCAAAGGACAGAACCACATGCAAGATTTTTTGACAGGCAGTCGTCTCTTGGGGAACACACAGACCACTTTGAGGTACTCTGTTCACAATAATGGTAGTAATAATAATCGCAATGAGGAATGTGATGACTTGACTAAAATGAAATCATTACAGCTGATGATTTTTATACCTCGTATCACTGGTGACCGAAGCAGGGATATCAAAGAGTAACTTTTTGTAGCATAACTGACGTGGGGCCACCATTAAGAAACGCCTCAAATAGGCACCGTTTTTTTTTTCCCCTTCCCGGACAATTTTCTGCAAACAAAGCCTAATGGCATAAACATAGATGTTCTCTGTCTGGACCGTGCCCACGGTGTATTTCTGAACACAAAAGTTTCTTGAAGTTGGTCACTTTGTATTGTTTCAATAGCTGTAAGGACAGAAGATCCAAAGATGTGATGAATAAACTTTGATTTGAATTCATAGCATGCAGATTGTGCACACTATCAGTTTACTTGTGTTTTGAACTCATCCCGTGCCCTGCAGTAATGTTCATTGTTTGGTTTTATGATTTGCCGTGGAGCACAGCTGAAATATGATTTCTGGTTCAATGTGTAAAGCCCCCTCAGACACTGTTACGCCTCAAATGAGATCCTGTTTGGCTTGAATAATGTCAGGCATCAATCTGTCAGTGGTTGTTACCAGAAAATTCTTTTGACTTTTTTTTTTTTTGTGGGATCCTTGCTGTATATTCCTGAAAGTATTTATTTTGTTTACATACAGTTGATAACACTACATTATTTTCCTCTCCCCTGGTGTTGTTGTTGTTTTTTGTTTTTTTTTTGCATGTAAATTTTGGATTACTGTTTTCTTTTCGCCCCTTTTTTGTCACCATGCCAAATTTGTAGCTAATGTTCTTTTTCTCTCCTGTCTTATTTTATTACAGATTCTTGTGATCTGATACACAGGGCTATACCTGTCCATTTTGACTTTATTATTGATTAGGAAAAACAATAAAAATGCTGATATCATTGTGTTCGGACGTATGGATTTATTTCCATTGTGGATCTAGACATTTTTACATAACGTATCTTGTGTGATAAACGCATGTTTGATTGGCTCAACAGATAGAGTTGAAGGACTTGTGTAAGTGGACTTAAGGTTCTGGAACGGTACTGCAAAAGTAGAGGTGAATTTGAATCTAATCTTGACTCTTGCTCTGTCATCATGGTGACCATAAGTCAAGGTACTTACCACGGTGACAATCGGAGCTATTAGCCTACTCTAAGAACTACTTTCTGAAATCAAGCAATAAATGCTAAAAGTATCTTCTTTTTTTTTTCTTGGTATCTCATCGCTTGTAATACTATGAGGTAATGTCTGTATCAGGGTGGAGTGTGGACTGTGTTTCAGGTCTTTTTTATAGCTCTCTACCCAGCCCTGATGATGTTTCCTGTGCCTATGAAGTTCATCAGAGTTAACCATTCCCAGATAGCTCTTGAAACTTGCCCTTGAAATTGAATGAAGGGCAAATCAAATTATAATTTTTTTAAATCTATATATTTTTGGTTAAATATACACTATTCTGCACTTGTACACTACCCTTTTTTGAAAGAAATACTTTTATTCAGCAAGGATGCATTAAATTGACTGAAAAATGACAGCAAAGACTTTCTAGGGAAAATGGAAAAAATGAAATGATGGACATTTGAATTCAATAGTAATGAAAAATTAGTTGTAACCAGATAAAACAATATCTAGAACTTGAAAGATGGCCTTAAACTGTATAATAAAAGGCCATCTTTCAGGTTATAGATATTGTTTTGTACACATGCATCTGTAGTCTGGTTATCAGTTTAAGAATATAAATATTTTTAGAAAATGTCTTTAGTGAATTGGTCCACTATTGTTTAGTGTATTAGATTTGTGCTTTTAAATATTTGCTTGACAAGAAATTATGGAGTTTCCATCTTAGTGGAAATACAAGATATTGTCTTGCCTTTATAGACTGTCCCCTATATTATTACATTATTCACTATTGTTTCATATTATTATAGATTTTGGCCCATTTTATGTGGAGCCAAATGCTGATCAAACATTTCAAGTCATTTTCATGTTTGAGCACTTACTCGTAGGCCTATCTCACAACAAGGAAGTTTTAATACAATTAGAGTCAACAGAGACATGTATGGCCATGTTCATTTCAGGGTAATAAATTCAGCTTCATAATCAACAGATACATTGTTCGCTTTGTTTGAGGAGTGAAGAAATTTGAATGTATAAAAAATATGCCCGTCATATTTTAAGTTATGAAAAATATGTTAGGCGGGAATGGGTGTGTCCCCATACTTTTTGTTGTATTTATCTTTTACATTTCACCAAGCATATTAATATAATTTTTTTAAAGATCCATGTATTAATGTGAATAAATCTGTAATGATTTGAGAACTTTTACTGTCCCATTTATAGCGTTATAACTAGGGCTGTCGATGCAACTTGTTACTTTAAATAATTATTAATTATGTTTTATGAATAATTATAGTTATGGAAAAATAACACACACCCACAAAAAAGAAAAGAAAAAAAGAATTAGAATAAATGAAAATAATTAATCTGCATTTAGAGCCAGTCGAGTGAACCATTCAATGGCCCATTCATAAAGAGCCATATGTAATTTTCGTGGATGATTCAGCTGTTTGAATCAAATGAACGAATGACTCATTAATTTAGACATTTACTGCTACCTATACTACTATGCTACTACTGGCTGTTTTGGTTTCTTATTTAGAGTATAACTTTGTTATTTACTCAACCTCATGTTGTTTCAAACCTGTATGACATTCTTTCTTTTACAGAATATAAAATATATATATATTTTTAAGAATGTTGGTCACCAAACCGTTTTACCAATTCAGATCATGCCCTTGTATAGCCTTAAATGTTTATGGCCCGGTTTCACAGACAGGGCTTAGACTAAGCCAGGATTAGGCCTTAGTTCAATTAGGACATATAAGTGACTTTTATAAACGTGCCCAAGAAAAAAACATTACTGGTGTGCATCTTGAGACAAAACAATGCCACTGACATATTTTAAGATTTGTCAGTGCAAGATTCTTTCAGTTAAAACAGCACAAACATGCATTTTAGTCTAGGATTAGTTTAAGCGTTGTCTGTGAAACCGGGGGTATGTGTAATACATTCTATATTGAATGATTTCTTTCTAAAGCATTTTTTATTTTTTAAGCTTTTCTCATTTAACACAATAATGACTTGATCTTTTGGGGGTAATTTCTCAGCACATTATGTAATTTGAATGTTTTTTTGGTTGTTGTTTTTTATGCGATTGCTTGACAGCCCTAGTATTATATACACATTAGGCACATTGTGCAGTCACTCAAAAGTGTAAAGTCCACACACTGTTTGTAGTCATTCACGTCACACGTTAGATAGGCCTGGCTACTGTAACTCCACTGTGAAAATGAACTCTTAAAAATTAGCTTATTTTAGTACTCTCATGTTATCAGGCAAGTTGTAGATTTCTAAATTTGCATCGGTCCCAATAAGCAAGGAGGCCAACGGAGTAGCTTTCCTAAGAAAAATTTACAATGAAGGATAGAATGGCTTTTGTCACCACGGCAACCTGCATTTCACGAAGCCATAAAGGTGTATAATGTCCTGAGCACACCTGATCAAACAAACAGTTGTTATTTGGAAGGAGATAATCATTGTGAATTTCAGCCCAAGCATCTCTATGACTGTATTAGCCTCCAAGTCTGGGTCAAGGTTATGATTTAGGTGGTGTGGTGTGAGAGTTCAAATTTATTTGATCCATTTGTTTTTTATTATGCATATATTTTCCCATATTTCTGAGATCGTTTCATGTCATTAGAGCAAATCCCTATACTTTGAGACTTTTGTTTGACTGTATTTTGCGCAGAATCATATGACAAAGCTGCTCATATCTATACTCGACTTCCTTGTGCTTTTATTTCATTTCAGCACCATCTTTTAAATAATAGAATATCCCAAGAGAACTGATGTGAACACTTTGACTCAATGTGGTGTTTAAGATATTGCATCCTTAGTCTGGCATCACAGAGACGAGTTCCAGTCTCTGTCAACTGTATTAGGATGCTTTTCTAAATTGACAATACATTTGAAGAAAGGTGTTTTTGGGCTGCTCATTTGTTATTTGTTTGCTATTCTGATTCCACACTTCATTTAAACCATGCACAACAATAAGGAAGAAGTGATATTTTTACTGCGAAAATACCTCTTCCTGCTTCCCCTGTCCTGGAACAGACCTCCCAGTGGATCTGAACTTAGAGTGCATATGTGTCACAAAACCAGTCATAAGTTGCACGGGTATATTGGTGGCAATAGCCAACAATACATTGTATGGCTCAAAATTATCGATTTTTCTTTTATGCCAAAAATCCTTAATTAAAGATCATGTTCCATGAAGATATTTTGCAAATGTTCTACCGTAAATGTAAAAAACATATTATTATTAGTAATATGCATTGCTAAGGACTTCATTTGGACAACTTAAAAAGCGATTTTCTCAATTTAGATTTTTTTTGCACCCTCAGATTCCAGATTTTCATAGTTGTATCTCGGTCAAACATTATCCTTACAATGTTATTTATTCAGCTTTCAGATTATGTATAAATCTCAATTTCAAAAATGTACCCCTATGACTTGTTTTGTGGTCCAGGGTCGTATATTGTTTATAGACAAATGGAAGTTTTTACTGTTTTATTATTTTATATTAAAAAACAACCTTCAGCTATTTCTTATCGCAATATGCCTATTTGCTCTGGTTCGTGGAATTATACAGTGTAGGAAAGAAACAAGAACAAAAATTGTCCTTGATTTAGGTGGGTCTCCAAATTGTACTCAATATTGCAGCTGTAAGCCTGACAAGTTTACCGTAACCTTAAGAACTGTTGTTTTTTTCTGCTTTAATTTAAAGGTCCAAGGAGTTTTATGTGTCCTGTCCTTTTGATGAATGACTGGCCACACATAAACCCTTCTGTCCCATGTATCTGTAACAAGCGGCATATTGAAATATGGTAATCATGCGGAACTCACACATTTTGATGTTTAGAACACCTTGAGGAAAAGACATCAAAACAATGGCTCAGATGTGTGTCACAGATTATTATTATTATTGAGGGCATTTTTGCTCGAGATGTGAGACAATAAGCATCATAAAAGAATAATTACAGCGCTGTGTAATACATTTTAGGGAAGTTCCATTTACTTCTTTATAAGAATTTCATACATTATTTTTGTTCCTATTTCCTCATTTTACTTCCTGTTATTTGTCAATAACCAGTAACTACGAACTCCTACGTGGTTTGTAAATATGTGCAGTGGGTAAGAAATCATGTGTTACTTAAACAGTAAAGCTTTTATATTGCTTGTTGTCAGTTTCTTTCTATGTTTCTGCTTCTATGGTCATTACTCTCAAATGATGGATGACAAAGAGAACAAGTACAAAAAGATTGATTGAAAACAGGATTCAGGAACAGACAGTATTTTTTTATAAAGTTAAAATTGTTATATTTGATATGATAAAACATGGTCATGTTCCAAATGAATACAGGTTTTGTTCAAATAAACGTGGTCATTTGAAAATGTCCTCCAATAATTAACGCTCTTATCATTGAGTCTTCCCGAAAGGTCATGTTTCAGGAGGCCACCTTCTATAAAAACCAATAGAATTTACCATTTCTGCATGTAAACATCTATTCTTTTAACTAGACAATAAAACATTTCCATATGCTGCAAACGTCCAATGTTCTCTCTCCATTCTTGTAATGATGGTGGCCAGCTATCTTCCTTCCTCTCATTTGCCTGCCTATCATAATACTTGTTTGAAATCATTCCCTCACATTTTCATGAGTACATAACGGAGACTGTTCTCTCGAAATATAAAGTCTAGGGCAAATGAGCTTGTGTGCAATCATTATGCTTAGCCCTTACATTTTAGGTCAGTAAAAGGTCAATAAAGCCTGAATTTAATCTGCTTCCTCAATCCCATATAACCAGCATTGAATTAATCTAAAGCCGCGTTTCCACCGCTGGAACTTTCCCCAGAAACTAGAAACTTTGGGGTGGTACTCGGTGTGTTTTGATTGCAGGAACCAGGGTCTGAATGAAGTTCCGGGTAAATATTTCCCCATCCAAACAGCCCTGCTCGCGAGGTAGTACTTTTTCAAAGTTCAGGAACTTTCGGGGCTGGGACTTAGGGCGCTGAACATGCTGATTGGTTGAGCTCACGCAACATTATATTTCAACAGGCATTTTTAAGTCTTTTGCTAGGTTCGTTCTGCGTTCAATAAATATCAGTCTTGCTCTTTCTGTCTGTTCCTGAAAAATAGTTCCTGGTACAAATTGTTCCGGGTAATTTAGGTGAAAACGGGGCTTAATTATTCTGCTGTGAGTCCAACAACAGTGCGCATTTAACGTTTGCACTAAAAACTTGTTCCAATTACTCTAAAATGTTGTTCCAATTCTCATCGCTGATTGAGAATATATAATTGTTCACTTTTTTTCTAATAGCTTCTGAACAGCATTTCCAACAAGCATTTTTAGAGAGATTATGGGGCTGTTAACAATTTTTTTCAATTTTTGGCCGTTCATTTACATGACAACCGCGTTTTGGGGGCTTGAAATTGCAAACTTTTGAAAATGGGTTTCAAAGTACATGTTTTTGAAAACTATACCTTTAGCGCCTCCGTGTAAACTACAAAAATGCCAATTTGTGAAAACTGTGAGGTCATGCGTATTAGCCTACACAAGCAGCAGTTTCTCTTGAAGCCAATACGGAAGTGACTTAAACTGCAATTCATCGATTGGCCACTAGGGACAGGCTCCATAAGGGAGCAGAATCTCATTGAGCCCCATGTTAAAATGCCCAACTTTACAGCAGAAAAAAACATGTTTACAGCCTGGTACAAATTGTCTGTACGGCAGGCAGAATGCAACGCTTTTAGTAGTTTTCGCTAAATGCAGATTTTTACGCGAATAATGCAAAGGAAAAATGTTTGTTGTGTAAAGAACCTTTCACACAGAGCGTTGATCCCAGAAAATTGCCATGTAATTGCTAAAGTGCCTTCTGTGAATGCAAACACATCCCAGGATTGATCCTGGGGTGGGGACCTAGTCACATTGCTGGGATCATTCCCGGAACGTGCCCTGTATGAGCAAAAGGGGTGTGTCGTAGTGATGACGCTGAAGATCGTGAGATCGTTCACCAGCTTAGTGGGACGGTACGCAATGTGCTAGTTTATGACTGAATCAGAAAAAAGGAGAAATTGCAGATCATAAGCAAACTTAAGATGCTGCAGAGACATTACACGTCACATCCTGATGTCACATGTCTGCACAATGTGTGTGAACGTATGCACAGATTCCAGAAGCTGTATTGTATTTATCGTGCAATTTATACACAAAAATTTGTTTTTCATGCATATGATACGCACTATAAATCCCTTGGGTAGGATTAATTGTGTGGGTTAGTTAGTTATATATATATATATATATATATAGTTAGTTAGTTCGTTTTTATTTAAAGTTTGACAAGGCAGGATATTGAAGGACAAGACCCTGAAATGTATCAAACAGAACACATACTCAAAACAACCTTACCTAATTGAAATAAATTAAATAAATAAATAATAATAAATAAAACAACCAGGTAGAGTAAAAACAGATACACAAAAAACCTGGAATACATCAGGCATCACGCAAAAAACAAACAAACTGTAGATTATTTATAAAATAGTTTAAGAGCACGTGGAATAAAAGAAAGTTCATGTCTTTTTGATTTACTCCTGGGCACAACAAACTCCCTATGCTGCCGTAGTAGGTAGGTAGGTCTTGGAGCCACAGACAAGAAACAGTGCAATGGTGATGAACTGTCTTTGAGTAGTTTTGTAAAAGTACGTATAGTGGCCTCGTCGCGCCTCTCACTCAGTAATGGGACAGTAGAAGTTGGAACACCTATTATCCGACAGCAACGTTTTTGGACCCTCTCCAGCTCATCAGAGAGACCTTTAGGTAGTCCACCCCATACTGGGCTAGCGTACTCAAGGACTGGCCGTATAAATGTTAGATACACTTTCATTAAAACAACAAGGGAGACCCGCATTTTTAGCAACACAGAGATAGTGTATTCTAGGACGCACCTTCGAAATCATGTACTTAATGTGGGCATCCCACGACAAATCAGAAGAAATTTGGACTCCAAGCAGTTTAAAAGTGGAAACTCTGCCAATTGCATGTCCTGATATTACGGGAGAGGAAGGGCAGGGAATGTTTTCATCTTTCCTGGCACTTATGACCATGTCCACAGTCTTACCTCTATTCATTGCCAATGGAAATTCCTGTCCCCAATCCGCCACTGAATCCAAGGCTCTCTGAGTTAATCCTGGTAGGGATCCCATTAAAAATTCAGTAATTGTTAAATCATCAGCATATTTTACCGGAATTATTGAAGGAGGCAGAAAGGAATCCAAGCTGTTCATGGCGATGACAAAAAGCAGAGGGGATAGAAGACCCCCCTGAGGAACACCAGCTGCAATTGGATAAGAGTTAGACACACAGGAGCCCCACTTCACCTTTTGCTCTCTATTACTCAGGTAGCTCCTTACACTGAGCCAGAGCGGTCATCTGATATTCATGTCAGCTAAAGCATAGAGCAGTTGACAATGGTCAATTGTGTCAAAAGCTCGAGTAAAATCAACAAAAACAGCATGGATGTCCAATTTAGGATTGGTGTTAAGAGCATCATGCCAGGATTGCAAAATTTGAATCAGAGCAGTATCAGTTGATCTGTTCGCCATGAAGCCATGTTGTGATGGTTGAATTTTAGCAACTGTATCCTCCAGAATGGCATCTCTGAGGATTCCTTCACGCACTTTGTGGTTTGGGTTATGTGCTTAGCCTATTACACGCCATAAAGTGCGTATAATATTCACGCAAAAACTAATTTTTCCGTATAAATTGCACAATAGATACACAGTTTCATGAGATCTGGCTGCACTGGCAGTGTGAATGAAATTTACGGAATCTCTGTGTGAAAGGGGCTTTGGTTTTTTAAAAATGCCAAACATTTTAAAGCAGAAGAAAGTTTAAAAAAAAAAACATTTAAAAATATCATGATTTAAATGAAGCCATAGGTGCTCTATCAGTAATAGCAACATGGAAAAATCTGACGTGTGGTTTATCCCTGTCAGTGCCATTGCTAAACTGACTGATATGCTCAACACTGTGACTTTGCATTCCTACACAGATTAGAGTTCAAGCCCTCCTCATTATACAGACCTCATTTGTCTTTATGACCATTTCGAAATGTTAACATTACGGTAGGCTATAGCTCGAGAACTTTTGCCCTCCTTTAAACAGAATGCCAGCACAGTTCAGTCTTTATCACGCAGTAAAGGACACAGAAGTGGAAGCTTTTGATCATGTTTAAATGAAGCGTGTAGAACAAGAAGATGAGAGATTATGGAGGACCCAAGAAAATCTAATTACACGATGTTCTGATCATGAATCTTTTACAGATACAATATTACTATTTTTTTATTGGTTTAATTAGTAAATATCTTATATCTTAAAAAATATTTTTTTTTTACTGTGAATTAGAAATGCATAAATGCGCCTAGAGCAAATTTCTAGTCAAGCTGCACTGTTTTGCTTCATTTTGCTTTTGCATGCTAGTTGACACAGAGTCTTGGCATGGCTAAGTTTTATCTGTTGGGACTTGGATTGTTCACAGACTTTCTTTTTATCGCTGCTGGTTAAACAAAAGGCCTATGTTGCCACCCCGTCCTTGGCAATCCACAAATTTTCCAAAGTGATAAGAAGGAAGGGAGTATCTGTAGCTAAGGAGTTTGAGCACTAAATGTCAAGACATTCTTTTTTAAAACAGTATCAAACTGTCCACTGAAGATATGAGTGCTTCCCACCCTTATTGTGAAGCTCTTACTGAGTTTCGGAATGAATCAGAGTAATAAAACTTTGACGTCAGACTCTTTTTCATACTATTTTCATATTTGTTATTAGGGTTAACTTATATGCTTTATCATGGCATGGCATGCAAACATCAAATATGCCTGTAATGTTGACATCCTCAGATATGATTTAGCTTTTTTATAGCCTCATAAAATACATATCATACTAGAAGGCCTAGTAATGTAAAATGTTTGACAACAAGGTGTGCTCTAACTGGACAACTCCTATGTGTGCATCAGTATATGACCAATATGATGGTTGAAAGGTTAGAACACCTCCTGCTTCTAATTATTACTGATTTAATTGGATTGATGATCTGAATTAAGTGATAGAATAAATGATAAAGGGACATATACACATATACGCTTTAGTGCAATTTTCAAAACTCTCAGTAATATCACAACAGATCATCAAAAGTGCTAATTTTTTCAAACATTTCAGCATATTTTCAATTGTTAGTACTACACTGTAAAACAATTTTTTTTAAAAAGGAAGTTACCTGGTTGCCTTAACATTTTGAGTTAATTGAAATGAAAAATTTGAGTTAATACAATGAACATTTGAAAATCGACATCACCCTTTATTCAAATATTATTCGAATATTTTGTAAGCATATTGCGTAATTGTGTGTTTGTTTTATTTGTAATAATGCAGTGAAACATGGCAAATTGTGCTATTTTCATGATTTATCACAACATATTTTATTTATTTATGTGGTTCAGATACAATAATATTTTGAGTTTCTATTTATTAAACCAATTTCCTTCATTGTATTAACTCAAATTTTTAATTTCAACTAAATATTTTAAGGCAACCAGGTTACTTATTTTTTTAAGTTCAACCAACTATATATTTTTTACAGTGTACAAGTTCATTTCAACTCTCTATATTACAATTTACATTCAACTGACTTACAATTTTGAGTTGAATCTAGTATAACTTAAATTAAAAAGTTGAAATTGCTTAACTTATTTTGATTTTGAGTTAAATTAACTTAAAAACATATGTTGTCATAACTTATTGATCCTATAATTTTTTACAGTGTATTCACAAAACCAAAACAATATCCTTTTCAGAACACAAACATTTCTTTCACAGTAACTGCCTTTCATAAAGCTAAAACTTTTGCATTTCTTCTCGTTCAGTTTAATACATCTGTACATGGGCGTATGTGGGTGGGACAAGACCCACCCACTTTTTACGATCAATGATATTGGACCCACTCACTTTTATCGTCTCTAACATTCAGCACATGTCTGTTTCCCTACCCCTAATCGATAAACACTTATTATTAAACACACGTTAGATGCTTTATTTTTCACTTTTCTAATATTTTCTTCATTTTTATTGAAAATAAATGCCTTTCCGATCTGATATGTGATGGGAAAAGGGAGAAGATTGAGTTTGGCGAAAGGCGGATGCGAACCGCGGGTCGATTTGAGTCAAAACTATATGCTGTGTGTCCTACCCCTACACTACTGATGACCTCAATAATATGGCGATTTTTCGGTGATACGTTTAGCAAGCAGAGCGGTATATTTGTACTTAATGTAATTGGCATCTACTCCATTAAAACATTTCTGAGGACCCACCCACATTTTTTTTGCTTCCGACGCCCATGCATCTGTATATTATTTAATCCAAATAACATTAATGGTTAATAATTAGTGAATAATTTGCTACAACTATAGATTTCTATATAGATTCAGATACAGTTTCTGTAGAACTATATGTACAACTAAATGTAATAAAACATTTTTTTTTTACATAAGTGATAATAAGCTTTTTACATTATGAGCGATTTATCTTGTGTGAGACAGAGATTTGCAATTTGTGAACAGAGCAGGATAGAGTATAAAGGAGAGGAAACAGTAACATCAGATTGATCTGAGATGCATCAGAAGGAAGACAGATGGCATCAAATACAGCAGTTTACATTACAGTATACGATACCATACTGTAAACGGATGATTTACAATGAGACTGCCACATTACTGTAAATCACCCTTCGTTTGACTATAGGTTCAGTGGTACAGAGGGAACATTTACTGTATTGGCAGCAAACTCTTTTATGTCAATTACACTTGCAAGTTTATTGTCTAATGTAGCATCTATAGCCTGTAACTATTTTAGCAACAAGGGTGAGTTGAAACATGTATCTTGCATTGTTTGCAGTTGACTGAAATGATTGTGAGGAAAGTACTAACTTGAAAGAAGATCATACTGTTGTTTCAGTGATTAAACCAAATGTTCTCATTAAATATTACAACAATGTTTTGAAACAATGATTATGAGGACTAGAAACATGTAAAACTGTAATGAAAGAATGCAATCAGGTTTTAAATCTAGCAGTGGTTTTTGGACTTTGGGTTTTGAAAATGTACACCTTACTTGTGAAAATACTAAAGTAAATAACAGAAATGTGTATTACAGGCAACCTTCCACTACACTCTAAAAAATGCTGGGTTAAAAATAACCCAAGTTGGGTTGAAAATGGACTAACCCAGCAATTGGGTTGTTTTAACCCAGCAATTGGGATGTTTTAACCCAGCGGTTGGGTTGTTTTAACACAGCAATTGGGTTGTTTTAACACAGCGGTTGGGTTGTTTTAACCCAGCAATTGGGATGTTTTAACCCAGCGGTTGGGTTGTTTTAACCCAGCAATTGGGATGTTTTAACCCAGCAGTTGGGTTGTTTTAACCCAGCAATTGGGTTGTTTTAAGCAAACATTTAACCCAACCGCTGGGTTAAAACAACCCAATCTACACACTATGTGTCCATTTTCAACCCAACTTTGGTTGTTTTTAACCCACTCTCTAAAAAATGCTGGGTTAAAAATAACCCAATTGCTGGGTTAAAACAACCCAATCGCTGGGTTAGTCCATTTTCAACCCAACTTGGGTTATTTCTAACCCATCTTTTTTTAGAGAGTATATACTGACACTAAACCAGTCATATTTAAGATTAATTTCACACTTGGTTCTCTATGGTAATTCATTTAAATTGGCCTTTACATGAGTCCTAATGGATAGTCTGACCTCAGTCCCATCACTCATGTTATTGCAAATAAACTGCATATTAGCTAATGCAAATGTTCCAAACGAATGCAAATAAAGCAACACATAAAGAGGCCCATTGAAAGTCTAAACATATAAAAATAGGAAGTTAACCATTGATTTTCTAATTATGGAGCTCGGTTAAATGACAATTTCTCAACAGACCCATGACGTTGAACCGTGTGCTACGGAATCTATCCGGAGGGAAAGAGTATGCCACACTGATTTCAAGAGTCTTGTTGCGCAATCTAGGTTGTAGCCTAAAGTATCCTCCCCCTGCAGGCGTATTTAACTCGCTGGGCTCTTTGAAGCCACCTGTAGCGGATCTGTGTCCTCCAACGGAAATAAACCTCCGAAAGCCACCGAGTTAACGGACATAAAGCCCTTGACACGGAACAATTCTTCTTCGGGCGAATTGTATTTTATTATTTTTGCATAAGCCTTTTAATAATAGTTTTTTTAATATATATTTTCGTATGAACGTCACCTAAGAAGAGAACTATGTTACGGGCACATCAACTCTTCCTATTAATATTAATCTCGACTTCAGGTAAGCCCGCGTGTTTTTGTGTGTTGATGTTTTGTTTGGATAAAGCCTATATTTGGAAAGAACAGCTATTATTTTTGACTAAGCCAGTGTTCATTTGACTCGCTCAGGGGTTATGTTTTAAGGACCATGGACAGTCTCGAGTGTTGGACAAACTCCAAAAATTCCATTTGATTGAATACTCCTAATGTTGCTCTCTGTTTGTAAAAGACAAAACTTGAGGCAAAACGTGAAGAACATTTGAACGATTACGTCGAAGATTTTGAGCTCAAATAGTTTTCGCAGTCTATTCGGTTTTGAAGCGGAATAAATGATGAAATAATAGTGCTGTTTTGTGACTGTAAAAACTAGCCACTGACGCTGATTTTACACAGTTGTTAACTATAAATTAAAGTGCAAAGGATCTTGATTTTTTTAAAAATGTTATGGCTAATTTAACGTCACATGACCACGTTGAAGTAGGCTAATACCGCCACAAGTATAGATTCAATGTAGTATTGAAAGGTTCTATTATATTACTCTGTATTTATTTAAAGATTGGCCTTTCTCACATAAAACATGATCACATGCAAATATGTCATTGGTCACAGTCGTGGTCAGTGGGAAACAGACTCATTTTGAATATGTAACTGAATGATCCACATTATAAAATTGTAGGTTTCAAAGTAGCTACATTTAACTAGCAATAGCAATGTATTCTTGGATTTTTCCCATTTTATTCAATATCCACTATTAGGCACTATTGCCTAATAGTAAAAGTAAAAACTACAGGATTTCTGTGCATGATCAGACGTTTAACACGGACTTTAATATGGATAGAGCAAACTTTTCTTTGTAATTCTATCATAAAACACATGAGTTTATTTTATTTTCAATCGTACTGTACAGTATTTTTACGTTTCTGTTTAATTTTGGCATTTTGTGTGGTGTGAGGGTTAGTCTGCGGTGAGTCACTGTATCACACACACAGTCAGACATGACTTTGAGACTCTCCAGTGTTCATTCACGCACACACACTTGGGTGTGAGTGAGAACTTGAGGGATTGGCTCACATCCTTTAGTTTAGCAGCTACCACAGAAATAGGCTATCAAATATCGTTTGTTTCATTCAGGATATGTGCTTTTGTCTTGCAGCTATGATATGTTGACTCTACCTCAGCCTTAATTCGAAACTCACTGATCACAGACTGATAAGTTTATTTAATAAATTTCTCTCAAATTTCAAGTTAGAAAAATTTGCCATTATGGCAAACCAGATCGGCCTAGTTAAACATAATGAACTGTGTATAGATACGGCAACACATGTACCGTTGCCTCAGGGCTTGTTTGGGTTTAAAGTGTGTGTGTGTGTGTGTGTGTGTGTGTGTGTGTGTGTGTGTGTGTGTGTGTGTGTGTGTGTGTGTGTGTGTGTGTGTGTGTGTGTGTGTGTGTGTGTGTGTGTGTGTGAGAGTGAGAGAACTTCTAGAGGAATAGCCTGTGGGTATGTCCTGCCTCTCTGTCTGGCACCAAGTCCAGCTGTGTCCTACCGGGGGATCTGTCAAAGACAGAGAGCAAGGAAAAGAGAGAATGGCAGATAGCTGACAAGATGTCATGTGTGAGGGAAATGACAAATGTGTGTGTGAGAGAGAGATAGTATTTATATTTATTTTCCTTAGATCATCAGTAAACCATAATCATTTTGCGTATCAAATTACTGATAGAGGTTAACCGAGGTTCTGCTGAGGATGTTATGGCCCAATATATATTATTTACATAATTTAATAGCATAATTTTGTTGCATATATTACTGCCCTTTGAATAATTTACTCATTTAGTAAAAAAAAAAAAAAAGTGACTTTATGTATGAATGAGTCATTGAATCATTTGTTAAACCAATTAGTTAAAAATAAATTAAAAACACGAAATCATTCATTACCAAAACAAACACCAATTTAGCGTGCTGCTAAACTTCTGACGTGGTGTTGTTTGGGGGATCGTGTCTAAAATGTAAGTTATTAAATATTAACTTCTTGTTCATTGAACTATAGTATAAAAGCTATTTCGTATAAATCTGCTGCCACAGAAACAATGTGTTGCTGTTAGTTCTAAGGTGATGTTTTCAAATGAGTAATAAGGCCTGGACACATATTCTGATCTAGCAATTTCAGATCCTTAATCTTAGGCATAATAAAGTAGCTCTAAACAAAACAGGGATTTTTCCATTGTTTATTTGTTTGTTGCAATAGTAGCAGAATAAAATTAAATAAAAGTGAAAAATAGCCGTATATTTTTATTTAAAAAATATTTTAATTTATGTTATTGGGTCCTCTGAGGTCTGATTAAGTGGGGCTCGGAGGATCGAGGAATAAGGCCTTTGTTTAGGAGTGTGCTCTAATCCAGGCAAAGTGCTGCAATGCTAATCTGGCCATTTGAGGGATAAAGAAGCTCTCTAATACAGCCAATATAGTTAATTAATGCTGCATGGTTTGTAAATGAACCATACGCTTCCTCTAAAACGACAAGGAGTTAATTACAGATTTGTTCACCATATACTGTATATAGGCATATCGTTTCTTTTGATATTTCTAGGTTCATAAATTGTTTATAACATTAATTCCTTTTGTATCCTCTTCGCTTCTCTTCTCTTCTCTTCTCTTCTCTTCTCTTCTCTTCTCTTCTCTTCTCTTCTCTTCTCTTCTCTTCTCTTCTCTTCTCTTCTCTTCTCTTCTCTTCTCTTCTCTTCTCTTCTCTTCTCTTCTCTTCTCTTCTCTTCTCTTGGGATTAGAGTTTGTAAATCTGCCCCTTTAATTGGACGGCATAGGCTGACTGTGCTTTAATTGGATATGATTGAGTGTGAGTTTGTCTAGTATGTTCTAGCACAGAAGTGCTTCTCCAAGGAACCATCTGTTACCTAAGAGCCATTTAAAGCTTTGTAAGCCTTTGCAAGAGAGAGTAAGGGAGAGTGTATGGCATTATAATGGCTTGTTGTGTTTATAAATGGCAAAATCAACCAATTTTACACAGAAAGATGAAGTGTGTTTAAGGAACAAAGAAGAGGGGAACTTTGTCTAAAACAAGTATTAAGGGCTATATGTAAATCAAACTACTCCATTTTTGTACATTTTATAAATAAAATGGTATGTGGGTGTTGTGAATGGTTGCCAGGGTGTTGTTTAGTGGTTTAAAAGGCTTTATGTGGTTTCTAGGGTGTAGTAGGTGGTAAAAGTATTAGTCAGGCTGCTTAGAAAAGTCCACAGCATGTTCATATAGTCTTAGAGGTTTGATTTTGATCGAATATTATATTAAAATAATGACATGAATTGAAAATGAATCAAATATTAATTATTTTAATTAATCTTGTTAAGTATAAAAATATTTTTAGTAGTTTTAACATGCTATTTACACCAAGTGTACATAGCAACTAGATTCTATTACACTAAGTGGAAATATTTTCTTAGTGATAGAAGATATTTACACTAAGTGCAAATAGCGATAGATGCTATTTACACCAAGTGAAGATAACATTTTCTTAGTGATAGATGATATTTACACTAAGTGAAAATAGTAATATATAATGTTTACACCATGTAAAAGTAACAGTTCTTTGCAATATGTGTAAATAGTAACTAGATGCTATTTATACTTTATTTTGACAGATACACACTATTTGCACCTCAATATTGTTGTACATTAACAGGATGCAATAATTGCATAGAGTGTAAATTATTATATTTATTACAATTATTAATGGATGCTGCCTTAATGGGACAATAAAAGCCCTCCCTTACCTAATAAATGCTTTTATTATTATTATTATTAATAAACATTTCGTTAAGCACTTTATTTCCACTTTTATAACATTTTCTTAATTTTTATTTGACTTCAGATCTGTGATCTGATAACTTTGTTCTGATTAACTTGACACACAAGATGTGATTCTGCTTTAAATATGGTCAGGATGGCTGGTGCCATTTGGAGTACTGGAATTCAGAAGTTTCAGTCCAAGAAACTAGTTCTAGAGCACCAGACAGGAACCCTAAACAGGTCACTTATCTCCAAATGCTAATGATAATAATATGAATACAGATAAGGCAGTGTGAAAGAGGAACAGACTGAGTATAGGAGAACATATCTGTGCCATAAGAGAGAGAGAAAAAAGGTAAGATAGAGGAACAACATCATCACGGCTGAGTATGTAACAATGTTAGTGAGGAACGATAGCTAAATTCTGATCACACGCAAGTTTCTGTGATTTTTGAAGTGCCATTTGCTTGTACAAAGTGTGGTTAGATTGGGGATGTGTAAATAATTTAGGGAAAATGTAATAAAATAAATACGTAATGTAAATAATTTTGATCATATCACTGTAAATATATTTTTAAAAAACCTCATGATACACAGCTCCCTGTGACTGAAAGATGCACAATTTTTATATGCTAAAAACTTTTTTTGCCAGATACTTTTGGTAATAGGCTCCAGCGATCCTGATAAAGCAAGGCAGGCAATTTTAAACAACAGGACAAATCAATATAAAAATATACAAATTAAATAAACTTTAAGTTTTTCAGGTACAGTAGCCTATAGGTTTATTTAACATGTATTAAGAAATACTATAAATTGAATAATCAAATGTAAAAATAAAACTACTTCACTATATGAATTAAATAAAAATTGATACATAATAAAGATACAAAATTGATTTAGTCAAAAGCAAGAGTGATTTTTTTTCTTTTTACAGTTGAACAGTTTGTTAGGCAGATATCTGTTTAAGAATGAATCTAACATAATTGTTTGCGTGTGTGTGTATTTGACCCCGTTCGGACTCTGCTCCACCACCCTCCTGGACTCTTGTTTCATGTGGAGCATCTGGAATCCGTTCTTTAAGTGGGGGGCTCTGTCATGATGATCCCAGCCTGTGTTTCCCTGTCTTGTGAGGACTTTTGTTATTTCCTGTCTTGTAGTTCTTTGTAGTTTTTCATGTTGATTACTCTCCCCAGGTGCGTCTTGCTAATCTGTTCAGCTTGTTTGCCCCTGTGTATTTAAACCTCTGTTTCCAGTGTTCTTTGTCAGATCTTGTCCTACATGGATGTACGTTTGGTGCGACTCATTCTGTTATCTGTTCGTCCTGTTCGAACCAAGCGAGACTCGAACCCGGGTCCGCCGGCATGAGAGTCGGACACTAAAGGCTGCAACCTCTTGCATCAGTCACTAGAGCGTCTCTTGAGATCGGAGGAGTGAGGTTTACTCACACAGCAACTACTAGCTGGCCTCCGTTACACTCACCCCCCTAAACCTCACTCCCATCCGGGTCACGGCACCAATGCAACCCCTCTTTTTCGAACCACCCGCTCCAAGCGGGACTCGAACCCGGGTCTGCCAGCATGAGAGTCAGACACTCTAACAAGGAGGTTAAAGGCTCGTGACTGAAACGTGTGTTTAAATACACAGGGGCAAACAAGCTTAACAAATTAGCAAGACGTACATGGGGAGACTAATCAACATGAAAAACTACAAAGAACTACAAAACATGGCACAATACAGGAAATAACAAAATTCCTCACAAGACAGGGAAACACAGGCTGGGATCATGACATTATCCATGCTAGGCTGCATGGATGCGCAGGGAGTTCTTGCCCAGAACAGAAACATACAGCCAATCCAAACTATATGCTAATTGACAATCATCTTTGACGATAGTGGTCCTGACAGAACTATATATAATTCATTATTTATGCAGTGCAGGCTGTTTGATAACTTTATCCAATTTTTGTATATTTCACAGGCCACATTCAAGTAAATATGACATTTACTATGGGTTTATGTGAGGATTGTTTTAAGTTCACTTTAAGTTGTTCTATTTTTATAGCCTAATAAATGTTACAAAATTGGTAGCTTTCAATTACACTGTAATGTTGAATGGCTATTAATGTTTAAAATCGTAGCATAAAATTCATAAATCATTCATTCATAAAATAATACTAGATATCTTTTAATTATTTTAAATATACTGTCTTCATGTTGTCTATACATTAATTTGGAGATTAACTGTGATATGATTACATTATAAAATATATTAAAAATGTATTAAAATGTAAGTGTTTTTAATCGCCATTAATCTAGTTTTAATCGATTGACAGCACTAAATATAATATATTTTATTAACTACGGATCTGTTTTAGCTCAAACGATACTATTGACACTCACTGCTAAACAAACACTAAGTACAAGGTTATATAATTTTAATTAAAGTATATTTAACAACTTATTGTCCAAAAACTGAAACTCAGCTTTGGCTAGTGACTCAGACGAAGCCCCTTTTCTTACTTAACAAAAGAGTTTAATTGAGCCATGGAGTGAATGGAGTAGATGATTAAACAGAGAGAAAGGGCAATCAGTGTGCGTCAGAGAAAGTCAGACATGGTTTTTTGTCTGGTTACGACAATGAGAAGGTTACGTGTGTTTTAGAGAGCCAGGATGATGTGTGGGAGGGTGTGAGTGTGTGTTTATCTGTGGGAGGTAGAGGTGAAAGCAGTTCACAGTTTTTAGGTCTTCCTGCCGCTTGGCGTCAAGTTTGCTGCTTTGAAGCAGCGAGCCACGACTGCAGAAGACTCCAGCCTCAAGGCCTCTCGGATCTGCCTGTCAACCCCCACGTTTCACTCTTTCTCACACGCACGCACGCACGCACGCACGCACACACACACACACACACACACACACACACACACACACACACCATCTTATTTAGTTTTTTGTACACTGTATGCCCCTGTGTGTATGTTTGGTCTAAATAATTAATATTGACTTTATATTGTACACTTAAGCTGATTGCCACATAGTTCACAAACCTGGGCGTGTTTCTTGTGTGAGAGGTTCTGTGTTTCAAGGTTCTATAACAAGCTCCAAGGTCATTTTATACCTGGCACACACACAAATACGTTCAGAAATAGAGGCCCTACTGTACATGGCAATAGTGGAATTTGGTTAGAGGATAGGGTGTTGAGACATTGGCTACTCTGGTAACAGGACAGAAGCAACTTGTCTTCCTTTGACCTAAATAAATGCTGTAGTTGAATTCTAGGGAGACCCTAATACTCATATCCTGTGAGTACTCTCAGCAGACTAGTAGTCATTCATTAGATGATTAACTTGAATTAACCTTAAAGTTAATGACCTATACTGTTTCCGTTGTCACAGTTATGTTCTGTTTGTTTTAGATTTTATGGACATTAATTTTTTTTTCATTAGTCACAAGCAGGGCCTGGAATTAACTTTTTTGACCACCAGCCACTGTGACTTTTTACCTGCCAGTTTTTTGAGGGTTTTTTTGCCTCACAAGGCTTGACATTAAGCCTGTTCACATGCTTGTCATTCACTTGTACGAGTAAAAAAAAAATGCTTGTCCGGAATATATATATTTTTTTTTTACTATTTTACTCCCCACATCTCATCCAAGGTGTTCATGTATTTCTTTCTTTCTTCAGTCGAAAAGGAATTAAGTTTTTGGAGGAAAACATTCCAGGATTTTCCTTCACATAATGCAGGTCCAAATCAATGCAGTTTCAAAGGGCTTCAGAGGCTCTGCGCCATCCAGGATGAGGAATAGAGTCTTATCTAGCAAAACCATCTGTCATTTTCAAAAAAGTTTAAAATGTATATACTTTTTAACCTAAATTGCTCAACTTGCGCTGTTCTGTGGCGCGCCACGGATTAGGGGAGACCGGGGCACAACCTAACGCTTTTTGACTGTCTCAGTTTGTGTAAATTCACTTGGGGTTCAGAGTATTTATTTTTTCACACATTAATTCCCCACGTGTCTAGTACAAATTTGTGGTTTTGTTTCATTACAGTGTATACTTTTTTCTTGATATACCCCGAAAGAATGGAAGTGAAATGTGCCCCGTAGGTGGGGTAGATTGTAACATGACCAAATGACAGCTTAAAATGTTACCTGATATAATAAAAAATATACAAGACAAACTAAAATATTTTGTCAATAAAATACAATTACTAACTTTTTAAAATAAAATAATGACATTTTTTAATCATTAATTGATTGATTTTTGAGTTTGACAACAAATACGTCGCTAAATACAGATAAAACAGCACAGTTAAAAACATTATAATAATGATTCATATCTGAACATTGATCTCTGTCATTATTCCCCCTTTTCTCACGGTTTCTCAAAAGAATTCATAAAAATATAGAATATAATAGCGTAGTTCTAATAGGGGCACATTGTAACACCGTTATAACGCACCCCACCGGCGCAACAGGGATTTAAACCGTGGCTCGTGTCTTTCTGTTAGATCAACATTCAAGAACGATCTCAACTGTTAAATAACAGATATAAGATTAAAGGTCCCGTTCTTCGTGTTCTTTTGAAGCTTTGATTGTGTTTACAGTGTGCAATATAACATGTTCATGTTTCGCGTGTAAAAAAAAACAGTATTTTTAACACAATGTACTTATCTGTATACTGCTGTTTTCACTCTCCTAAAAACGGCTGATGAGTTCCTTGTTCTATGAAGTCCCTCCTTCAGAAATACGTAACGAGTTCTGATTGTGCCAGCGGTTCCCGTGTTGTGATTTGACCGCAGCTTAGCAAACGTGGCACGGTTCCTGTGTTGTGATTCGACAGCAGCTTAGCGCACGTGGAAAGGTCACGCCTCTTAACGGGAGATATATATGCGCTTAATGATCTCTACAGCGTCCCTGGGAAAGCCAAACAAAGGTGATTTGACTCCGGGATGAAAATAACAGCATCTCGACGACATGGCGACAAACACACTGAAACGCAGCACTTCCTTTTCTCCACGCGACACGTCCTCTTCTCAACGTGGGACAGCAACAAGACCACGCCCCCTTTTTTCGCGTAGTCTTGTGGGCGGAGGTTAGTCTGTTCTACTGTTCTACTGACGTAATTAATGAAGGAAGTACCAGGATGTAGTCCAAGCCGGCCGTTCGCTGTAGGCTTTGAAAGGGAACTTCTGTTAAATAAAATATCTCGCTTGGCATTGAACTTTGAGCTTTATAATTTTACAGGTATTATTTATGCTCTAACAGCAACATTACACACTAACTAAAGTTTGAACAATGGGATCACGAAGAACGGGACCTTTAAAACAATATCAGATTTGTCTTGTTTTAAATAAACACAAAAAACAGAGATGAAAAATAAACTTAAATACACTAAGTTTCGTCATCCTGGCATGTGCGGAAAGTGTTAAACCATGTGTGTTACAACTAACCCCGCGTTAGGTTGTGCCCTGCGCTCCCCTACGTAATCACAAGATGAGCAATTTAAGTTAAAAAAAAAGTTAAATGACCGATGGTTTCGCTAGATAAGACACTATTCCTCTGAAGCCCTTTGAAACTGCATTGATTTGGACCTTCAACCCATTGGTTGCCATCAAAGTACATTATATGGAGAAAAATCCTGGAATGTTTTACTCAAAAAAAAACTTCATTTATTTTCGACTTAAGAAAGAAAGACATAAACATCTTGGATGAGATGGGGGTGAGTAAAATATCAGGGAATTTTCATTTTGAAGTGAACTAATCCTTTAAAATCAATCCACTGGAAATAAATATGAACCTTTGCTGTCCAGACCACTACTAGCCTCAAATAAGAGATCTGCAGAAAAAGATTAGCAGAAAGTTCAATTAACTTAGTAAATTCCACTAAGATCGCATCTGACCTGACCTCTGTTCTGGTCAGAAGTGAAGTCTAAAGAATGTGCTCTTTGACCAAGACAGCCTCATTCCTCATTCAGACTTAGTTTTCTGGTGATGCTTTGAGCTGGCACTGGACCTTACGTAACCCACTCATCTCTTTTGTGTCTGGAACGGATTAGCAAGTAGTAGGCTAATCACCCTAAACCATGCACTGCCCTTGGGAGAACCCACAAGATGTATTATTAATGCCATTGTTTAAAAGAAATAATGCAGGATTAGAATTGTTTAGCTGTAGGCCTAGTGTTATTTTTATTTTCACTTGTCTTATATGTGATCTATATACTTGTCAAACAGATGACTTTTCTGCAATGTTATGTCTTGTAATACCTTTGATTTGACCATAGTACTTGAAATATATTTACTTTTTGGAAGTGGTAAACTTTGGTAAACTATGAAGAGAAACAGATGTTTCTGATTTGAGCATAGTGCCTCTGAGTCTTAAATCCTCAGGAAATACAGATTCCACAACTGCTTATGTGATAGTGAACGTCTGACAGCATCTATCTTTGTTAGCTAAAAACCTGCATCCTTTGACATGACTCACTGATGTAGTAAGGGATCCATTAAACCTGTTTTTCCTTTACAAAGCTCAAAGAATCCATAGAAACGTTTGTAAGACTACTTTTAATTTCATTGATTTCACATTATGACTTATTCTCATAAATGAGAATTATGCTAACATGCTTAAGACATACATGAACATTGTTGAATAAGGTTGACATATGGTTCTTTTTAAAGAACTGGTGATAGCCTATTTTAATACATTTTATCGACATTTTCTTCTCCACTAAGCATGAATATACGACTTAATTGCTGGGTAAACTGTGATCTATTTGTGAGCGTGTAGGCGAGTGGAAAAAAGTTAATAAATAAATGGCCAGTTATGCAAATAGCCTGATAGTTCTTCTTCTTTCTTTCTTTCTTTCTTTCTTTCTTTCTTTCTTTCTTTCTTTCTTTCTTTCTTTCTTTCTTTCTTTCTTTCTTTCTTTCTTTCTTTCTTTCTTTCTTTCTTTCTTTCTTTCTTTCTTTCAAATGGCTTAATCGGATAATTACTGAAACTCCTGGATCATCCGGAAAAAAGGATTCTCAATTGTGCTCACTGCTTAGGGATAGTTGTTTGAAAAATGACAACTCTATCATCATCTACTCATCCTTACGTCGCTCCAAACCCTGATGCATTGTTCCAATGGACAACTATGTGATGGTGACCACACACATCAATGCCAAAAACTAGCTCTCCAATTTAATTAAATTTGGTTATTTGTGTGTATTTAGATTTCTGACTTAATTTCAATAAGCAATAACAACAATAAAAGCAATAATAAAAAACTGTGTGTGTGTTCTGGAGTTCACTTTTCCTTGTTAATCTATTGTTCTTTTGTGTGTGGTTGCTAGGTATTAACACAAGCAGCATATAGCAGCAGGAGCCAGTCACTCTATATGTTTGTTCTCTAAAACTATTGAAATTACTATCAGGATGTGATGCATACTCAATGTTGTTTTTGTGTTTGACATTAAATACTACCTTATTTACTACTGAAATGCAATGGATGTGTTTGCACGAAACAGACAGGAAACCAACTGAAGACTGCAATTTGTGTCCCAAGATTGTATGTATTTGTTGTACTTTATATATGCATCTCATGCCATCTGACCAATTTTGTTTGTGTTTTCACAGATTTAATAGCCACGTCCACTGTGGATCCCACAATAAGCATGACCACCTTGACAACGACACCAGTTTTATCTAGCACAGATTCAACCAGTGAATCCACAGCTAGCCCAAACAATGCTACCTCTACTGCTACTGTTGGTAAGACCACATTCTCTACTTCCAATAGAGGTTTTAAGCTTGAGCGACTTCTAGTTATAGCCATAAATAAATATTAGCACACTTTATTTGAAGAATTTTGTCTTGTTAAAATAGGTCATTGTTATTTATCTACAGCTTAATTCAGATATGTGTCTATTAATGTTTACTCTCACATGCTTATTTCGGTAGCAAAACCAAATAGAATGTACACAGTGCAATACATGGTATGCTCAGTGTGTACAACTGTACAGCTTCAGGTGCCACTGATTATAGTTTAGATTTGATTTTTTTAAACTTTATGCAATCATCCTTTTTGTGATTTTGTGTTTGTGGCCAACAACAGTAGCAACAAGCATTCCATCTGGGAATACAACTATACCATTCACAAACAATTCCACAACTCCACCTTTATCTACTCAAGGCGACGTGACAAGCTCTGTACCAGTAAATGCTACTGTGAGTACATCAGGAAATACCACAACTTCACCTGCACTTGTAACTACAGCAGCCAACACCGCAAGTCCACTTGTACCTACACCAGGGAATGTTACAAACCATCCTGTAACTGCACCAGGCAACACCACAACTACTCCTTTACCTGATCCAGGCAACAGCACAACTCTACCCCAAACTACAAAAGCCAATGACACTACTCCTTCCATTAGCACACCAGGCAACAGCACAGCTTCACCAATTACAATACCAAGCAATGTCACAATTACAGCACAAACTACATCAGGTAATGCTACAACAGCAAACCACTACACCAGTACACCACCGACCACTACACCAGATAATAATGCAACAGTAAATACTAACACACCACCCCTAACTACTCCAGGGAACAATGCAACAGTAAACATTACCACACCACCCATGACTACACCAGGGAACGATGCAAACTTTACCACTCCACCCATGACTACTCCAGGGAACAATGCAACAGTAAACATTACCACACCACCCATGACTACACCAGGGAACGATGCAAACTTTACCACTCCACCCATGACTACACCAGGGAACAATGCAACAGTAAACATTACCAATCCACCCATGACTACACCAGGGAACGATGCAAACTTTACCACTCCACCCATGACTACACCAGGTAACAGTGCAACAGTAAACATTACCAATCCACCCATGACTACACCAGGTAACAATGCAACAGTAAACATTACCACACCTCCCATGACTACACCAGGGAACGATGCTAACTTCACCACACCACCCATGACTACACCAGGTAACAATGCAACAGTAAACATTACCACACCTCCCATGACTACACCAGGGAACGATGCTAACTTCACCACACCACCCATGACTACACCAGGTAACAATGCAACAGTAAACATTACCACACCACCCATGACTACACCAGGGAACAATGCAACAGTAAACATTACCAATCCACCCATGACTACACCAGGGAACGATGCTAACTTCACCACACCACCCATGACTACACCAGGTAACAATGCAACAGTAAACATTACCACACCACCCATGACTACACCAGGGAACAATGCAACAGTAAACATTACCAATCCACCCATGACTACACCAGGGAATGATGCTAACTTTACCACTCCACCCATGACTACACCAGGTAACAATGCAACAGTAAACATTACTACAACATCCATGACTACACCAGGGAACGATGCAACAGTTAACATTACCAATCCACCCATGACTACACCAGGGAATGATGCTAACTTCACCACTCCACCCATGACTACACCAGGTAACAATGCAACAGTAAACATTACCAATCCACCCATGACTACACCAGGGAACGATGCAAACTTTACCACTCCACCCATAACTACACCAGGGAACAATTCAACTGTAAACTTTACCACTCCACCCATGACTACATCAGGGAACAATGCAACAGTAAACTTTACCACTCCACCCATGACTACATCAGGGAACAATGCAACAGTAAACTTTACCACTCCACCCATGACTACACCAGGGAACAATGCAACAGTAAACTTTACCACACCATCCATGACTACACCAGGGAATAATGCAACAGTAAACTTTACCACTCCACCCATGACTACACCAGGGAACAATGCAACAGTAAACTTTACCACTCCACCCATGACTACACCAGGGAACAATGTAACAGTAAACTTTACCACTCCACCCATGACTACACCAGGGAACAATGCAACAGTGAACTTTACCACTCCACCCATGACTACACCAGGGAACAATGCAACAGTAAACTTTACCACTCCACCCATGACTACACCAGGGAACAATGCAACAGTAAACTTTACCACTCCACCCATGACTACACCAGGGAATAATGCAACAGTAAACTTTACCACTCCACCCATGACTACACCAGGGAACAATGCAACAGTAAACTTTACCACTCCACCCATGACTACATCAGGGAACAATGCAACAGTAAACATTACCACATCATCCATGTCTACACCAGGGAATAATGCAACAGAAAATGCTACCACACCACCCATGACCACACCAGTAAATGCTACTACACCACCCACAACTACACCAGGGAACAATGCAACAGAAAACATTACCACACCACCCACAACTACACCAGGGAATAATGCAACAGCAAACGCTACCACACCACCCATGACTACAGCAGTAAATGCTACTACACCACCTCCAACTACTCCAGGGAACAATGCAACAGAAAATATTACTACACCCCCCATGACTACAGCAGTAAATGCTACTACACCACCCCCAACTACTCCAGGGAACAATGCAACAGGGAACACTACCACACCACCCACAACTACACCAGGATATAATGCAACAGTAAACGCTACCACACCACCCATGACTTCAGCAGTAAATGCTACTACACCACCTCTAATTACTCCAGGGAACAATGCAACAGAAAACATTACCACACCACCCATGACTACAGCAGTAAATTCTACTACACCACCCCTAACTACTCCAGGGAACAATGACACAGTGAACACTACCACACCACCCATGACTACACCAGTAAATGCTACCACACCACCCATAATCACACCGGGAAACACTACAACAGGGAATGCAACCACACCACCTCAATCTACAACAGGAAATGCTACCACACCACCCATTACCAACTCAACGACTGGACCCATCTTATCTACTACTAACCCAACTAACACCATAACCCCACCAGGTGTGTTTGTATGAATGTGTTGTGTGATTGTGGATTGCAGTGTAATGTTGCAGGAATTGTAAACCTTCACAAATGCCTAATACTTTCTCCCATTCTTCATTGTCTCACTCCCGTTGTTCTTTTAGCTACCTGTCCTTCAGTGCCCTGCCCACCACTCAGTGTCTGTGTGAACTCCACCTGTCAGTGTCTAACCGGAACTATTCCTTTAAATAATGCCTGTATGGAAAGTAAGTATCTGTCTTATGCCAAGCCTCTGTCAATCATCTTTCTTACCATGGGACATTACATAAAGTCTTATCTGTCTTTTAATTTGTGTAATAAGACTCATGTGTTCATAATGATAATTAAGAACAATCTCTAGTGAAAACAACAAGACAGACAGTGCAAGCAATTTAACACACCCACTCTCTCTTATTCCCAGCTAAATCCTTCCCTAGTTCACTAAGAGTGAACCGAACATTTGTAAGTGAAATGAATGATCCCCAATCACAAGTATTCCGGGAATTTGCTAAGGAGATCATTGAGGCGGTATGTCACAACTTACATTACAATCTGGTGTTTTAACATTTCAATTATTACTTGCAAAGATATATTTCTACACACTGAAACTGCAGTTTATGAAGTCTGGCTGTATAACTATTAAGTTAGAAGGCATGGACTAAAATGATTAATCTAATAACTCTGCAAACTAAATATACGAATACAAATTTGGATAGAGTTAATACATTTGATCATAAATGTACTTTGATGCATTATATATATATACAAAGTTCTGAGTCATGAAACTCTAGATGGCGCAGGCTGATAGGTCCTTAACTCAAATAGTTAGTGATCACATCGTTATCGGTTGCTGTGTTACTGATTGGTTGCTGTGGCATCAGCGGCCAATGAGCTTGCTGCTTAACATTCAAATACTTAGGCTTTCAGAAAACTTCCACCTTCCCCAGCTCCACCTGTATAGATCTGCTATGTGGGTTTTTTTCATGTATGTTACAGTATATGTGCAGCAGCATGTCTTGCATGCTCACAGCAATGTCTGTGAATGTATTGGCAGTAGCAAGTCTCGGTACTGCTCTGCAGCAGTTGTAGCAGCGTAGCAGATTTATTCCGCCAAGACCAAATACATTAACATTTCCATATCCATTACCACGCCAAACTCTCAGAGGGTTGTCATGATAGAAATTATTTTTGAAATGCAGAATTAGGAATGTACCATTATATATGCAATAATGCATTAATAACAAAATATATTGCATCAATTCAGTTAATTTCTTATAGAATGTATCTATTTTTTTAAAGCTATATTCTCTATATAATAAAAATTAAAAAAGCTATATATTCCGTTGACAATACAGACTGTTATAGTTAACAGTCATGCCATTAATTGAACTTGGGACTGCCAAAGTAAATACTTAAAATAAAATCCATATCCTGGATCCTGGAGTCTAAACCATTACTCTTTCTTCCCTTTCACTATAGGTAAATGAAGTTCTGCGTATCCAGCCAGACTACATTAACAGCACAGTCCTTAGGTTGACGTAAGTGGCCCCTCCAAACAGTTCTTAACCATAGCTCTTTTACATTTGTATCATATTTGCCAGTTACTAATCTCTGTGTAAATGTTTCCAGGCCTGGCAGTGTAGTGGCTTCAGTAAACAGTTATTATCAGCCCAATTCTCCAGTCACCCAGGAATTAGTTGTATCGGCCATTGAAACTGCTATAAACACTGCAACAGACTGTGGAATTACAAACTGTGGCATTCTTGCTAATGCTCAATACACTTGTGAGTATCTTAAAAAATATTCCATGATTGTGGCCATGTTTTGTAATTGTGATATTGAGCATTAAATACTTTTGAGAAGCTGACATGACCGCTATACCACACATGCTACCATTTCCAACGAATGAATTATTGCAACCAAAATAAAATAAAAATCATAAAAAAATCATTATGCTCATTATTTTATAATTATTAATCATGTAGCTTATGTATGTTTTATAGTATTCATATTAAATAAGAAATACATTCATTTAAATTACACTATGAAATATTTAAACTTTAAAATTACATATTTGTATCGCAGGACCATATAAAAAAAAAGGCAAAAAACCTAAAGGACTTTAGATACACGCTTTCTTTTATACATCTCTCGAGACAATACCCACTACTATACTCTTTCTCTCTCATTGTCTTTCTGTTGTTAGTAAGAAATCTGTGCGAGCAAAATCCTGCTCCTTGTGATGTTGACACTACAGCTTGTGAGGCCAAAGATGGGATCGCTCACTGTACCTGCAAACCTGGCCACGTACCCAGCCCTTACCAGCCCAAAAGCTGTGGAGGTGAGTGTGTCTCTTTAGGACTCTCTTTGCGTTTGTGGAGGAAAAAAACAACAACAACAACAACAACAACAACAAAAAGCACATGGGCTACCATATGTGTTTTTGTGTGCATATCATAATCGTTGCTGGCCTTTGAGTTTGACGTGGATTTATCCATGGTAACAGATAAATCAATCCTGGTCAGGGTTCAGAATGTATAGTACACTCATCAAGAAATAATAAAGAATTGCCAAAACACAAAACAAACTACTTACTTTATAATCTTTTCACAGTTTGCCAAAGTGGCTACAAAGCACAGGGAAAGGAATGTGTTCCGTGAGTACCATTTCATTTCTTTGTTCTTAATACACACACTCTCTTACTGTAATGCAATCATTTCCTAAACAACGTAACATTTTTAATAGAGTTGTTCATTCATTCACGAACTGGTAAGGCCTTAAAATAGTGGTTTTCATTTAAGTAAAACATACCTTAAACGTGATGGTTCAGAAATACTAATTGCCTTCCTTGTTATAAACTGGCAAGCTCTATTTGAGGGTTGAGTGCATGTGTACCGGTATTTGTAATAGAAACTACTGCCCCCTTGTGTCATGGCAATATTGCAAATAGCCCCAACATTTATTTTCTTTCTTTTTTTAACAGATGTTCATTCGGCTATTCTGGCTTCAACTGTGATGACAGTAAGATATTATTATTACAATATTAAAGCAATAGTCTATTTTAATTCACACTATTCATTACATGGATCTGCGTGATTATTTTACTTATTTTAACTTTGCTAAATTATTGATTTTGATTGTATATTTGTGTCTAATGACCTCTTTCTCTCTACGTAGCCTCTTTGTTGGCTCTAGTGGTGGTGGCATGTGTGTTAGGGGGACTTCTGCTCATTGTGATTCTGGCTGTTCTCATTTACATCTGTGTGAATCATAGGTGAGTGTTTATAAGAGGTCAGATCAGGTAGGCGTGCATTAGAATCTAATCTAATGTGTCTTTTATGCTTGGGTATGGATGTACATTTCTCACTTGTTGACAATTTGTGTGTGTGTTACTTATGTTGCAGCAGGAAGAAGTCAAAGGACAATCATCACAGCAGCCCGTATCCTGCTGAGAATTTCCAGGCCACATGGCCCTCTCAGGAGATCAGCCACCTTCCTCGTGTCACTCTTACATCTACTTCCAGCAATGATGCCTTAGGCAACAATCTGGAGATGGTTGAAGGGGCGGGCAAAAAAAGCCACAGTAATGGATTGGTGAGTAGTCATAACTTCACAAATAAGTTGTAAACCTGTTAAACACACTGGTTCACAGAGAAGTTACACTGATCTTTAACTTACAGTGGGTTTTGTACTGATTCAAAGACAAGCTTATGTGTGGATAAAATTATATCAGTATTAAATAATGATAATAATAATAATAATAAGTAATTATAAAAGTATTAAAGTATTAAAAAGTATTAAATAATAAATCGTTATAAAATAAAATCTAATTTTATTTTTATAATTTTATACATTTACACCACCGTTCAAATGTTTGGGGTCAGGTTTCCACAGAAATATCACTGATCATGTGACACTGAAGACTAGAGTAATGATGCTGAGAATTCAGCTTTGACATCACATGAATAAATTACAGTTTAAACTATATATTAAAATAGAAAACAGATTTTTTTTTATTGTAAAACATTACTTTTTACTGCATTTTTGATCAAGGAAATGCAGCCTTGGTGAGCAGAAGAGACTTCTTTCAAAATTCTTACTGACCCCAAATTTAGGGTTGTGTATAATTTATTTTAAATTAACCCACTGTAAGTTAAGAGTTCCCTCAAATTCTTCCATTAACCCTGCATGTAACCTAACATTAATATTAGTGTCATCAGCTGCATGATAGACACATCACACCACTAACCAATACTAAATATATTGTTCAATCAGAACCAAGTACATTTTCAAATCTTTACTCTTTACTCTGCCAAGCTGAACTCCACTAACATACTATTATTTTTAAATGTTAAAAATTAAACTATCTAAGTATTACTTGACTGAATGACTGAACTCCATTATGAGCAGATGCAGTCCTAACCAGGGAACACATAAAGAGGCTTTGTGGCTTTGCAGTTAGTGTGAAGCAAAGGAAAGCTAACAGTAGTATATCACTTGGGAAACTGGGCTATCCCTCAGTAGATTTCATAATTTTAATGTTTGAAATCAGAATATTATCATAGTAGATGTGTAAGTTTTATTATCGGTTAGCTCATAAACAAACCTCTTTGTGTGTGTTTGTGCACGTATTTGTGGTCGCTGTGTTGTGTATGTGGTATCCCGTATATGGGCTTGATTCTTCCTCACTCCAAACACTATGACCGTAGAAGATTAGAGGAAAGGTAAGTTACCGACTCAGCGATGAGAAAATTGGGCTGTTAAAGTGTGTAATGGTGCGTCGTCAGGGACTCTAAAAGGCAAAGACGGTCCACTTGTACATATATATAAATTCACAACATGAACATACATCCTGTATAGTTCTGCCTTAAAGTTAAAACAGCAGTCACGTTATTGAAATGCTTAATTTGACGGCTGTAGGAATGGAAGTCGTGCCTGACAGCTAAAATTACCAATCGTGTGTTTGTTTACTCTACATGCAACATTAGCTGGACCAGCCTGGAAAAAAAAATGTGTATGTGATTTGAGCTTAGAGGCACAATATGTAAGTTTTTTTAGATTCAAATATCCAAAAATCACTAACAATGTTACAGTGTAAATGCAGAGAAATCAGCAATTTCAACCAGGACACAAACCGTGTCTGTGCGTCGCCTGTCTATAGCGCGTTTCCATTACAGATTTGCGCAAAACTTTTGCGATATTTTCTAAATAAAACATAAAAAACGATTTCGAAATTACATCGTTTCCATTAACCAATGTTATGCGACTAAAACTTTTTTTTCCCCTCTCGTGATAAGTCATTCCAAAATTATGCGACGTATGTTGGTAGATTTATGTATATCCCAGCCACTGCACTAACCATTATTTTTAATGGAAGGAGACGTATGCGTGTTATTCAAGCATTAATGGCAAGGAAAGCCCCTTATACTGGAGTGTATGTGTTTCTCCCTCATATCTGCTTCAAGGTCTTGATAAATTGTGGCATTTCTTTGTTTAGAATCCGGTATTCCTGTAATTCTATTGTCTTTTATGAGTTTAATAAAGAACTCTGTCTTGTCTTCTGTCCAAACACACAGCATCATCTGTAAAAAAAATTGATAGACCTTTACGTACACCAGGTGATCTGTAAATGCGGAATTTTCATGGGCGTATTTTCAATTCAAAATTTCAATTTGCGCAATGAAAATGCAGCTTTTGACGTCATACCCATGTTTCCCTCATTTTCCAGTCTTTCGTAGAAACCATGAAACCACCAAAGACACTTTAGTATATTATGTGCTTTATTAGACAGGTGAGCAACTGTTTGTTGTACCGTTTGTTGACTTTGTCAAGTGGCTAACATAGCATAATCAGAGCTTTCTCCATTATATGCATGTCATTTAGCAACACAGGTCATCTGGTTTTTATTTCTATGATATTCTAATATTGATCTAGATTACAGCAAAGTGCGACAAGTCTCTCATACCAGCCACCGAGCGAACCAAATGAGCAACGTTTGTAACTTTCAACACACTCAAATGTATTTAGCATGATTACACATACAGTACACAATGAAAAAAGCGGAAGCGGCCGACTGCAGTGCATAATAAAAGCTCCACTGGCCTCAAAACCGATGTGTATTACAGGTATCTTTCATTAGCATTCGCTCCAGCGGCCTCGTTAATACATTAGCTCATCCATGAACATGATTTCTGCCCGAATCCATTGGATTCCTTTCCATCGGCTGTGGAGGTTAAGAGTCAGGACAACTCCCATGATTCTATGCTCATTAACAGCGTCATCAAGCTACGCCGTTTTGAATAACCAACCTCTAGCAGCAAAAATTACATATTGTGCCTTTAAGGAGTACAACATATGATGAGATAGTTGTCAGATTTTATTACTGATTTGAAATACACTACCGTTCAAACTTTGGGGTCACTAAGATTGTTTGTAAAGAAATGAAAGTTTATTCAGGAAAAACACATTTAATTGCCTGTAAAAACTAGTTTGTAATGTTTTCTAATAATTTCTAATGTCACAAATTTCTAATGGTGTTCTTTTGAACGTTTTATTAATTAAATATGTATCATGGTTTCCTCAAAAAAACAAAACAAAAATTAAGCAGCACAAATGTTTTTGAAATAATTAAGAAGTAATGTTTCTTGGGCAGGAAATTAGCTTATTATTATGTTTTTTGAAGGATCATACATTCATTGACATAGAAAACATTTTCTTTAAATTGTAATAAAAGCAATAAAAACAGTATATTGTGAAATATTTTTAATTAAATAAATGTAGTCTTGGTGGGCAGAAGAGACTTCGGTAGCACTTTATTTTACAGTCCTGTTCCCCATGTACATTCTATGTACTTATTATAGTAATTGCAATAACTGGGTACTAAACCTGAACCTACCCCTAAACATTATGTAGCTTATATTACCCAGTACTTTCTTAGATAAGTACACTATAAGTGCACGTACTGTAAAATAAAGTGCAACCGAGACTTCTTTCAAAAACGTTTAAAGAAAATACAGAGCCCAAACTTTTGAACAGTAGTGTATGCTATTGAAATGTAAGCTGAAATAGCTAAAAGTGGTTTTGTTACGAATATGGCCACCAAGTGAACTGATGCGCCTTAAAGGGACTTTAGTGTTCAAGTTCTTCCAAGTAAAGGAATATTCTGGATTTAATACAATTTGAAAGTTAATGAGTTAGTCATTAATTACTCACCCTCATGTTGTTCCCAACCCGTAAGACCTTCTTCGGAACACAAATTAAGATATTTTTGACGAAATCCGAGAGCTCTCTTACCTCTCCATAGACAGCTATTTAATTAACACTTTCAAGGTCCAGAAATGTAGTAGAACATTGATTAAAAAAAGTCCATATGACTCAAGTGGTTCAACCTTAATTTTATGAAGCGACGAGAATACTTTTTGTGCGCAACAAACAAACAAAAATAATGACTTTTTTTTAACAATTTCTTCTTTACTACCTTTCTGGACCTTGAAAGTGTTAATTAAAGGATTAGTTCACTTCAAAATGAAAATTCCCTGATATTTTACGCACCCCCATCTCATCCAAGATGTTAATGTCATTCTTTCTTCAGTCGAAAAGAAATTACGTTTTTTTAAGGAAAACATTCCAGGATTTTTCTTCACATAATGCACTTCTATGGCAACCAACAGTTGAAGGTCCAAATCAATCAGTTTCAAAGCGCTTCAAAGGGCTTCAGATGCTTGGCGCGATCCCATGCGAGGAATAGGGTCTTATCTAGCGAAACAATCAGTAATTTTAAATAAAGAAAAAATAATTGTAAAAAAAAATTACCTAAATTGGTCATCTTGCGCTGCTCTGCGACGCGTTGATTGCGCAATCACGTCGAAAACGTCACACTAGACGTAGGGGGAAGTACCGCCCCAAGCGACTGTGCAAGGACTAATACAAACTCCCTTTACCAAAAAACACTTCATCTTCAACTTCAAAATCGTCTGACATCTGTTTTTTTTTTTTACTGTTTTTTTTGTTGCTAAAAGGCATTTGTATTAGTCTTCACATGTGCACTTTGTAAACACGGGGACGGTAGTTTACAAAGCCTACGTCTGCCTACGCCTGCCTACGTATAGTGTGATGTTTTCTACCACTAGCACGTCGCAGAGCAGTGCAAGATGAGCAATTTAGGTTAAAAAGTAGATATATTTTTTAATACATTTTTTTCAAATGACCGATTTCGCTAGATAAGACCCTATTCCTTGTCTGAAGCCTCTGAAGCCCTTCGAGCTTTGAAACTGCATTGATTTGGACCTTGAACATTTTGGTTGCAATTTTAAAACCATTATGTGAAGAAAAATCCTGGAATGTTTTCCTCAAAAAAAACAAAAAAAGAAAGACATGAACGTCTTGGATGAGATGGGGGTGAATAAAATATCAGGAAATTTTCCTTTTGAAGTGAACTTATCCTTTAAACAGCTGTCTATGGAGGGGCCTGAGAGCTTTTGGATTTCATCAATAATATCTTAATTTGTGTTCCAAAGATGAACGAAGGTCTCACGGGTTTGGGACGACATGAGGGTGAGTAATTAATTACAGAATTTAAATATTTGGGTGAACTAACCCTTTAAGTGTATAAATTCTGCATCACTACACTCTAAAAAAAAAGGTTCTATATGGCACCTTGGTTCTTGGCTCGTTATCATAGGGGAACCTTTTTAAGTGCTATATAGCACCAATTTTGGTGCTTCAGTGGTTCTTCAGCGGTTCTTCAGAGGTTCTTCACCGGTTCTTTGACTAAGGTGCTATATAGCACCGCTAACTAAGGTGCTACATAGCACCGCTACCATATACAGAACATGTTAAGATATGGTGCTATATATAGCACCAAAAGTGGTTCCTCTATGATTACGTCGAAGAACCATTTTTGGTGCCATATAGAACCTTTTTTTTTAAAGAGTGTAGCATAACCAAAATAATGAATGCAGCACCAACATCAACTATGACTGAAAGGAATATTCCTTTACTTTATTTTTCTTATCTTTATTTCTTCTTTTCACTATGTGAATCAACACTTACCGCCACTATATACATTCTGATTCTGAGGCGAATTGCTGTTACATTCTGGATAAGATCTTGATTTTGATCTGTGTTTGCATGCCATCATAAGCTTTGCACGACTTTTTAAGATTGTAATTGTGATTTTCCTGCATGCTGGTATTATAAGAGGAGATGGGCTGAGAGAGTAAATGGTTGTGGGTTGTGTTTACCTGTAATGTGGCTAATATGAACTCATTTCTTCTGAAGACGGGCTCGTATGACCTCAGATCAGATGGCATGAGGACCTTCAAGGACCTAAACCCCACACGGTACTCTTATCTGGTGGGTCATGAAAACCCCTACTTCCTACAAGGAGATGAGAAAAGATGAGATGAGATGAAATAAGCAGGGAAAGCCAGTGAAAAGTAAGAGGACAAAAAGAGTGCAATAACAACATGAATTATAAAAAGGCCTTGGATCAAAATGTTTCAGGAAAGTTAACGCTGACAAAACCATACAGCTGATCACAGACTCAAAGTATACACACAAATGGCATTTGAGAGATACATTGTTTTTAATATTTTACCGTTTTTATCCTAAATCCCTTTCACCCAGGAAAAAATGCTCACTTCCTATAAGTGCATTGATGATTGGGTTTCTTTTACCACAAGCTTGACTGACGTGTCTTATGTATGTTAATGAGAGATTCATTTCTTACCATTTTTCATCTGCACAATTTACATCATATTCAGTGTTTTGTTGTCTGTCATGCATGTTACTGTGGTTTTCAACTCAAAATACTTTATTATAAAGGATGCAATTTTGAACCGCATTTTGGCACATTATATTTAATTTGTCTTATCTGTGGAAGCAATGAGAGGCAGAATATACACTGTAATCCAGTAGATCTGATTGCATCTATATTCTGATACAGCAATTGCACTTTGTAGGAGAGAGCATGTCATGTGTCTTGGTTTGTGTTTTAAGTTATATGATGCTTCTGATACATTTAGTTATGAATTTTTCGTGGACATCTTCTCCAAAGCATTCATTTATTTTATGCCAGGACAATGCATGCCACCAGAAATCAATCTCTGTGCCTGACTTTAATGTTATCTTTTGAATAGGAGACTTATGCAATGAAGAGGAGTTTTTAATCATGTTTCTTCTGTAGTTGTGCCAATAATCATATTTATTTAAATCAGAGCATGACGTTGTTGTTTACTCAAACATCTGTTTGCTTCAATATATATATATATATATATATATATATATATATATATATATATATATATATATATATATATATATATATATATTATTTATGTGTCACTGGAATATTTTATACCTGTACATAAGGCTTTTGTAAAATAAAAATGCTCTTTGGAAAAAGTGATTTTTCTTGTTCTGTATATTATAAAGAAATAAAATAATATAATGATGGTTATATTTGTCCAGCCGTCCTTGTATATGCCTCCACATGTGCACACGCACATCCACACATGTATTTCTTTCCTTTTTTATCCATCCATCCATCCATCCATCCATCACATTCTTTAATTCATTAATATGTGTTAAATTCTGAAAAGTTAAAAATTACACAATCAGCAATGCATACTCAGGTTTAGATATTGAACATCCATTTACATTTAAATGTGACCTATTATTCCGTGTGTGTGTGTGTGTGTGTGTGTGTGTGTGTGTGTGTGTGTGTGTGTGTGTGTGTGTGTGTGTGTGTGTGTGTGTGTGTGTGTGTGTGTGTGTGTGTGTGTGTGTGTGTGTGTGTGTGTGTGTGTGTGTGTGTGTGTGTGTGTGTGTGTGTGTGTGTGTGTGTGTGTGTGTGTGTGTGTGTGTGTGTGTGTGTGTGTGTGTGTGTGTGTGTGTGTGTGTGTGTGTGTGTGTGGTTCAGCTAAACCCTGTGTGTTATAGGCACAGAATGTCCCTACAAAGATGGCAATATCAAAAATCCTTGTCCTTGTGGGGAAATGTTTTGGTCCCCATGAGGAAAACAGCTTATAAATCATACAGAATGGTGTTTTTTGAAAGTGTAAAAATGCAGAAAGGTTTCTGTGAAGGGTAGGTTTGGGGTTAGGGGAGAAAATATACAGTTTGCACAGTATAATAAAAAATCATTATGTCTATGGAAAGTCCCCATAAATCATGAAAACTCAGTGTGTGTGTGTGTGTGTGTGTGTGTGTGTGTGTGTGTGTGTGTGTGTGTGCGTGCATGGTCTTGTAAATCTTTCCCTTAGAGTCAAATCAGGTGTAACAGATGTCTCTGAATTAATTAGACAGAAGTCCCAAAACAACTCTTTCAACCCTTAACGACCCCTGCACCCAAAAATGAAGGGCTCTGACTGAAGAACATCCATGTTATTTTTGCAAGGTTACTTTGTCAGAGAGGACAATGTGGCGCTATCAAAAACACACTGGGTTTCAACCTATCAAATCAAATCAAATCAAATCAAATCACTTTATTGTCACTCTACCATATGCACAAGTGCAACAGCAGGTGAAATTCTTAGGTGCAGTCCGAGCAAACATAGCAGTCATGACATGACATGTACAACATTTAAGCAACAACAGATTACACATCTGATGCGCACACAATTACTCACAGCACAGTATACACTACAATAAACAATAAATAATTTACACTATGTGAGTGTAGTTCTCAAATATAAGTCTGTATTTAATCTTCTATTTAGTGAGATTTGGTATTAAGTATGTTCATGTTATAATGTTCATGTCACCTGCAGGATACAAAAGACTATGTGTGGAAATTATTATATTCCTTCATATCAACACGGTACAATATGCCCTATTTTTTAATGGACTTGTTATACTGTATATTATCTGTTTTCATTACAAATAATGCCTGCAGTTTTTAATGTAGTACATTTTCATTACGAATTATACTATCCATTCAATTTTTCATACAGATGTTTTAATTTAAAATGAACAGTTTTCAAATGTTATATTGAATTAGAATATTACATTTTAAATTATGCAATTTTTATTATCAATTATATTACCAGTGACTGTCAGTTAAAAACAAATGAGACAATTTAAAATAAATAAACAAAAAAAGGGCATCTGTATATATGAATATGATATGAATATGATGTCACAAATTTACTTATTTATTTACTTTATCAGAATTCTAAAAGCTTCTGTTCACATCAAGGTTTAATAAAAAAAATAAAAATAAAAATAAAAACAGATTTCCGATATGGTCTTATATTCTGAACCCTACTGTATGTGCAATGAAAACCACTCAAAAGAACACAGACCTCTAAGCTCTGGACTGGACTAATCCATCTATATGTACAACAAAGAAACTGCAACAAGCATGCTGCATGCCCGTGGAATAGAGAAGGGGGGTGGGGAGGAAAACCTCTTTTCTCGTTCTCTTCCATTTGACTGTGAGTAAATGAGTGCTCGGGCTTTCAGAGCTACTCAAGTGAACACAATAATATAAAGAGAAAAAAAGACGGAGGGGGGAGAGATGCCCACTGAAGGCAACACGACCCCTGCGTGTCTTACAACGCCCACCTGCTCCTGTCTATGGTGACATAATGACAGCAGAGAGAGAGAGAGAGAGAGAGAGAGAGAGAGAGGAGAGAGAGAGAGAGAGAGAGAGAGAGAGAGAGAGAGAGAGAGAGAGAGAGAGAATAATTGGGGGATACTGTACTGGGTGAACGGAGGAGAGAAGGGGAGGAGATAGGAGAGGAGGGAGGGGGTTTGTGTATGTGTGTGGAAGAGAGAGACAGAAAGAGAAGCGACAGACGGCAGGGGCGGCAGCCGGAGGAAGAGTCATAGCGAAAGGATCAGTAAGGCAACCTTCTGGGAACGACAAATCCAGAGACACAGAAAACAGAGGGGAAGACGGAGCCAGAGGTAGGCTGCTCTTTTAATCACGTTCATTTGCTTCATTTTACCGGAGCTAAACACACAGCAAGGCCCAGCATGCACTGCACGAGATCATGCGTGCAATTGTATGCATGTTTTTTTTGTGTGTGTGATTATCTCATCTAGAGAGGCTTTTTTCTCTCTCAGAGGCCATCAGTGGCATATGTGCAAATCAGCACTGCACTGCAGATGGAGGAAGAGGGAGATTCAGAGGAAGAGAAAGACTGTGAGGGAGAGAGATAGAGTGAGTGTATGTGTGTGTGTGTGTGTAAGGATGCATTAGGCAGAGAGAAAGAGAAAGTACTGATGCTTTCACAACACTGCTGAGGAAAACGTGCCCACCTGTTTCCATTACTGATAGTAAGAGTCCATCTATTTGTTAATTTTTTTGTCTACGGTGCATGCGTTCCTGTATGGGTTTGTACATATTGTTACAACAATGTGGGTGAAACAGAATTAGGCCACTGCAAGTTGAATTCTACTGGTCTGGATTGAATCTGGATATGTTGGAGGTGGGTGTAGGGTTAAAGAAACGCTATTTGTGCCAGAACAATACATATTTGAGTTTGGTTCACGCCAACAGGCAGTTGAACTAATAATGAATTTGATCTTGCAAAATAATGAGTCTAACACATAGTCTAACGTGACTACAGCCGCTCCGATGAATTACATTTTTGAAGATTGTCCAGGAAAACATTTAAAATGAAATGATGTCTTGCTGTGTTTTTAATCTCTAACAAAAGCATCTTCTGTTGTGATAGCTAACCTTTCACGCCTAGGGTCAGATTACTATTCATAAATCTCATTTGGCACCATGAAATCTCCCCCTATATGTCATACACATGCACCACTTTTATCTTCAGAGGCCCTAAAGACTTTAAAAGTAAGAATAAGGACTTGCTTGCTGGCATAATATTGGCCTACATCAGTGGTTCGGAGCAAGGATGAGCACAAGATGACTTAAAAAGATGACCCACCTATGAGTTAATCTATTTGTTCATTTTTTTTGTCTACAGTGCATGCGCTCCTGTATGGGTTTGCACATATTGTTGCAACAATGTAAGTGAAACAGAATTAGGTCACTGCGAGTTGAATTCTAATAGTCTGGATCTGTTTGGAGGTGGGTACAGGGTTAAAGAAACGCTATTTGTGCCAGAACAATATTTTTTATTATACAACATATTTTAGTTTGGTTCATGCCAACAGGCAGTTGAACTAATAATGAATTTAGTCTAGCAATATAATGAGTCTAACACATAGTCTAATATGAGTACAGCCTCTCAGATGAATGACATTTTTGAAGATGGTCCAGGAAAACATTTAAAATGCCTTGCTGTGTTTTTAATCTCTAACAAAAGTATATTCTGTTTTGATGGCTGACCTTTCACCCCTAGGGTCAGATTACTATTCATTAATCTCATTTGGCACTATGAAATCTCCCCCTATATGTCATAAACATGCACCACTTTCATTTTCAGAGGCCCTAAAGACTTTAAAAGTAAGAATAAGGACTTGCTTGCTGGCATAATATTGGCCTATATCAGCGGTTCTGAGCAAGGATGAGCACAAGATGACTTAAAAAGTATATTATAAAAATAAAATCCTTAATTTAAATTCTAAAAACGCACACAACCAATTTAAGTCAATTTAAATGTATTTGTTTTACCCGTGATAACAACACTCAGTTTGATAACCAGTGTTGGGTAATACTAGCTACTAATCTACTACATCTTCAACAGTGTAATTAGATTACTGCACTAAAAACACTCTCCAAAAAGTTTTGCATTACTAATTATGAATTGCTTTCAATTGAACAATACAAGGATAGACATGAAAATGCACTTTTAATTCTGCATAAATTATTCTTGAGCTGACCAAAGTATTTAAAGGGAGAAGTTTACATTACAAAATTATAATTAGACATTAAAGTTTGATGTTAAGTCCACAATTGTTTTATATAGAATTGTTCTATAATATATAGTATTTAATGCAATTACATCAGAAGTAACTGTAACTAAATTACAGAAAAATTAAGCATAATCCTTTACGTTACTTTTTAAGGGAAAATATAAAGTGTTTGCCCCATCGTTTGACCTAGTTTTCCTGAGTATTATGTTCACCTGTCGTCTATCAATCATCTCATTCGTTCCCTTTGTTTGGTGGGGGGTGAGTCTTTTAATCAAAAAGGCTGAGAACTACTGTTCTACATATCATTTAGTAAACAAGGTCATAGAGCATGATTTTTATTTAAAAAATGTCCTGGTCAAAATGTGATGCTTTATCTCAGACCTCACTTTGCCCTCACAGCACTAGATCAAAATTCATCCTGAGGGATATAAAAACTCCTCTATCATGTACATGCTTTTATCTCTGTCTGTGAAAACCTATCCATTTCTTAGATAACCTGATTGAAACATCCCTCCACCATTATAACAGTTTAAAGGAGCAGTATCACACCTGCCCTTAGACAGCAGGCACCATTCTGCCAAGCACCTGCTTTCAGCTGTGTAAGCAAACAAGTAGTATTTGTAATATCCTTCCCATCAGTCACCAGACACCATCAGTGAAATAAAATTCTTAGTTTTGTAGCATTTAGTTCAGTGAGTGTGTTAGATCATGCTAGTGTATTGCTAAACTTTCACAAAAATTCTCTGTCAGCAAAAAGGACAATATATATATATATATATATATATATATATATATATATATATATATATATATATATATATATATATATATATATATATATATATATATATATATATATATATATATATACACATACATACATACATACATGCATGCATGCATACATACATACACTCACTCACCTAAAGGATTATTAGGAACACCATACTAATACTGTGTTTGACCCTCTTTCGCCTTCAGAACTGCCTTAATTCTCCGTGGCATTGATTCAACAAGGTGCTGATAGCATTCTTTAGAAATGTTGGCCCATATTGATAGGATAGCATCTTGCAGTTGATGGAGATTTGTGGGATGCACATCCAGGCCATGAAGCTCCCGTTCCAACACATCCCAAAGATGCTCTATTGGGTTGAGATCTGGTGACTGTGGGGGCCATTTTAGTCCAGTGAACTCATTGTCATGTTTAAGAAACCAATTTGAAATGATTCAAGCTTTGTGACATGGTGCATTATCCTGCTGGAAGTAGCCATCAGAGGATGGGTACATGGTGGTCATTAAGGGATGGACATGGTCAGAAACAATGCTCAGGTAGGCCGTGGCATTTAAACGATGCCCAATTGGCAGCACTAAGGGGCCTAAAGTGAGGCAAGAAAACATCCCCCACACCATTACACCACCACCACCAGCCTGCACAGTGGTAACAAGGCATGATGGATCCATGTTCTCATTCTGTTTACGCCAAATTCTGACTCTACCATCTGAATGTCTCAACAGAAATCGAGACTCATCAGACCAGGCAACATTTTTCCAGTCTTCAACTGCCCAATTTTTGTGAGCTAGTGCAAATTGTAGCCTCTTTTTCCTATTTGTAGTGGAGATGACTGGTACCCGGTGGGGTCTTCTGCTGTTGTAGCCCATCCGCCTCAAGGTTGTGTGTGTTTTGGGGGCTCAAAAATGCTTTGCTGCATACCTCGGTTGTAACGAGTGGTTATTTCAGTCAAAGTTGCTCTTCTATCAGCTTGAATCAGTCGGCCCATTCTCCTCTGATCTCTATCATCAACAAGGCATTTTCGCCCACAGGACTGCCGTATGCTGGATGTTTTTCCCTTTTCACACCATTCTTTGTAGAACTCTAGAAATGATTGTGTGTGAAAATCCCAGTAACCGAGCAGATTGTGAAATACTCAGACCGGCCCGTCTGGCACCAACAACCATCAAAATTACTTAAATCACCTTTCTTTCCCATTCTGACATTCAGTTTGGAGTTCAGGAGATTGTCTTGACCAGGACCACACCCCTAAATGTATTGAAGCAACTGCCATGTGATTGGTTGATTAGATAATTGCATTAACGAGAAATTGAACAGGTGTTCCTAATAATCCTTTAGGTGAGTGTGTGTATTATATATATATGTGTGTGTGTGTGTGTGTGTGTGTGTATATATGTGTGTGTGTGTGTGTGTGTGTGTGTGTTAAGTATTCATGAATTAAGTACTCATTCTCTCATTTTAGTTCAACTCGATTAATTTGTTCACTTGTTTTAGTTAAATTGTGGCCACAAATTAAGAATTCTTTCCCAAGATTTATTAATTTGTTCCCTCGTTTTTGTAAGTAGTGGTTGAACTTAGTTATCCCCTTGTTTTGATTTCACTAAAACAAGAGAACAAATTAGTACAACGTGGCCATGATTTAGTTGAAGAATGACAAAAGAAAACAAACTGTTAAATCATTTTCAAATGGAAGTACCCTGTGCAGGTGGCTGGTAGAAACATAAGCTTCCCTATAGGTCAGATATTTTGCTCTGGTTCCATTCATTGTCTGTGTCAGGGAATATCCTCCGGACAGCAGGCAGACAGCACCATTTACTTAACTACATTACATGCATTGTATACATCTTTAAAGTTTTTATCAACCAGACTGGATTTGATGTTCTGAAATTCAGCACACATCCGTGAGAATTAGGAAGGCCAAACAGATTTGCTATCTGCTGAAGTCTGTGTGTCCTAAAAAGACCTTCAAAGCCAATAAGGTTGCAGAGAGGTCTTTTGAGGGTTTTGTGTGTGTGTGTGTGTGGTGTGTGTGTGTGTGTGTGTTTTGTGCCAAAAAAAAAAAAAAGGTTAAAGGGCTCTAAGCTGTTCCAGACAGAAATAGCACACATGATGACGTGTTCATGCATTTATGCCAAAACTCATATTTATCTTTTTAGGTCTATGAACATGCCATATAACACAAACATTAAACTCATACATAGACAGACATTATTCTTAATGAAATACAATAAGTACTGATAACAATGCTACTGTTTTGGGGCCAGTAAAATATATATATATATATATATATATATATATATATATATATATATATATATATATATATATATATATATATATATATATATATATATATATATATATATATATATATATATATATATATATATATATATATATATATATATATATATATATATATATATATATATATATATACACACACTCACCTAAAGGATTATTAGGAACACCATACTAATACTGTGTTTGACCCACCTTTCGCCTTCAGAACTGCCTTAATTCTACGTGGCATTGATTCAACAAGGTGCTGAAAGCATTCTTTAGAAATGTTGGCACATATTGATAGGATAGCATCTTGCAGTTGATGGAGATTTGTGGGATGCACATCCAGGCCATGAAGCTCCCGTTCCAACACATCCCAAAGATGCTCTATTGAGTTGAGATCTGGTGACTGTGGGGGCCATTTTAGTACAGTGAACTCATTGTCATGTTCAAGAAACCAATTTTAAAGGGGTGGTAAAATACATTCTTTCGAAGGCTTGATTGTGTTTGTGGGGGTGCACTGTAACGTGTTCATGCTTCGTTTTTTTAAAAATCCATTATTTTTCATATATTTTATCTTTATTCTACACTGCTCTGTCCCTCCTTGTAAAAAACGGTCTGATAGTTTCCGGGTTGTATGAAGCCAGTCCCTCAAAAATACGCAATGGGCTCAGATTGTTTAACTGGCCCAGTGTGTTGTGATTCGCTAACCGCCTAGTGCACGTTTGTCGGAAACGTCACGCCCCTTACCTTTACCGGTAGACTGTGCAGTAGTATTGGGTAGTATTTAGAAACAATGGCATCAATAAAACCATACCAATTTGAGCCCGAATCGGACCCAGACAATTTTAGTGAAGATGATCGAGCAGAACCTGTTCAGTCCTCAAGAGTAAAGACTGTGGATCTATAGTGATTGCTACTGAATGGCACTGTTACTTTTGTATTTTTAGAACGATTATAGCCAAATATCTGTCGCAAGAACTATTAACCCAAAACGAACACTCAACATTGGCTTTACTAGTAGCCAAATCAAACACAGAACCATGTTTAGCATGCCTGTAGATAAACAATACATAAAAGCTCTAATCAAAGAATAATTTACACTAATGCCAAGTTCGCTGTTGAGATTTTAAAAAAAGTTTGTAACGTTAGGTGTTTGTCGGATAACGTTAAGTATGAATGAGCATTTAACAAACTGGTTTGCAGAGCCAAACAGCGTTGTCATCTGTTTACTTCCTTGCTACAACGTACAATTATACAACACAACACAAACTATTACAGGAAAAGTAAGGCCCGTAAACAGCTTCTGTTTTTAAATCCATCTTTCAGGACAAGCCGTTGTGCGAATCCTGCATTGAACTCGCGAAGATTGTGGAAGCTTTCCTCCGTGAAATGTGCAGCGGGAGCCGCACACGCCCGCTGTGCATTCACACTGTTTGTCTCGCGCAGCTGAACCGCGGCTCGTGTATTGCAAATACAGACGAATATTGTCCATTATGTCACATTTTCCGGTCTTCTCCTCCGACCCCTGTCTGTCTTTAAAAGCAAATATCTCCCTTTGCTTTAAACTTTGAACGTTGTAACTTTACAGATGTTGTTTATGCTCAAACAGCAACATTACACACTAGCTAAAGTTAGAAAAGTGAAATTGTGGTTTACCAGCCCTTTAAATGATTTGAGCTTTGTGACATGGTGCATTATCCTGCTGGAAGTAGCCATCAGAGGATGGGTACATGGTGTCATAAAGGGATGGACATGGTCAGAAACAATGCTTAGGTAGGCCGTGGCATTTAAACGATGCCCAATTGGTACTAAGGGGCCTAAAGTGTGCCAAGAAAACATCCCCCACACCATTACACCACCACCACCAGCCTGCACAGTGGTAACAAGGCATGATGGATTCATGTTCTCATTCTGTTTACGCCAAATTCTGACTCTACCATCTGAATGTCTCAACAGAAATCGAGACTCATCAGACCAGGCAACATTTTTCCAGTCTTCAACTGTCCAATTTTTGTGAGCTCGTGCAAATTGTAGCCTCTTTTTCCTATTTGTAGTGGAGATGAGTGGTACCCGGTGGGGTCTTCTGCTGTTGTAGCCCATCCGCCTCAAGGTTGTGCGTGTTGTGGCTTCACAAATGCTTTGCTGCATACCTCGGTTGTAACAAGTGGTTATTTCAGTCAAAGTTGCTCTTCTATCAGCTTGAATCAGTCGGCCCATTCTCCTCTGACCTCTAGCATCAACAAGCCATTTTCGCCCACAGGACTGCCGTATACTGGATGTTTTTCCCTTTTCACACCATTCTTTGAAATACTCAGACCGGCCCAAACACCAACAACCATGCCACTCTCAAAATTGCTTAAATCACCTTTCTTTCCCATTCTGACATTCAGTTTGGAGTTCAGGAGATTGTCTTGACCAGGACCACACCCCTAAATGCATTGAAGCAACTGCCATGTGATTGGTTGATTAGATAATTGCATTAATGAGAAATTGAACAGGTGTTCCTAATAATCCTTTAGGTGAGGGTATATATATATATATATATATATATATATATATATATATATATATATATATATATATATATATATATATATATATATATATATATATATATATATATATATATATATATATATGTATATTATATATATGATTAATACTTTTATTCAGTAAGGTTCATTTGATTATATATATTTATAATTTATTAACATTTTCTAACCAAAAAACCTCATTATTCCCTCAATACTTTATTGTGCTGTTTGTACACACACACACACACACACACACACACACACACACACACACACACACACACACACACACACACACACACACACACACACACACACACACACACAGAGGTGCACCTATCATTATGAAGATATTCCATGGACATGATTTTTATACTGTACAAACCTCTACACTAACCCTACCTCTAAACCTATCTATTAGGGGTGTAACATTATATCGTGTCTATATCGCAATACAAAAATGCAAAAATATGTTTTGTGGCTAGTAACAATCTGTATTATTTTGTATAGTTCACAGAAAAATATATATTTTTTTTTTATTTTTTTTCCAGTACTACATTAAAGTACTATATATAATGTTGAATATAATATATAATAATGCAATGGGGAAATATGTGTGGTTCCAGATAATGCCAAATGTCTAATGTTACCAGTAAAAAGTGGCCTACATTATTTTAAATATATCTAGTCAGTGGCAGAGTGCAAGCATATTTGTTTAAAATAATTCTGTATTTTCAGCTTCAGAATCATAAATATTTTTTATTCTGGTGTTACCATTGTCCTGTGCATTGTGTTACCAGTACCAAGTCCAAGCCTATTCATTTCCAAGCCCAATGTAATACCAAACTTAGCATTTTAATCAACACATTTTTTGTTAACCTTTTACCATATGTCTGAGCATCGCAATAATATTGTATTTTGAGTTCAGTATTGTGATATGTATTGAATCATGACAAGAGGATATTGTTACACCCTTGCTACCCATCAAGATTTAGATTTTCAAAAAAAGATAATTCTGTATAATTTATCATTTTGTTTCCTCATGGGGACCAAATAAAAAAGTCCCCTAAGGTCAAAATGTGCTTGTATTACTATCCTTGTGGGAACATTTGGTCCCCATAATGTGTAAAATATATATATATATATATATATATATATATATATATATATATATATATATATATATATATATTACATTACACTACACACACAGACACACACACACACACGTCTGGTTTGCTTTTTGTGGGGACTCTCCATAGATGTAATGGTTTTTATACTGTACAAACTGTATATTCTGTCCCCTTACACTAACCCTACCCCTAAACCTACCCATCACACAAAACATCTTGCATTTTTACATTTTCAAAAAAACTAATTCTGTATGATTTATAAGCTTGTTTCCTCATGGGGACTTCAATTTATGTCCCCACAGTGACACGAGTCCCTATGAGTCAGTGTGCATTGGATTCAGGTTCAAGTCCCCACCAAGATAGAAAAACATGAACACACCTTTAAAAACACACCTCATTCCCCTGTGCATTTCTTCCACAAAGCTCTTTTGCCAATTACATCATTACCAGAACAGCATAAAGTGGGAATGACATCATCCTTTAAAGTAAAAGTGATTGTGGATTCCTGTCTGTGGTAGTCATGATTGGATTATTAGTTTATATCTCACATTCACTCTCCTGATATTGCTGAGAATTGAATGCAGCTTTATGGTATTATAGCCTGCAGCTATCTATCAGCCCCTTTTTTTATTTATAATAATTTCTTTTTTAATAAATGCATCTGTGATTTGCAACATTATTATGCATCATCACATACTGTATGGCTTGTCGGATGCAGGTTTTTTGTTTTTTTTAACAGAGACCAGGAAGTGCATACGCCGTTATATTGTGTCACTATATGGAGCAGCCACAGATGTTCATCTATGTGTTCATCAGTGTGATAAATCAAATCTGTAGGATTAGTGGATTGGTTTGATTTCAGCCAGCTTAAGTACGAGTGAGTTCATATATACAGTGAACACTTCTCAGTCTTGACATGTCCACCTACATCAGTATTCATTCTAGACTCTCAGTCTTATCCTAGAGGCACGTTTCACTGTAGCTCATTTCTAACTGGTTCAACTGATAAAGCTTGTTACAACACTATACATGGAGTGTTACGAGGAAGAAAAAACTGCAGTACAGTTTCTATTTTTTGTCTCTTGTCTCTTTTCTAGACGGATCAGTGCTTGTGGAAATGCTATTTCTGTTCCACTAGGCACTCTGAAAGTATTGCATGTCTGAATTGCTCTGGGAGAGTGTTTGTGAGGGAGAAAGAGTATAAAAGAGGAAGTTGTGGCAGCACTCTGAGCTTTGAGTTCCCACTGCTGTGGCCTCTCAGCACCCACAAGAGCATCCCTCATCTCTTCCAGTCACTCTCTCTCCTCTATTCTAGCACTTTATCATGGCTGAATATCCATTAATCTTATCAAGGCAATGCACATTAGCTCATTAGAACTATATGAAATATAAGTTGCAATCTTAAAAGTGATGGGATTTGATGTACCGATCCACTGCCGGTATTTAAACAGATTACTACGGCCTTGAAGACACCAGCAAGAGAGACAGATGGTAGATGAATCATACATTGGAAAATAGGATTTTGTAGATTAAAGATAAAACCAAGAAAAAAATGACAGGTGATTTTAACAGGGTTATTAAACACACAAAGGAGCTATTGGTTTCATGGTTCCGTCACCTTTGTGAGTTTGTTTCTGTTCAAAAGTGATCGTATTGTGAAATTCCTGTTATGTTTTAGTTTTTTGAGCGTTCAGGGCATGGTGTCTGGATCCTCACACTCTGGTATTTGGTGCTACAAAGTTCAGTTCAATTACTGTGACAGTGTTACAAAGTGTATAAATTATGAAATTAGCTAGGGCTGCATAATTAATCAAATTTGTTATCGTGATTACAATTACGGATGCCACAATTATGTAATCGTTCAATAAAATGTAATCGCAATTACAAAAAAAGTTCACTTATATTATTCTGTGTACTTAATGTGTTGTTGTTTTTTCGTTCTTCAGATTATATTAAGTTTTTTTCCCATTGTTTTTATTTTTAGTATAACATTATAATACCATGCATATTTTAACTTTTTTTATTTAAAGAAACCAAACCAATGTATAATTGACTTTTGAGGCTTAATGCTATAGAATAATCGTAATTAATAATCGCAATTACAATTTCAAGGGAATAATTGACAATTAATAATAAAAAAATTATAGGACCGAAAAATGTCTTGCGGTTCAGTGAGCGAGTCAATTTACAGCTATGAATAATTCACTGATTCATTTAAAAGAACCAGTTCATAAGAGTCATTTGTTTGCGAATCATGCAGTAAACATACTGTAGATTGCGGCAAGGCCGTAATCAAGTCTTAGACATTGGGGGGACCAAAGTTTTTGTTTTTAGCGTGGGTTGGTCTGTATTGGTCTTATTGGGTTATTTAAAGGAATTAAATTATTAAAGGATTAAAAGGGGATTTAAGGAAATAAAGAAAAATAAATAAGGACAAAAAATAAGTAAAAGTTCCAGTTCTATTGTAGTTATGAAGTAAACTATTTGCAAACAATATAAATAAATAAATATATATATATATTTAAATATGCACACATTCCCTCTTATTTTCGTCTGCCTAATATGTAAAAATGCAAAACGTCTCGTCATGTCAAATTCAGCTATGATGTCATATTTTCAATTCAAAATAATGAAATTTCATAAAAAAATGTCTAGTAGTTTGCATCATGGAGATGGTGGTCCAGTGGGTTAAACCATGGAACTGATATGCAGAAGGTTGCTGGTTCGATCCCAGCGGTCACCACCAGTGTGTCCTTGAGCAAGGCACTTTACTCCATGTTGCTCCAGGGGGATTGTCCCTGTAATAAGGGCACTGTAAGTCGCTTTGGATAAAAGCGTCTGCCAAATGCATAAATGTAAATGTAAAATTTGATATTACTGCAAAACATTACTGCAGAACAGTTGTCAAATATTAAATGTTTAGCTACATACATCTTCCGACACATTCTTTCGCTATAACTAAAGTGTCGCATTGGAATTCGCACTAATTCGCACCCTTCTTCGATTTGATTGGCCATCTCACTCATTCTGACAGTGACGAGCGATGTTAAACCGCTGAGGCAGACCAATCAAAAAATTTAACATTTTACTTTTTTCATCCTAGAAACAAACAGAGCGGTGTGTAATGGAGTACAGCAGAGCAGCATCAAGAATATCACAAATTGGGGATGACAATTTGGCGATTTCTAATTATTTGTGGATTATTACTTGTGATTACGGCCCTGATTTGCGGTAAAAACACGGATGCTAAAGATGTAATTAGTCAAGTCATGTCACCTTTATATATATAGCGCTTTTTACAATGCCGATTGTTTCAAAGCAGCTTCACAGTGTTAAACAGGAAAATAATGCAACAGAATTTGATTCGGGTGTACAGCCGCTCTGGAGAAAACGGTGATGTTCTCCAGCTCATTTCAATTATCATATAGTGACGATGTAGGCAGATCAGTAATTTAGTTGAAAATTTATTTGAATATTTAGTTGAATATTTAGTGTCCCCAGCTGAGCAAGCCAAGCCAAAGGCGACATTAATTAACCAACTCCATGGAAGCAAGATATCTGACAGTTAGTGTCGCAAATGTTTACTTTTTGCCAAGCCCTTTATGTAAACTTAAAACTACAATGAAAATTAAAAACACTGCCAGGACTGTAGTGTGCATATACTGCTATAATGGTTACCTCTTTTTTTTTTTTAGGTCAACCCCTTCCTTATCGATGAAAGAAGCCATGCCAGTCCTCTCTGCAGGAGCAGGTGCGCTGCACAAATGTATAAATATAAACATACACACTTATGTACAGTCACAAAGACGCTTACTGATCCCCTGTTTACATGTAGGGTTGCATGAGACGCTTGCCCTGCTGACCTCACAGCTGCGTCCAGATGCCAATCACAAAGAGGACATGGTCTTCCTCAAGGATGTCTTCAGTGAGAGAAGTCTGAGCTACCTGATGAAGGTGTGTGTGGGCTTTGCATCATATGTTATATTCACTACATGCATTATTTATCTTGGCTTATTTTTAAGGAATGGTAGCAAATGTGTAAGAATCTTCTCCAGCTCTGTATATTGTGCTCGTCTTTTTTTAGATCCATGAGAAGTTGCGTCAGTATGAAAGGCAGAGCCCCACCCCAGTTCTCCACAGTGCCTCCACTCTGGCAGAGGATGTAAGTGCTGCAGTCTGTCATATCACATCACCTCAGGCTAGATGAATGGCTTTTTACAATAATATATGAGACTACAGTTTAATGGTATCTGTGGGGAAATGAGGGAACCCTAAAATGCTTGACACAGCAGCTTTCTTTACACTTTCTTGAGAAAGTTAAAAGGGTCATGAACTGGTTTTTAAAACATTTTTATACTGTCTGAGGTCAACTTATGACGTTTGCGTGGTTTTTACATTCAAAAGCATCATAATGAATAAGTAATGGGCTATTTTCTACCCTGGTTTTGAGCCTAGGTCATGAAACGCTCTGGTTTTTATGGGCATGCTGCATTGAAGATTTGAAGTAAACGCCCACTGCTATGATTGGATAACAGTTTTGCATAGTATAATGAGCTTCGGCTCCCCTACACGTGAGGAATTATTTTGAAAACTTCCAATGTGGAGAAACGGCAACCGGAATGATTCACCCACAGGGCTCGCAAAATGTCTTTATCAAACAAACACAGTGATTTATCTGTCAACCACCCGCAACTAATTGGAATGTTATTTTTTTATTACTTGAGCGGCCCGATTGGTGGATATAACGCATGTATTTCACTATTTAAGCCCTGGCCCAGACATGTTCGAATCTGATCACGGATCACAGGACAATGAACCAACAACACCTACAAAGGATACTCCAGCCTGTGACAGCGTGGAAGTTATGTTTAGTTAGACAAGTACATAATCAATAGATATCAAACGTAACAATGCAATACATATTCACATATAAAAAAAATGTTTTACTCACATAATTGTGTGTGTTGCATCTTTCCTGTCAGATGCAGAAGCCACAGCATTGTTTTTTAATCTCATCCTGTCTGCAATTCCAGTCTCTTGTTTATAAACGAATCCGGTGAAATTAAGTGAACAAATGCAATATCTTCCCCAGGTGAGCTGGATCTTCATTAAAAATAAAGTTCATCCATGCATTTTTGAATTGGAAGGAAGCTTATGGCATGTTTGAAGCACATTCGCAGATCAATTGTTTGATGAGCCAGCTGTCAATAAAAGCTTTTCTTTGGCTAACAAGGAAGTTTTCAGATCTGAAATTTACAGGATATTCTTATATTAAGATTAACTTTTATATATCAAAAGCTCAAGGCAAAGTTGATTTCTCAATTCATGACCCCTTTAATTAAACGTGTGTCTCTAATGTATCTTTACTTCGAGGACAAATTTGCTCAAAATGTCCCTTGAAGTTGGCTAAAGCGATATAAGAAATTAGAAGACTATATTTTTAAAGATATCTGGCTTGCTAAATGCTTTAATTTTGGTCTACCTTTATTGATTGGTAGGTGGCAGAGGAGTTGCAAAGCGGACCGATGAGTGTTGAGGAAAAAGAACTGCTACATTTGCTGACATCACCTCATCTCAAGGTACAAACAACAGCTTCATTGTTAGATTTTGATTAAAATGGTTGGCCAGAAACAAAATCTAGTTTTTTACAACCCTCCTGCTTGTTAGGCAGTTTTGTCGGTTCATGACACGGTGGCGCAGAAGAACTTTGACCCTGTGCTGCCTCCTCTTCCCGATGACTTTGAGGATGAACTCGATGAGGACTCTGTCAAGATCGTCCGCCTAGTCAAAAACAAAGAGCCACTGGTGAGAGAAAGAAACAATGCCAGTTGCACAAATACCTTGAACCCTTGTTTTTAGTATTATTTACATACTATTATTTTGAATTTATCAGTTTTTATTTTAATTTTAGTTTAAGTTTTAGTAATGTAAAACTAAATAGTTATGTGCTTGTATTTATTTTTGGTTTTAGCAATTTTAGTACTTAAATTTATTTCAGTTAATTAGTATTTATTCTACAAGTTTTTTATCTAATATACAGGGGCGTAGCCAGAAAATTTTTTCAGGGGTGGCCAGGTAAGACCCAGTGATTTTATTGGGGTGGCCAAAAAAATTACTACTGACTATGACATGCTGTACCAAAGCAAATTCTACAGAAAATATAGATCACAAACGAACAAAAATAATTAAAAATTATAATTTTATTTACAATGTCATACAAAATAAGTCAAATATGTACTGTATGTTGATAGTTTTAGGGAAAAAGACAAAGCTTAAAGTCAGAAAAAAAATCCTAAACAAAATTAACAAGTCGTTCACACATGAACAAAATTCTCAAACTTTTTATGCTTAATGCTTTGTCCTTTGCCAAACAAAATGTTGCCCTAAGAAAACAGATAAAGTATCATTACAAAAAGAGAAAAGTTACTGAATCTCTGCTTCCTCATCGCCTCTCTTAGCACCAGACATTTCCACTGTCCTCTCTGTATCAGTATTTCCCCCTGCCTCTTTGTCATTTTCAATTCTGATGGTACTAGTCCTTTTTGTAAAAAAGGAATGTATCCCCCTATCTTCCTTTGCTTTCCTTTTCATGCTCTCTACAGTTCAGACAAACAGACAAAGAAACGATTGTATTATTATTAATATAAACAGCTACTTATACAACAGTGACAGTCATAATGTAAGTGTATATGTAATGTTTGTGGTACCTTTTTTTAATTAACTTGCTAACATTTGCAGTAACTTTAGCTAACATTAGCTAATTTATATGATTAATAGAGAGTATGCGCATCTGGGTATTCGCTTTGGTGAGTAATGAAGCCAATCACAGTCACAGACATGTTTGTTGATTTCTAAAACGCAATGGCTAATCACAGGTGTTGAAGTTAGAATCCACTCACCACCTGAGTTTTTGTCCAGCGACGAGGTCTGTACATGCACTAATAGACCTAATAGACCTTATTCACAGCAGCGCCTTCTTTATGAAAGAAATTAGTATGAAAGTGAGGCTGTGGGGATAGACACATCTCTTGAGTGGGTTGTACTGTTATTTAATGTATTTTTGGATTGTTCTGCTTATAAAACACTGAAAAAATATATTTCAAAGATGTTTCAGTAGACAAAAAAGCTGTGGAAAATGATAAGTGATTTAGGAGCTTTATACAGCCTTTTACAGCGGATGCCATTGAAATGGTACGTCTTACCCTCATAGCCTCACTTTCAAACCTGGAAATTTTCCAATTTTCCATTTTCCAGATGTTCAAGCCTGTCATGGCTCTGCTCTGAATAAGGTCTACACTCCAAGTGTAGACATGTAAGAAATTAATTGATTAATATAACAGAACTTGAGATCACGTTCATTGAATGACTGACAGCTTTTAGTGATTATAAAGGGAATGCTCTTTGCACACTATCTAGGCGATATAACATATCTGATATATGATATATATGATAAATTCAGAATTTGAATAAAACTTTTATTTTCCATTCATGACAATATTTATGTATCGAAATCAGGCTCATATAAATGTCAGGAAAACATGATTCCTGGCTGCATGTCAATATCCATGGATCGCTGGATCTTTGTTAAGTTGTAAGGAACACTATATCGAGTCCAAAACCTTTAGTTTAAACTGATAACTGTTTTTTTTACTTGCGTTTCCCAAATCAATATCCATTCATGCAGCAGTCCCACTGAGTCCCGACTAACGACGATGCATACCCTAACGTGTTTCTGCTAAGGAAACATTCGCAGTACCTCAACTTTAACATCGCTGATACACAGCGGATCTTTGAAACTACACTAGGAAAAGCTTTTTTAGCCAAAGCTTCTAAAGAGTTAACAGAGAGGTGGGGGGATAGCTGCCCTTTCTTCAAGGAGAAAGATAACGCCATTCTTCTGTCATCACCGTATCCTCTTGCGTAAGGCGTTGCTCACTCGGCTTGTGCTGAACTTGAAATATTACCGCTCGCTTATACCGTCACACAGAGACACCTCAGACAGTGCGCAAGCGAACCCCTTCACCAGAAACCCCGCCCTGCAGCTAATTTCATTGGTTAAGGTACTAGTGACAGGTGGTTTAGGAATCAGTGTTTGGTCAGTACTGTGATTGTCGTGACCAATAAAATCGTAAGAATCCGCTGCAGGGCAAAGTTACCGTCGAACTGGTTTTGGGGGGAAGCTGTTCAGAATAGCGCACTTTGCGCAGACTGTTTGTGTGAGAGCGGCGATTTTAACGTCAACTCTTAGTCATTGGCAAGAGCTTTTCAGCTTGCACAACAGGGGTGGCCAGAGGGGTGGCCAAGCTTCAAACAGGGGTGGCACTGGCCACCCATGGCCACCCCTTAGCTACGCCCCTGCTAATATATATATTTTATTTTATTTCAGCTTTATTTCAATTATGTAAAATGGTTTTTAATAGTTTTAGTTTTAGTTAACATTAACAAATAACAACACTGACTTAAACAACACATAAGAAAGCAAAAGATGCAAGAAAATATATACACTGTAAGTGTGACTAAAACGTCCAGTAGACTTTTTGAGGTCATGGAATATGATTTTTTTTAAGAGATAAATTGCTCAGGATTCAAGAAAATTTCATCTGTCAGCAACATCAATATTTAGGTAATTGTTGTTTGGTGTTTCTCTGTCTCTCAGGGTGCCACTATTCGGCGGGATGAGTCCACAGGAGCTGTGATTGTGGCTCGGATCATGAAGGGCGGGGCTGCAGACAGAAGTGGTCAGTGACACTTCAAAGGATTTGTCTTTAATCATGAGGCCTCATTTTACTCCATGCTAGATTCCATAATAATCATGATGCAAAGCTATTTTACCAAATATACCCTTGAAATGTGTTTTATCTTTTTCAATCACCATTGAGTATATAAATGGAAAACTATTGAACACTTGTCTTCAAAGGTTCTGTATTCATCTCTAAACCCACTGAAGTGTCTGAATATCCCTGCACCTCTACTGAGTGTGCTAGATATGCTTATTTTCACGTCCGTGATGGGAACTCTGTTGCATGTCTGCTGCAATGGCCCATCTGTGTGGTCAAAGAGGGTCTCCTGAGACTCAATCAAGAGAATCTAACAGACTCACTAACCACCTGACCACAGTTGTTGCCATGGAATTATAATCCAGATTTGCTGTGTGTGTGGTGGGAATGATCTTGGTCATTAACAATTCATTGAACTATGCCTATAAAGTGTATTGTGGATCAAACACAGCGGGTGCAGCTAGTAGTGAATCTGTAAATCAGGTATTCTTCCTCTCTCCATAGGTCTGGTGCATGTCGGAGATGAACTGAGAGAAGTCAACGGCAGCTCTGTAATGCACAAGAGACCAGATGAGATTAGTCAACTACTGGTAAGGACTTCCTCCACATTCATTTGGCATAATTCATTATGAAACAAACAAGACAATGAAACGCATAAGCACAAAATTAACAACACATGCTTCCTAAATTCTGTATCAAGGTATTTTTCTATCATCAAAGCATTTCAAGCTTGACACAATGTCTTAAGTGATAGTTCACCCTAAAATGCAAATTCTGTCATCATTTACTCACCTTCATGTTGTTCCAAGCCGGTTCTTGTGTTGAGCATAAAATGATATATTCTCTATATAATATAATGTGTCCATAGAATATTTTATTTTCTAAAGCCATTTTTGCCTATTTAATGAATGTATATGCCACAATGTAATTGTCCTATATAATATAATTAAAGGTGCACTATGTAACATTTTTTATAGTAAAATATCCAAAAACCACTGGGCCAGTGTTGTATATTTTGTCCAGTTGAGTACTTACAATATCCCATTATTTTGTAAATCGTGAGAAAATTGCTATTTTAACCAAGGAACCGGGACGTGTGAGGGAGTCGCCTGTCAATTGTGTCATATCTGCGTTACCCTCGGTTTCCGGGTTTATTTTGCAGAAAAGCTTAACTCTCACTGCAGTGCAATAAGTGTCATAGCAGCCGCCAAGCGAATGCACAGAGTAACGTCATAACTTAATTTTCAACACACTCTGGAAAAGCGGAAGTGGCGCCGGCGACTGTATCATAATAACAGTCCCGCTGCTCGCGACGCGAGGTGTGTGTTCCGCTCTTCTTAATAACAACCGCTCCTGCGGCCTTGCTCAGCTCACACAACACTCTGTCCTTCTCCGCTTCATACTACAGTAACGTTAATAATCGCATCCATAACATGATTTCTGCCCGAGTCCTATCCCGATTCTTTTCCACCGGCTGTGAGGTGAAGACCACATGTGCCAAGATTCTGCGCTCAAATGTGGCGTCATCAAACTACGCCTTTGTTTTGAATAGGCGACCTCTAGTGGACAAAAAAGTTACATAGTGCAGCTTTAAAGGTACACTATGTAACTGTTTTGTTCAAAATTAACAAAAGTCAATACATCATCAATTCTTCCAACCAAAACAAGTTTTTGTCTTAACCTGATTCACTATGGTAAGCACGTGCTTGTCTCGTCATATCCATATTATATTAATAGATACAAGTTGCTCCGGCTACTTCGATGCGTGCATGGTTTAGGAGGAGTGGTATAGGTTAGTTTAACGGTACACAAAATTGATGGTTCGGTACGTACCTCGGTTTTGAAGTCACGATTCGATATGGGATCGGTACGGCAGGGGAGAGAATTAAATATAAAATTATATTAAATATTTTTTATTATTAAACAGTGGTTTACTCTACAAATTGTGTCTGTCCTTAAATTAATTAAATTATAACTAAAAGTTTCTTAAAGTAAAAAAAATCTGCTAATGCTGTAAAGTGTAAACACTTTACTATACTATAACAACAGAGCCCAAATTCAATTCAGTTGCTATTTATTTTTTGATATAATAATCAACACTTAAATGACACATATGCAAACAAGTAAACTTCACATACAGCAGTTTTTGCATTAACTTCTAAATCTAATTATAAAATTATGTTTGTTGAAATCTAATCATTTATACACAGTTGCTGTCATTTTCATGACAGATTTATTTAAACGTATATTAAATAATCAAGACATCACTAACAGGTTAAGTAGAATATAATGAATATATTTAGGCTAATATAGCGCATATATTTAGCGAAAGAGTTAATTTCTCTATTGAACTAATCAGCTGTGGACACTGAATGAAATGTAATGTTACGTGACATTGTGTACAAGCTGTTTTAATGATGTCTTTTATTGCCATTGAAACACTGATAGACACAAAATATGATACGTTTCAGTAAGTTGTAATGTATCCTTATCATAGACTGCATTCTGTACCGTTCTGTAACACGTGCACCATTCTGGAAGTCCTGTACCGAAACGGTTCAGTACGAATACGTGTACCGTTACACCCCGAGTTGACATGGACCCGCTAAATCTCAAAACTCCGGAGAGTCACCCTTCTGCTGGCAAAAAGAGAACACGTCAGAGCTTGTAATAAAACAAGAATCAACGTTGGCATGGTTTTTGGAGATGGCGAGAACTGAGGGATTTGAAATGTTGTAAAAGCATCTATTGACAAGGGTCATTTCATTATGGTTGTTGTAGCGCTGTGCTGGAATTTACTTTGACAAGGAAGTACTGTGTCTATTAATGGGTAATGCTACTGTAACATAGGCCTATAGTCTATTCAGCTTAAGATCCTTTCCATCTAAACTAGTTATATCTCTTAATTCTACAATCTCTCTCTCTTTTTTAGTTATGAAAAAGAACCATATTCATCCGCACAGTTATGCAGACCCGAAACACAATGTTCTTCTTCTACAAAATTCATGCAGTTTTGTTTTTTAACGGCCCAAAGTTACCTAGTGTACCACTACCTTTAATAATAAAATTATATAATTTTATTTTGGGGTTTTCTCAGCAAATATTGTAATTAATTGTGAATAATTTAATGAATTAATTGATTTGATTTACTTAGTAAATCAAAAGTAAATCTAATATCCTGACTTGACAGTCAAAATAATTACCTTAATCATTCCCCTTTATTTTTATAACAGAATCATTTGAGCAGTTTTCTCTTTCTTAGTCTCAATCACAAGGCTCTATCACACTGAAAATCATCCCAGCGATCAAAGAGGAGGACAAGCTGAAAGAGAGCAAGGTGATTGACTATAAGAAAAGCATAAAACCTAGTAATTTAACAGTAATCCGCCCATCATCTCTCCAGTATTTTTGTCTTGTTCACTGAGTTTGTATCTTGTTTGTACGGTGTATCTTCTTCAGGTCTACATGCGGGCACTGTTTGATTACACTCCATTGGAGGACAAAGCCACGCCGTGTCAGGAGGCAGGGCTTCCGTTTAAACGTGGAGACGTCCTGCAGGTGGTCAGTCAGGATGATCAGACGTGGTGGCAGGCCAAGAGAGTGGGAGATTGCAGCCTGCGTGCAGGACTCGTCCCATCCAAACAGTTTCAAGAGAGGTGGGATAAATCATCCATAAAACACACAGCCTACTACCTCAGAGATGCTTAGTTTGTATGAAATGGCAAAAAAATTTAAAAGCAAAAACACCTTTTGCCTACTAGGCTTGTTAAATATCCTGACTAGCAAGATCAACCAATTTCACCAGAGAGAATATGTTGGTCGACCGTCCTCTCCAGCTAAATTTAGCTGGTGAACATATTGGCTGTGCTTGTCCCACATTTTGACCAGTACCAAACCAGAACTTACCAGCATAAGCAAAAATATACTTTAATATAATTTTGGTAGCACTTTATTTTAGAGTCCTGTTCCCAACTGGGTAATAACTAGGCACTAACCCTGAACCTAACCTTAACCAGTTACCTTATATTACCCATTACTTTCTTAGGTAAGTACATGTAAGTGCATGTACTGTAAAATAAAGTGCAACCATAATTTTTTTTTTTTTAAAGTTGCTATTTAGTACATTGAAAATATAATTGTAATGATTAACAGACTCAGAAAAGAGGGAAAGCTGAATGCAAATGCAGTGTGTTATTTATTTACCAAAAAAAGACACAAATTAACTCAAAATATCAGTGAACACAGAACATCAGGAACAGAACTGAAAACACAAACAGGGTTTAAATACTCAAGATAACAAGGGACAGGTAATTTAGTAATTCATCTCTATAACAATAAACAAGGGTAAATATGTAGACAAACAAGGGAGCTAAGGAAACAAGGAAAACACAGGAAATGAAACACAGGAACAATAGGAACATAAAATACACTTAAACATAAGAGTCCTTGAACACAAAACAGGCGAAACGAGACAGGAATGTAACGAGAATAACTCTAACTGTAAATGTTAATAACACTCTGCAGTTCAAATGATATTCAAGTTCTTTACATGTACTTTAGTATGTCAGTCAACACATGACACAAGATTATTGAAACATAATGATTTAATATGTACTTTAAAGTAAAACGTTACTTTGACATTATTACAAAGTGGACTTCAACAGTACTTGTGTTAAGAAACAGTCATGAATGTACGCTCTCTTTAAGTTCATTTAAGTGGACTTTTATTTCTTTAAAATCATCAAAGTACTTTTATTTTTTAAATATACTTTTAAGATTTGAAGTGTACAATCAATACAATTACTTTTTCACATGGGTAAACCATCATTGACTAGCCTTTATTTAACACAAGGTAACTTGGGTTGCTTAAAAACAAATGTCTGTCATATCAGCATGACTATACAATAAACTGTAATGTGTTGAGAGATCCAGTTATCCAGTTGATCCAACGTTATTGAGCATTTGGTAAATGGACAGTGTGGCTGCTGCATGATTGTTATTATTTACAAATTACATTCACTCTCTTAAAGCTGTGGTTTCCTTAGGCTAAATCAATTAAATTAATTCTAAATTATTCCCCCTGTGGGTCTTATTAGACAGAGATGGGCCAGTCTGTCGTTTTGTCTTTCATCTCAGCGGGGTGTGTTTTGGCTGGATATACTAATAGGATTTTTTTCTTTCACCAATGAGGTTGTTTGATCTTGCGCAATAGTATATGATGGCTCAAGTTAGACCAGTACAAAATATATTTGCCATGGGATTTGATGTTTTTCAGCTGTTTGAAGTTCTCCTCATACGGTTTTCTCCCTCAGGCGGATAGCCTACAGAATAAAAATGGGCACTCTTCAAAAGTCTCCCAAAAAAACTGTCTGTGAGTATTTCAGTGATTCTTCTTTCCTTACTGAAAACCCCTTCAGTTATTAATCAGTTTTGACTAACGGGGGCATAACTTGCTCGTGTGTGCTTGTGTGAAGTGGCCAGGTGATTATTGAGCTCCAACCAAGCGCTTCATGTTCACTAATCTAAAGCTGATTAGAGAACAGACACATCTGCAGTTTAGCAACATGCCCCCCCATCTCTCTCTCCCCCTCACTCACAGACTCTCATTACACAGATTATATCTGCTCCTCGTCTGCTTTATCCTTGTTACTGCTTCTCTGTGTGGTCTTTACTCATGGGCTCACTGTTGACCAGCATGATGTGGGAATAATGTCATTTATGTCTAATCACTATTTAAGAAATAAACTCCAGGGCCAGTGTAGCATCTTTCCCCATTCTGAGTAAATGAAGTCTGCTGTTTTGTCTTCTTTTGTCGTCATCATATATTTTCCTTTTCCTTTTACTGCTGACACCAGATGACCAGGGATGTGATAAAGGTGGGACTTCTAGTTCACACATTCACACTCTAATACACACACAACACACATGTATTGGTACCACAGTGATTAGGAAATTAGGCCAGTCTGTCACCTAATCTATTTTAATTCCTGGACAGAGACTACAACTGCTGTTCTACTGTACACACACACACACACACACACACACACACACACACACACACACGTTTTATGTTTAACCTGGGAGTAGTCACCTCATGGGGGTCATGTTGTGATCTCATAGCCATCCAAATACAAGTATTTTATCAGTAACACTTTCGCATATGGAATAAATGAATCTGGCTGACTGTAAATAACATATTTTTACAATGGCACCGATAACTAACACCTCTTGCTTTTGCATAATACTATATTGACACCATTGGGTGTCAGTATAAGTCCAATATGGATAGCATTTATACCAATAAAACAAAAACAAAATTACTGATTACACCACCTACAAGTATTCCCATGTTTTCTTTCTTAGATTGTCTATAGCTGTCAGGTGATGTTATATGCCATTCTTCTTCTTTTTTTAATCTCTACCGCCTTTTCTCATCTCTTTTTCAATCTAAGGGCCTCTTTTCTGTTTACTGTAGGTTATAAAACACCCATTGTTTCCTTTGAGTCCCACTCAACCACACAAGCAAATCCTAATATTTACACTCTATCACACCCTCATTTTCTTCCTGGCAAATAACAAAGCCTCTTGGTTGGCCACAGCCACCACAGTCTGCTGAAATACCTGCTGCCCGCCCGCCTGCCTGCCTAATCGTTGAACCTGCTTGTGTAACTGTAGTTCTGCAGCCCTGCTTCTTCTTTCCTGATCTCCTCTGCTCACTCCCTCTCTCCCTGCTTGCCTCCCTACAGAAGACTGTGACTGTGAGGGCTATTTCAATGGACAGTACATAGGTGAGAACCTGCATGCCCACTCCTGTACCCAGGCAGCGCCTGCTAAATCTGAAATGTACTAACCTTCTGCCTGAGTGAGCATCTATTGCTGCCTGCCTCTGTGCCAAGAGTTATGGCCCAGCCCTTGATGAGGGGAGGCCGGATTGAGGGGTATTTGGCGGCGTGAAGGGAATTTTAGGTCAGTCAAATGTTTCACTGTGAAGAAGCCAATTTGCAGTGGTGCAATTGATGTTTCTCTGGAAGAGAGACTGTGAGGCGGGCTGCTATTTTTGTTCACACCTTTGATTTTGCATAGTAATAGAAAGAGTATGTGAGTGGAGCGGAACAACAGCTATTTCTCCTCAGTAATCACCGTCGGGTTTTCCATTTCTCGCTTCTTACTCACTGGTAGGCCTATTTTGGTCATTTCATGCATTTCCTCAGATCGGATAGCTATCGAATTGTGAAAAGACCAGGTGTATTGCAGTCCAACCCAAAACGGTAAAAAATAAAGGTGTAGGTTAGGAAAAGATGTAGCCAGATACACCGCTACAACATGCAGCTCCATAGATATGGAGATGAGTATCTCTTTTCAGCAAACAGACTATGTTCTGCATTTCATCCTGGAACTCAACACATAGTCATCTTCATTAAAAGTGGCGAATGCTAAATTCTCTCACCAATGCTGATTCCGCTCTCTCTCCTCTTGTGGTCTTTGATCTTGAAATCAGCTGATGATAAATAAATTGCTGTTACTTAAACTTGAATTTGCATATAAGCTTGGTAATTGAAGATCGGATTTATATTCGTTTTGCAGACACATTTACAGTATGTGGCCAAGTGTAAATGGAACAGGACCGGATAGCTATCGAAGAGTAAAAAACCAGGAAGTGGTGAAGTGTAAATAGGCCCGGTGAGAGAAACTCTGTTAAAGTAATAGCATGAGTGTCTGAGCACAAGCTGTATTATGTAGGCTAAGTGAAATAAAATGTATGTCTGTTGTGAGCAAAATTATAGAAGCTTGTTTCCAACATGGAAATTAAATACAAAATCTCACAATTCTGACTTTTTAAACTCACAAATCAAGTTCTCACTATACAGACTTTTTTTCTCAGAATTGCGAGTTTATATCTCACATTTCTTGCAAATCTGGCTTTATTTTTTTATAGTTTATAACCTGTAATTCTGAGTTTTTCTCAGAATTCTTAGATATAAACTCACAATTGAGAGAAAAAAGTCCGGATTGCAAGATTTAAATGTGCTAATCTGAGGGGAAAAAAGCAGGAATTGTGATATATAAACATACAGTTGCAAGAAAAAAAAATGGAAACTGTGAGATACTGCAATTACCTTTTATATTCTGTGGCAGAAACAAGAATTGTTCACCTGTCACATTTGTGACCCTGGACCACAAAAACAGTCCTAAGGGTCAATTATTTGAATTTTAGATTTACACATCATATGAAAGCTGTCCATTGATGTATGGTTGGTTAGGATAGGACATTTTTTGGCCTAGATAAAACTATTTGAAAATCTGGAATCTGAGGGAAAATCGCCTTTAAAGTTGTCCAAATGAAGTCCTTAGGCATATTACTACTAATAATACATTTTTGATATATTTACGGTAAGAAATGTTCAAAAAATCTTCATGGAACATGATCTTTACTTTACTATAAAGAAAATGGATAATTTTGTCCCATACAATGTGTCTATTGCCACAAATATACCCTTTGTGAATTATGACATACGGTTTTGTGGTCCAGGGTCACATTTGTCTGTCATTATTTTTCACAAAAGATTTTGTAATTTTCATCAACACCTTTCCGGTAATGCAATTAAAATAACATCAATTTTAAATAACAAGATTACAATAATATAAAAGTAATTTGTTTTTACTCTTTGATCACTGCTCATAAGCAGTGTTTTTACCATGGTGAATTCTTGCTCACATGTGGTATGGAACGTGTTCGGAGGGATTGAAAACACCTACACCCTGACTTCAAAATCATGCTCTGCAACACTCACATACTCTGATAATAACAAGAGAGGCAGGGTTTGTAATCCTTCTGAGTTTAAAGTGTTTGAAACATGTCTACCATGTTTCAAGTCTCATTTGTTAATGAGCGCTAATTTGAGGAACTGTTAAGAGAGTGAAGAACGAGAAGTGATATTCAGCTCATATAGTGTTAGATATTTCACTCACAGGCTATCACACTATTTTCAGAATGTGTAGCAGAAATCTGTCCTAGGCCTATATGTGTTAGTGGAGACGACCAATAGACTGACAGCTTCTCAGCTGCATATCTTCACTTTCTTATACCAGAAGTGTCTTTCGTGCAATCTGTGATGATCTTGACTTTCTGTGGGTGGCGCGAAGAAGGCTATGATATTTGAAAAATTGGTGCAATTTTTCAGCACAGAAACCTTATTGTTCACCAATCTCTTGCAATTTATAATTTTTTTCCCCAAGTGGTAATTACGTGGAAATAGCATTATTTACATTAGTGCAAAGACAGTCCTTTTTTTATTTATTTTTTATTTTATTTTATCGAGCATGGCAATAGTAACTGATTAAATAATAGACAAAAAAAAAAAACCACTGTGAAGCTGCTTTGAAACAATCAGCATTGTAAAAATTGCCATATAAATAAAGGTATCTTGACTTGAAAGGTGACTTGACAAATATGTAACTTTAAATATATGCTCCACCCTTCAAAAGTTTGGGGTCAGTAAAGTTATTTTAAAAGAAATGAATAGTTTTATTCAGCATAGACATAGTAAAACATTTATAACATTGCAACTGATTTCTATTTTCATTAAATGCTGTTCTTTTGAACTTTCCATTCATCAAAGAATCCTGAAAAAAAGCAGCACAACTGTTTTTAACATGGATAATATTGAGAAATGTTTATGAGCAAAGAATCTGCATATTACAATGGTTTCTGAAGGATCATGTGACACTGAAGCATGTGTGACTGATGAAATGACTGATGAAAAGTTATTTTAAAGTCTAATAATATTTCAAAATATCTATTTTTTGATTTTACTATTTTACTGTATTTTTTTATAAAATAAATGCAGACTTGTTAATGAGTTAAGAGACTTCTTTCAAAAACATTAAAGAATCTCACCGACCCTGAACTTTTGAATGGTGCATGCAGACCAACAACAGGGTCAGCATGTGAAAATATGCTATCGTTAGGCGAAATTCGTTCTTAGTGAGACTTGTCCTCTGGTTCAAATATGACCAAATTTTAGTTTACATTGAAACTATAGATGAGAATAATTTACCTTACCTTCCTCCCCTCTGGCAGGTAGTACTTTCCCTTGCCTGGTCTCTGTGTGAATGTATTCCTCTGCTACCTTCTGCTTTATTTAGTCCTCCATCCCTAAAAACCCCACCCCTCCAAATCCACTGTCAGGCTGCTGCCCTTCTATAGGACACTCTGCACATTCCACCCTGCACGATTGGCTGTGCACTCACTCACTGAGTCAAGTGTGTGATAGCTAAAGTGCGTGATGGCAACTCTCAGCCCTTAGCCACTGACCTAGAATCATTTTAATAATCTAATAGCGTTAATACTGGGAAGTGCCAAAGATGACAGTGGGACGGTCTAGTTTTATTGACAGCAAAGAATCTGCCTCCACAGAATATTATAAAACATCTGTACATTTTGGTAGAACTCATTCTGCATATCCCTTAAATGTTTTTGCTAATTTGTTGTTGCTTTCAGCTGCCATTAAGAGTGCTGCTCTCTTTTACATTACATTTAGCACATTGTGCTATATTTAAATCCTATGCATGCTGCAGATTTTTCCTCACAAACGTCACAGAAATTGTGATGAATTGTGCACATTCTGAGCAGGCCGACTTTTTGGGGTGGTGTTGATGCAGAATTCAACAACTCATGGTCAGTTCTTAATGATCTCAGAAGTAAAAGTCTAAACTGATTTTGGGTCAGTTGTTGAAGGCAGAGTGTGGCTTATGCACAAGTGTGAGGTGGTCTAATGCGCATTGTAGTCTCTTCGAAGTGTAATGCAGTGGCACCCTCCTGTGGCCAGGTGTTTTCCTGGGACTTTTACTCAGGTACAGTCCTCAATCTTCCCACACAGCTGCCACCACTAACCTCCATTTCCTGAAATATAAAAACCCTTCACAACATTTTTCATAACATCAGCAATTCTGTTAGAGGTTGGGGTGAAGATTACAGGAGTTATGACACAGGAGTTTCATTGGGGTTGAAACTAGTTAAGGGGCAGAAAGTGTTCGTTTTTTTATCATTTGGCAATGCCTTTATCATTACTATACAAAGCGAAGGTTTTTAAGAGTTTAAAGAGATTAAGTTGACTGCTGATATAATTTAATAAATTAAATTCAACTATGATTGCACTTTAGATTGTCTTTGATTGTCATATTATTCTGGCATTATAACTATAAATATACACTACTATTCAAAGGTTTGGGGTTAGTAAGATTCAAAAAATAATATTTTATTCAGCAAGGATATAAATAATATTTACATAAATAATAAATAATGTTTACAAAAATATTCTATAATAAATAATTAATAAATAATATTTTAATTATATATATACATACATATCATATTTTTTTCATTGATATAATAAGAAATGTTTCTTGAGCAGCAAATCATCATACTAGAAGGATTTCTGAAGGATCATGTGACACTGAAGACTGGAGTAATGATGCTGAAAATTCAGCGGAACAATTAACATTTTATAGTATTTCAATACAGAAAACAGTTGTTTTAAATTGTGATATTTCGCAATATTACTGTTTTTACTGTGTTTCAAAACTCCTAAATAAAGCTCCTACTGACTTCAGACTTTTGAATGGAAGTGAAAATACATAAAACGATGAGTTCTTCTCTAAGACATGTAATAAATAATGTTTTTTGATTTTGTGACTCTGTCTCAGCCGGTTTAAGGAGAAGTTTTCGTCTAAGTCGGAAGGACCGTCGTGGTTCTTCAGGAGATGCCAATGTTTCTGACCAGAGTGACACAGAGTTCCTGACCTATGAAGAAGTCACACGTTATCAGCAGAGGCCCAATGAGAGACCCCGATTAGTAGTTCTCATTGGTAAGATAATAGAAAACATAACATTTCAACTACAGTTCAATGTTTTGTATACTGTGTATATTGTGCAATGTGGTGTGTGGTGGGCGTTCTGGCACAATAAGGCTGCCGTTGCATTATCCAGGTGGATGCTGTACATTAGTGCACATTGGACTCAATCCCCCTTCTATGTAAAGCGCTTTGAGTCCCTAGAAAAGCACTATATAATTGTAACAAATTATTATTATTATTAATTTGGTTGGTGGTTGTCTAAGTCCTCGCCATTTTACAAAGTAAACAACAGCCTAATTAATATGACCTTGTGTCCTATTAAGCACCATTGAAATTTGGAACACTTGGCAGCTAGAACAAGGAAGCTAACTCGGCATACTTAACAATTCCAGAAAATATGCCTGTAAAAATAATTATTGTCAAATATCAAATATTATAATTAAAGACAGAATTTATCCTTAAAACTAGACTGGAGCTACACTATACCTTCCATAAACCACTGCCTGTATCAAAAAGATGTTTGCCTGCATTCCAGATTCTGATGATACACTGACCCCTAGTGGCAATAATGATTTTACTCAGCTTCAGAATGTCTGTATGATTTCAGTCATTTTCTGAAGTACCTTTTTCTTGTACGTTGCACTTTAAGTAAATAAGTTACTATAAATGCTCTCATTTTAACTTTGCGCAGGTTCTCTGGGAGCACGCATCAATGAGCTGAAGCAAAAGGTCATTGCAGAAAATCCCCATCGCTACGCAGTGGCTGTGCCCCGTAGGTCTTGCCTCATTTCCTATTCAGTATAAAAAGAGTTTCCTGATAAATACACTAGTTACATTATACGCACATAGTTCCCATAGTGTTTTTAGACTTTAGAAATGACCTGTGTGTCACTTTAAATCACCAAAAATTGTCATTGTTTATTCACCCTTATGTTCTTCAGATGACACAAAATGTGAATTTTGGAAGAATATCCTGGCCATTTATATTTATTTATATATATATATATGAAAGGGAAATAGGGCTGGGTGAAAAAGCACAAATGGACCACTTTGATGATATTTTTATGGTCCTTTTACATCCTTTTTGGAGCTTGAAAGGAAGATTTAGTTCCCATTATAATTGCATGAAAAACAGTCTTTGGAAGTTTCACACAAAGAAAAGTCATACATGCTTTGAAGTACATAAGGGTGAATAAATGATAGCATCATTTTTCAACTATCCCTTTAAACCACATGGCATTTTTGGCTCTGTCCTCCATCACAGACACCACACGGCCCAAAAAGAGCCATGAGAAGGAGGGAGTGGAGTACCACTTTGTGACTAAGCAGGCTTTTGATGCAGATGCACAGAATAACAAGTGAGTGCTGCTGTGATGTGGTATTCTTGTATTGCTGCTCTTCTACTACTACCATTTGAAAATATATTGCCCTATTGTCATGGACCATGACTTGTCTGTAGGTTTATAGAGTATGGAGAGTATAAGGAGAATCTGTATGGGACAAGTATAGAGGCCATCCGCTCTGTTCAAGCCAAGAACAAGATGTGTCTGGTAGACGTACAGCCTGAGGTAAATTACAGCAGCTTTTGCCCTGGATGTTCAAGAACTACTGTAAACGTTATCATTTATAATTTACATGAAAACAGCAAAACTATTCTATGATCAACTTAAATTATGCATAAAAACATGTGTCTTATTACATGTTGGTTTGGTTACATATACAATTTTCATTCATCACTTAGCCAAAAGGAATTCTCCAATGCTGATATGTACTGACTGGTTTCACCTTCAGGTGGCGCTACTTGCTTATTGCAACAAGCATATTAGTTGTGCAAGACCACATGCAGCACTTTACCCCAATTTTTAACTTACACTTGCTCTCATGCATTATTAATGTGAGATTTTACCGCTACTGGTTGAAACTGAACATGAAGTTTATCAGCGCATACAGACCTCATAATTTACTTAATATTTGATTTTGTAAATGGACTTCAGAAGTTCATTGCAACTGGGTTTAAACCACTGATCTATATGAATTAGATATCTCATTGCGTTCTAAACTGCCATCAGGCGGTGAAGCCACCGGAATTGGCTTTATGCACAGCTGCACTACTTCCTGAACTTCAGCCAGCTCCTTTGTTTCCTGTCTGCCATTAATGGACAAACTGATTAATCCAGGTGTGTCTGATTATTGTTGTTGTGACTACAGAGGTCAGGCACACCTGGATTAATCAGTTTGTCCAATAATGGCAGACAGGAAACAAAGGAGCTGGCTGAAGTTCAGGAAGTAGTGCAGCTGTGCATAAAGCCAATTGTCGAGAGGGCATCATTGACTTACAGTCAAAACATTGACCTAAAATCACCCGATTTGCAGCATCTCAGTCTCACAGGATTAGTTTTATTATATGTATGTAAATTAATACACCATTTCAGATGTTATCTGTAATGTTTATGGTCTTTTCGGAGAGGATAAGTCATATATTGAAATGTGGGTGTGTCTACTGCACACTGCCGACACCTGTAACTGACCAACACAAAAATATATTTTTTTATGTATACATAATTATGGAGGAAATATTAAACATTAACACATATTGTGTTAAGCTGCAGAAATTGATTTGAATAGCCTATACAATAAATACTAATACAAGCCTCTGTTACTATATATAGCACTATATTGTACCATGCATCCTCTTGGAAATAAAGCAGCCAGCGTTATTTGTCTGAATAGGTTATGATGCGTGTATTTTATTTCCTGATTGAGCAACATCTATTTCAGACTCTTAAAGACAACTCTAAAATTTATGGCAATTACAGTTTCCATATGAGTAAAGTGTTATGTATGCTATATTTTGTTGAATTAATTATTACATTTAACCATCTTTTAAATCATTAACTGATTCGAAATGCATGCTGTTAATGGTAACTCTTCAAATGCGATTTCAGGTTACAAGGCATAAATCTTTATTCCGATTTCAGAATGCGCACTTTGACATTTGTAATACATATGCTGAAATGTCTTATTCCGCTGATCTGATGTTCTCTACTGTAATGAATATGAACGCAACTTTTTAATAAACGGGAAATTCCAGACTTTAAACGAATAACCATTTACATGCTTAGAATGTACATGGAGACCTCAGACATAAAAACAGTGTCTCATTAGGCAATGTTTTCTCAGTAAAATCATAAATTTCCTATTAATTCAATAGAACGTGTGAGTTTACTAGGGAATACCAATATGGTGGCGCGGTGGCTTCGCTTTTTATGACTTTCATGAGCAATTCAGTTCTCTATATAGATCAGTGGTTAAAACTCGACTGAGAAAATCTCTTCATGAAGATTTAGTTTTTAAATGTCAAACCTCAATAAAGAAAAGGTTATGAAAGAGTCAGGTAGATAGGGGTCAGTACAGTGCATCTGGAAAGTATTCACAGCGCTTCACTTTTTCCACATTTTATTATGTTACAGCCTTATTCCAAAAATGATTAAATTCATAATTTTTGTATTTTATTCAATTCTGCAAACAATACCCAATAATGACAAAGAAGTTTGTTTGAAATGTATTTGTTTGTTTGGCACATTAATAAAAAACAAAAAAAACAAAATCACATGTACATAAGTATTCACAGCCTTTGCCGTGACGCTCAAAATTGAGCTCAGGTGCTCCTGTTTAAACTGATCATCTTGGAGATGTTTCTACAACTTGATTGGAGTACGCTGAGTAAATTCAGTTGATTGGACAGGCACACACCTGTCTATATAAGGTCCCACAGTTAACAGTGCATGTCAGAGCACAAACCAAGCCATGAAGTCCAAGGAATTGTCTATTGACCTCTGAGACAGGATTGTATCGAGGCACAGATCTGGGGAAGGGTACAGAAAAAATTCTGCAGTATTGAAGGTCCCGATGAGCACAATGGCCTCCATCATCCATTATTGGAAGAAGTTTGGAACCACCAGGACTCTTCTTAGAGCTGGCTGCCCTGGAAAAGTGAGCAATTGAGGGAGAAGGGCCTTAGTCAGGGAGGTGACCAATAACCCAATGGTCACTCTGACAGAGCTCCGGCGTTTCTCTGTAGAGAGAGAACCTTCCAGAAGAACAACCGTCTCTGCAGTTCTCCACCAATCAGGCTTTTATGTTAGAGTGGCCAGACGGCACATGACAGCGTGCCTGGAGTTTGCCAAAAGGCGCCTGAAGGACTCTCAGACCATGAGAAACAAAATTCTCTGGTCTGATGAAACAAAGATTGAACTCTTTGGACTGAATAGCAAGCGTCATGTCTTGAGGAAACCAGGCACCTCTCATCACCTGGCTAATACCATCCCTACAGTGAAGAATGGTGGTGGCAGCATCATGCTGTGGGGATGTTTTTCAGTGCCAGGAACTGGGAGACTAGTCAATCAAGGGAAAGATGAATGCAGAAATGTACAGAGATATCCTTGATGAAAACCTGCTCCAGAGCGCTCTGGACCTCAGACTGGGGCAAAGGTTCATCTTCCAACAGGACAATGACCCTAAGCACACAGCCAAGATAACAAAGGAGTGGTTACGGGACAACTCCGTGAATGTCCTTGGGTGGCCCAGCCAGAGCCCAGACTTGAACCTGATTGAACATCTTTGGAGAGATCTGAAAATGGCTGTGCACTGACGCTGCAGAGATGGTTGTTCTTCTGGAAGGTTTTCCTCTCTCCACAGAGAAACGCCGGAGCTCTGTCAGAGTGACCATCGGGTTCTTGGTCACCTCCCTGACTAAGGCCCTTCTCCCCCAATTGCTCAGTTTTCCAGGGCGGCCAGCTCTAGGAAGAGTCCTGGTGGTTCCGAACTTCTTCCATTTACATATGATGGATGCCATTGTGCTCATTGGGACCTTCAATGCTGCAGAAATGTTTCTGTACCCTTCCCCAAATTAGTGCCTCGATACAATCCTGTCTCGGAGGTCTACAGACAATTCCTTGGACTTCATCGCTTGGTTTGTGCTCTGACATGCAGTGTTAACTGTGGGACCTTATGTAGACAGGTGTGTGCCTTTCCAAATCTTGTCCAATGAACTGAATTTACCATAGGTGGCCTCCAATCAAGTTGTAGAAACATCTCAAGGATGATCAGTGGAAATAGGATGCACCTGAGCTCAATTTTGCGTGTCATGGCAAAGGCTGTGAATACTTACGCATCTACATGTTTTTTTAAATAAATTTGCAAAGATTTCAAACAAACTTATTTTCGACTAAAATAATTTTGAGTAAAAGAATGAAGTGAATATATTGTGGAATAAGAATGTTACAACAAAATATGGAAAAAGTTAAGCGCTGTGAATACTTTCCGGATGCACTGTATGTCTTCAATGTAATTTTTGACCAATTTAATGCATCCTTGCTGAATAATAGTAATCATTTCTTTCAAAAAATATCTTGCTGACCCTAAATTTTAAACAGTACTATACATGTATAGATAGTGTAATTTAACCCTTCACATTACTGGTTATGTTGTTTGTCCTGCCACAGGCTCTGAAGGCCCTGAGGACAGCCGAATTCAAGCCTTATGTAATTTTCATAACACCACGAATCCCGGAGAGTCGCAGACGCCGCAGTGCCGGCACCTCACCGGGAGGAGGTGAACATGGGCGAATCACAGTGAGTCTCATCACAGGTTTACATCACTCAGCTCTCAAGAAACCCTGTGGCACTGATCAACAACAATTCTCCCAACCTCTCAAAAATCAGCCTTTAAATTATGTAATTTAGTAATAATTGCAATACAATTGCCTGACTTTGAAAATCAGCTTAAGGTTTGTCTCGCTTGCTAAATTTATGGAAAAAATCACAGAATCTACAGGCACTGTATCGCTAGCTTGATTATTATATATTTTTGCACACATCTTCTGACATCTTTCAGTCAGTCAGTCAGTTTATTTATTTATCCCCGTAGGGAAAGTACATATGCAGCATACTCACACAGACATTTAGGATTTCATAATTGGCATATACAATCATAATTTAAAACCAATAAATCTACTTTAGAGTTTAAGATAAGATAGCCAGACCAGCTGACCATCAATCATCATTAGAGGATGAATTTAAAAATCTGATTGCTTGGGGAACAAAAGATAGTTTGGTCCTGTTTTTCATGCATCTGGGAACACAATACCGCCGTCCAGATGGCAGTAGTTCAAAAGCATAATATAAGGGATGCCTCTTATCCTGCACTATAATGTTGGCTTTATTTATTACTCTCTCTTTGTAAATGCTCTCTAAACTTTTTAATGAAATTCCCAGCAGTTTGCTTGTCATTGTCACAACCCTCCGTAATGATTTCTTCTGAGCCTCCGAAGCATTACCGTACCAGCAGCTCACACAAAATGTCATAATACTTTCAATGAAAGCCCCATAAAACAACAAAAGCAGTCTGCTATGTACACCAAAAGACAACAATTTCTTTAAGAAATACAACCTCTGTTGTAACTTTTTACCTACATAATCAGTCCACTCATTCCATTTCAGCTTATGATCCAAAACTATACCAAGGTATTTATAATGAGTAACTACTTGTATTTGTTCACCATGTATTAATGTAGGATGGGTTATATCCTGTTCTCTCACTCTAAAATCAATAATCATCTCCTTAGTTTTGGAGGCATTTAAGATGAGACTTGATTTCTCACACCAGTTTAAAAAGAAATCTAAGACAGGTCCATGCTCTTCCTCCCCATCATGTAGAAGGCTCACTAAAGCAGTATCATCTGCATACTTAATAATAAATCTGTTTTTAAAAGAACTAGAACAAGAATTTGTATATAAAATAAATAATAAGGGCGATAGGACACATCCCTGAGGAGATCCAACTGAAGTAATCATTTTTCCTGAAATTGACCCTCCTAATTTAACCTGCTGGATTCTACAGCTGAGAAAGTCAATCACCCATGTAATCAACCTCTTGTCTAATGAAAAATCTTTTTGTAGGATCTCTGCTAATGTACTGGGGGAAATACAGTTAAAGGCTGATGAGAAATCCACAAATAAGATTTTTGCGTGAGTCTTTGGTTTCTCTAAATGTGTATACAGCAGGTGAAGTACAGTTAAAATGGCGTCCTCTACACCCCTAGAGGCTTGATAGGCAAATTGCATAGGATCTATAAGATGCTCCGTTTCAGATACAATATACTTTTTTACTAAACGCTCAAAACATTTCATCACTAAAGAAGTGAGTGCTATTGGTCGAAAATCACTAAATTCTAAGGGTCTAGAGACTTTTGCCACTGGAACTATATTAGATGTTTTCCATAGAGTGGGGACAATACCGGAATTATAGGAAACTCTAAAGATATTAGTAAAAACTGGTGCCAACTGAACCGCACAGTGTTTTAAAACATTACCACATATCTTATCTGGGCCTGGACTTTTCCGAGGATTACTTTTCTTAAAAATCTGGCTAACCTCTATTTCATTCATATAAAATCCAGCCGGAGATTTAGTCATAAATGATGGTGTCACTGGGACAGCATCTCTATCTCCTCTGTCAAAACGACAGAAATATGAGTTGAGCTGATTGGCCATCTCTAGCTCCTCACATCCTTTTAACACCCGAGGCTGTGCGCTTCTACCCTTGTGGGGAGCATTAGTCATATTTTTAATGCCCTGCCAGGCATATCGTGAATTGCCACATGACATAGATGCCTCAATTTTTCCTTTATATACATGCTTATCTATTTGTATTTGTCTTTTAATCTGTTTCTGAATATCCCTTTGAACTGATATATCTTGATTTTTATAGGCTGTTCTCTTTTTATTAATAAGGGTTTTTAATTCTTTAGAAAGCCAGGGTTTGTCATTAGGGTACACCTTAAATGTCTTAATAGGAATAATAGTGTCCACACAGTAGTGTATATAATCAGTAACTACTTCAACATGTTCATTGATATCTACACTTTCAAAAACCTCCCAATTGGTACATTCAAAACACCCCTGCAAAGTCTTTATACTATCATTGTCCCACACTTTAACAGACTTTTCCTGCGGTTTCTCCCTTTCAAGTAACCTCTGATAAACAGGGCGAAGGTAGACAGTACTGTGGTCGGACGCCCCCAGTGGCGGGAGGACGGATGAAGTAAATGCATTTTTGACAGTTCCATAGCACATGTCCAAAGTCTTTTTTCTCCTTGTGGGGCAGTCAACATATTGGTAATATGTGTGCAAACTCTTCTTGATATTACAGTTATTAAAATCCCCCAGAATAAATTTAGGAGCGTCAGGAGAAATTGATTCAAGTCTCTGAGATAAATTAAAAATAATCTTTTGTGCTTTGATAGAGTTTGCTTTAGGGTGAATATATACTACAGTGATAAAAAGTTGGGGAAACTCCCTTGGTAAATAAAATGGGCGAAGGGAAAGGCATATAAGTTCAATGTCAGGTGTGCACAGGCTCTCTCTAACCTTGACTGCGCGGCACCAGTCCTCCCGAACAAGAAGGCATACCCCACCTCCACGAGTCTTCCCGGTGATTTCAGGATCGCGATCAGTCCTAAATGACACGAAGCCATCAGGTTCCACCTCGCTGGGCAAGACGCCGCTGTCCAGCCACGTCTCGGTGATTGCCAAGACGCATGAGTTCCGGTACTCATGTAGGTAGCGAATGTTGGCTGATAGTTCATCCATTTTTGCTCGCAAAGATTGCGCGTTGATGAGGAGGGTGGTAGGCAGGCAGAGTTTGTTGTTATCTTTCAACCGTCTCAATCGACGACGAAGACCTCCTCTACATCCACGTTTCCGCTTAGTTTGAGCTTTAATGCCTTTCATATTAGTTTTAAGATGCTTTGGGATTGTATCCACTACTGTAGAGTGTTCAAATGAGACAGAGTTGCGAAAAAGTAGTAAGAATTCTCTGTTGTATCGGATTTCATTGACGGCAACGCCGCCAGCAGCGTGGCCGAAGTTCAGTCCATAAGACAAATAGATGTTTAAGAACACCACCAACAGTCCAAGCATGCCCCATATTGCAAAATCCATGATTAATATCCCCAAAACTCAATTAAAATGTAACTGTATACCAACATTAAATGCTGTGAGAGACGCCGCGGGGCAGCCACAGAGCAGCGCCACCGGAAGACAGTTCAGTTCATTTCATTCTCACTATTAATATTCATGCCCTACATACTCTCATCTCTTCATTTTCAGGAGGAGGACCTGCAGGAAATGCGTCTGTCTGCGCAGCAGATAGATCAACGATATGGCCCTTTTGTGGATCGGGTCCTGATTAAGGAGGACACTGCCAGTGCCTGCGCAGAACTACGTAGCATCCTGGAGAGACTGGAGCGGGAGACCTTCTGGGTTCCTATGAGCTGGGTCAAGGCCTAGGACCCCTCCCCCTTTAGCTTCATTCCAGACTGTTGACCAAGTGGAAGTCCACTGAAGGATTCTTTTCTTTGATAGGGTGCAATCGGACTGCACATGTCCTCCTTGGCCTGGCTTCTTTATAAGGGAAGGTAGAGGTCTGCACGTGATGGATTTTTCCAAGATTCTGTCCTGCTCCCGTCCACTCCTGCCAAAAAATGTATACATTTTATTCTGTTCCCGCCCACAACTTTCGCGTTATGTCCCGTTCCCGCGAGCAAAAGCCCGTAGGAAGAGGTCTATGTGGATTTTTCCGTCCTAGTCTGATTAGATTCTGTCTTGTTCCAGTGTCTATAGGCTATTTCTTCCTATTTCCATACACACACACACACACACACACACACAACACTTGTAGCTCCAGTGACAAACTTGTGCGTGCAGTTATATTAGATAAATATATTTTGCGGGAGCCAAGAGTCATTTCAGCACATCCTGATTTTGCAGATGTGTTCCTGGGTCAACATTCCTTTGTGAAAATGTAATGCAAGCCATATCCGTACCCTTAAACCTAACCCGGGTAGTTAAGTTAACCCTAAAATCAGAAGGAAATGACTCTGGTTGTAAGCCTAAATATAGCATAAACTGTAAACATGACCCTCAAACCTGATTGGTTGATTGGAATGTTGTTCCAGGATCAACAACGATGTTGATCCAGGAACATGTTGCATTTGGTAAAATCAGGTTCTGCCACGTATCAGTATCTTCCCACCCACATGCACTCAGCAATTCAAAACTAGTGTCGGGTACTGCAGTGTTCTAAGGGAAGGCATAAAGAGACTAAACAAGAGATTCAAAAAGGGGAACAGGCCATTGAGGGTGTCTGTCTTAATATAGATTTTGTTTCCAGTCTGGGATATTCAGGCACATAAGCACTTATATTGGCATGAATTAAATAATTTATTTTTTAATGACTTTAGTTATTTATTATTTGCCTTGTTGTGTTATAACATTTGTTTATTTGATACTGTGTGGCTTCCTTTTAGGTTATTTAAATTTGGTTATTTATTTCAGTGGACTGTTCATTAAAGCAATACTTCAGTTATAAACGGATTATATTTTCAGAAAATAATGACCTTTAGTATTAAATGTGGAATGTGGTTACCATAGAACTCCACATCTGGCCATAGCAAGTGGGAAATTTGTAATTTGCATTTTTCTACAATGCACAGTAAGCCTTTCCCACACACACCCATGCAGAGACTCATTTAGCAACCGTAACTGCTTCAAGTTTGAGATCATTTGAATTTTTAATTTCATAAAGTGTTGCCTATCAGACTTTGTTGTCTAATTTAATCACAGAAATCAGGTTATTTTTGAAGAGCATGATTGATCAATGTTTCACAGGAAAATATTAAACTCCTGCTGTGCCAACAACTGTCTCAATGCACCAAGCTTTTCTTCTCAAAGATTTTCTTAATTCGGAGGGTTATGAAATACCATGCCAAAGCACTTAAGCTATACATTATCTATGTAAATATGTAACAAAGCATTGTGGAGTTTAGGTTTGTTAGGTGTGTAGATGAACTAAGACATTGTTGATTTGAGACAGTAACACAGGCCTTTTATTTTAAACCAGACGTTGGTTGTAAAGGTCTAAGATACAGTTCAGCGTGCATATGTTACAAGTGCATTATGAGCTCATGCATCTTTTGCCATTTAACTTTCAGGTTACACTTTATTTTAAGGTGTCCTTGTTACAGTGTAATTATATATTCAAGTACTGGGTAATATTAATTAACTAAGTGTACTTACTATAGGGATAGGGTTAGGTTTGTTGTAGGGTTAGTTGCATGTAATTATGCATCATTTATAGTTATTACTACAGTAATTACATGAAACGTGTAACAAGGTCACTGTAAAATTAAGTTTTGCCAACTTTCACATTCACAATTTCTCGAGAACTTTCTACCATTTCCCAACATATCATACAAATCCTCTTGATCCTACCTCACCCTGTTTTTGAACTGAAAGCTGTCGCTGTGTGTAAGCTGCCATTCTTTGTTGTAAATTCTTAATTGTATGTCATGTACTGATTGCAAGTAAAAATCATAACCTATCAAGAAGCTGCCTGTCTTGAATGTGCGCAAACGTGAATATTATGACAAACGCTGCCTCTTATTACATGTTTGTCTATTGAATTCAGATTGAAATGACAGTAAACAGTACTACGTGTTTTTGTGGATTATTCTGTCAGCCACTCTATTGTGCATTAACATTATGAATATATTCTTTGCTGCGGGCAATCAAACCTGAGACTGTGTTATCCCATTTCCAAAGCTCTAGGCTTTTGTTTTTCCTGCTTAATGTTAGATTACATTTATGACAGTTTGACAGCTGCTGTCCTAAAACAGAACTGAAGTAAACAATGTTAAATCTGAGTTCAATATTTGAGACGTCCACAACACTCGGATGAATCATTTCATCTAATATGCAAGCATACGCATCAATCAGATGTGGGGTACTAGGTCTGCCAAATTCAATCTGGAAGTGGTGAAAAGACGAAGAAAACAGCTAAACAACACATTCCCTCAATGGAGTCCTTTAAAAGCATGAAAGAGAAGCCAGGCTTCCGATCAAACAACCCACTGGCATAGACCTCTGAGTGTCAGGCTTGCTTATTCAATTGTAGATCATGGTCTTTAATTGGAAAAGGGCTAGAAAGGCCTTGACTCAGTGAAAGCTCTGCTATCTTTAGCCAGCTTTATTTCACAGGTCTCTGAGCAGTGGCATATTTGTGTGATAGCATTCTATCTTCTTAATTGGGCTGAGAGGGAGGATGTGATGCTTGCTAATTGACATTTGTTTGATTGTGTGGGAAGAAGTGTTATTTGTTTGGTGGCAGAAAGATCCTTTGAAGTAATCCTGTCCCAGTCTTGTTCTCCCTCTCGAGCAATTAAGTTCTGGAACATTTTGGTTGCCCTATAAGACAGATGGGAAGACGAAGAAAAAACAATTAAAATTGGTGGTGATTGATCTAATTAGTATGGAAGTCTTGGCAGAGGAGTGGATTTCTATTACCAGCACAGAATCATAATGTCATAAACACAACATTTTCAGAAGAAGCTGAAAAGTGAAGCTGAAGCCAACACCACACACAGTAGCGTCTGAGTCAAATCGGACACAATTATTTGTTCAATTTAACAAAATCTTTAAAATTCACTCTGGGGTCTATTCTTTTTGAAAAGGGCAAATAAACCATCTTAAAACCATATATTCTATATATGACCACTTGAGAAATATATAAACATACTGTACTTTGAAGATTGAAATTATCATGTATATGATGTGCCGATAGCTATGCAACATATTAGTATTACAAGAATCTTTAATAGTTTCTTCTTCGACAACCAATCCAGATGCACATGCAAATGAGCACGCTGAAACAAAGAACAATAAAAACTCCAACAGAGGAATCTTCCTGCTTGGAAATTTAACCTCTCTCATTGGTCAAGTCAACCCTGAGAGGTGTGACCTTTCCCAGACCTTTAAAGAGAGACACTCTTCAATGCCTCCCATTCCTCACTCTTGACTAACGACCGCCACGTCACTTCTGCTGTCTCTCAGTTGGCCAGGCTGGCAGGCCTACACACACACACACACATCAAGCCATGTGCGTGTGTGGGACTGAAAGGTGGGCTAATTCACTACAACATACACACAAACATTGCGATTAACTACTGGGAATCATTACTATACTGAAAATGCAAAATAGACTGCTGTCTCTCAGTTGGCCAGGCTGGCAGGCCTACACACACACACACACACACACACATCAAGCCATGTGCGTGTGTGGGACTGAAAAGTGGGCCGGCAGGCCCAACACCTCAAGTCATGTGCAACTACCTCGACAGAGTCTAAATAACTGAAAGTTCATTACATCTTCTTCAGTCAACGCAGAAGAAATCGATTGCAACTTCAACACCATCGGACTGAACTATCAAGACTTTCTCCTGTGATTGTACTTTTGACGCTCTTCAACCCCTCAGGCACAATGCACGTACAATATACTAAATCACTGTTTAGTTAGTCAAAGCTGTGAATCCCTTTTGTTCAAACAAAGGATCTTGCAGTCATAACTGATGGTTCTCCCAGGTGTTTTCATAGCTTCATCCCTCTGTTCTGACCCGGTTCTTCAACCACTTTAACTTTTCATATTACCCATGTATGTTTTTGTTTTGTGTTTATGCGTTTCTGTTTAGTTGCGTTCGTGATTTAGTTAATACAAATTGTGCACAATACAAATCTGGTTCTGACTCCCTGCCTGCAAATAAATTGTCATTTAAATGATCAATTTTGTTCCACGATCTAAGCGCTGTAAATGCAAAGGAAGAATTATTTATCTGTGGCCATGAAAAATACCATTTTGTTAGAATAAATAATCAATACTGTGTGTTCACAGGATGAACTGATTGATTGATTGATTGATTGATTGATTGATTGATTGACTGACTGACTGACTGACTGATTGACTGATTGACTGATTGACTGATTGATTGATTGTAATGTTAGTAGCTACATCAAGTTAATCTCAATGATGAATCATAATGAATAATCATAATGAGTTATGAATAATTAATTATTTCCCCTTTGAGCTAATTCACTACAACATACACACAAACATTGCAATTAACTACTGTGAATCATTACTATACTGAAAATGCAAAATAGACGTCATCCTTGTGAGGTAACAATATTCTCATTAGCTAGTTTATTCATTTATCTGAGACATTTTGTAGCAGGCATCTGACAGCAAGCTAATTTACTGTATTGTGTTGTTTATCATTAAGGTCATTGCTAATAACTCTGCTTAAAGGCCAATGTTAGTAACATTTTCAAAGCAGTAGTCTGTTCAGATTTTTCATGGCCTACCTTTATGTTCACTGAATGTCAGCAATGGATATTGCAAATATGCATTGGGGGGTTTCTAATTGTATCATTTTTTAGTGCAGCCTGGACTATCAGCTTTTGCGGTTTTGCTTTGCTGTTCAGACTTCAAACTCCTGATTTTCATTACACAGAAGTAATTTAAAATGTTCCACAAGCATCCTGAGGCTTGACTATCAGCCTGTTACATCAGACATGGCATGATGTCTGTTTACGAAAACAGCACCACTGGCATTATAACTTGTTAAAACTTAATGAGTATACTGTACGGTTAAATTTTTTTTGTGCAAAAATTTTACCTTTAGGGGTACGACGACAGATTGTCACCGTGGCCTAAAGGGTACATTAGTACCTTAACGTGTACTACAGGCACAATGAGTGTATTTAAGGACACTGCCCCGCTGACAAGCTGCTATTGTACCCGTAAAAGCTCAGATTTTTGTTTTTCTGACAGCAAACTTTTTTCCAGTTGTGATGCAGAATTACCTTACTTTCTGCTTTATAGCTCAAAACCAACTGAGTATCTGTGGTCTTTATTATTAATAATTAAACGATGCAAATGTAAAGTGAACAATGAAGAGGCTGAGGATAGCTTTGAATTAATGAACAAATTCTGTTCGACTCAGAACTAAAATGTATGTAACAGTAACATAACAGTGGACAAAGGTTTGCTACATTTTGATAGGATCTTGTTGGACTAACACACACACAAATTGTCCAACACCATCAGATAAAGATGCTAGGACAACAGCCAGACTCCTCTTAGAGGGCAAGAAGACCTCTGGTACCAGCCCTTGACACAATGCCAGCAGCCAATCGCATCACTGGAATGGAGAGGCGCCAAATTGCAATCTCCTCAGACTTGTTCTGAGTCTCCCATGAGATGAGACATAACAGATATGAGTCTTTCCTGTTAGGGGATAGACAGAAACAGATCAACACCGTTCTGGGTCGCAGTCCTGCAAGGGGAGAGACATTGACAGATATATTCTTGTTCTGAATCTCTGGCCTGCAAAGTTGAGACAGAAACAGATCAACATGTTCTGAATCTCTGGCCTGTTACTGGGAAGGCAGCAACAGATACACTGCACTGTTCTGAGCCTCCGGTTCGTCCAAAGAGACAACAACAGATTCCATAATCTGGGTCTACAGCTTGGGAGGCAGCAACAGATACGATCACGTTCTGAGCTTCCAGTCTGTGAGAAAAGAGATTTTAACAAACACTATGTTCAGAGTCTTCATCCAGTTAGACAATACCAGATGCAGCACGTTCCATGCCAGAGAGGCAAAAAGCAGATTAACCAAGTCTCTGGCCCAGAGAGGCAGAAGATACACAGATATAATTTTGCAACAAGTTTAAGCTCAGGAGAGCAAACCTTCCTGAAGCCACATGTTCAAAACTCTTCACACAAACTGCAAAACAGAAGTTTTGACCAAACTGACCAAACTGTGAATCATTTTTCATTGCTTTCACACAAAAGCATTTAATGACCACATTTTTCAAAATCCATGAACACTTGTCATTCATACATCACCATCTAGAAAACACTATAGGCTAGGCTATATTTGCCATATTGAATGATAACACACTGCTAATGCTAACACTCAAAACTGATAAAAGCAAATTCAAATCAGAATGATAAATATAAATTAAATGAAAATATAAAATCTTAGCTTAATATTGACAATAAAATTAAATAATAATTATTCCAAACACAGCAGGAAAACACCCTAGACAGATGGCCGGTCCACAGAGACCACACACACACAGTATGAGGAGTTTTAAAAAGTGGCTTCAGTAATGACCGATGAACCACAAGAGGGCATATGAGGGGTAATTAATTACACACGCATAACACTGGCTGGTTTCCCACCCACATTAAAATAAATAAATTACTATATTAAAAAAAAAAATCATGACGACTTTAATGTAAGAAACTGTAAGTATTTTCTTCTACATATTGGTTTCATGTCACCAAATTCCAAAAGAATGATAATGAATAAAAATCACTAATTTGAGGATTTAAACGTTCCAGACAGACTGTCAACATCACAGAGCCATTGTATGTTCTTTTATGGACTGGCGATATTGAACTATAGCACAATCATAAGTAGGGGAGACCAGGGGCAATTGTAACATTTTATACATTTTCCTTCATAACTCACAGACTCCTTGAAATACACTGGTCATATTTTGATACAAGAAACAAATAAAGGTGTTCTAATTAATAATACAATTGATATATTTTCAGAAATAAGGACAAGACTATAATATTAAATTAAATGCCAGAAGACTGTTAAAATGGCTTCCTTGGTGGGGACGATTATAAAAGTGTTTGGGTGCAATTGTAACACTGAAAAATAAGTCCTATTAACCCACTGTATCTCAAACAAAAGCCTACCTCAAAGTAATCACTTTACTGCTGTAGTATCAAATAATGTTTTTTTTTTTGTTTTTTTTGTTTTTTTTTTACAAATATATGGTTCAAATGATTTTAGATGTCAAATATATCCATTCAAAAAGCAAAAGTCTTTTTTTTTATTTTTTGCCACTATTCTAGTGGTAACTAGATTTTAATTATTTAAATATATATTTTACTTGAATACATTAATCAGCTGATAATATTCACACTTTCTGTCAAACGAAGCATATAAAACAGTATTTTATACAAAGAATGTATGTTAGGCTTATTGATGATGTTTGTTAATACTAAAACAAACATTTATTTTAATACACCCTTTAGTTTTACATTTAAATTGAGTGAAATATGTTAATTTTCTAACAGAAAAGTATGTCAACACAGACAAACAAGGTGCTTACATTGGACTATGTGCAGTGGCGGAACTCGACTTTTATACATGGGGTGGCCAAGGCTACTTTAGGGGGTCCATAGACCGTGAAAGAATATCATGTGTAATACTTATTTGTTTTCATCGTTTTGACCCAAACATTGTATTCTAATAAATATGCAACCAAAATTTTAGATACCAGTGAAACTTCACAATTATTGATTCCAACTGATATTCCACAGCAAAAACTACAAGCCTAATAATATAAATGTAAAACATTATTGAATAGGCCTACAAGTGAACAGTCAGCTAGTAAGAACAGTGCTAAGAATTAAGTGCTTGAAGTTTCAGGTCTAACAGTAATTAAAGTACAGAAATGGAATAATAAAACATAAAATAACATTGCATAATCTTCATTGTATAAATTAAATATAGATTAATGCATGTTAAAACTAGCTACACAAGTTATGATACCCCTTACAAAAAATAACTGCAGTACATTGAAGTAAAACTGCAGTAACATTGCAGTACAAAGTAGTAACTGCAGTACAATGAAGTACAACTGCAGTAAAACTGCAGTACAAAATAGTATAACTGCAGTACAATGAAGTAAAACTGCAGTACATTGAAGTACAACTGCAGTACAAAGTAGTAAAACTGCAGTACATTGAAGTTCAGCAGCAGTAAAACTGCAGTACAATGAAGTACAACTGTAGATTTGCAGTATAATTAAGTTTAGATGCAATATAACTGCAGTACAGTGATACACTGTAATGTATACGAAGACTTCGATGCAAATGTCCTTTTTATTTTTAATTGAGCTTTTTTTTATTGGACTCCTATGTTTATGTTCAGTAATATCACTTAAATGGCAATATACTTTTAGTTGCCATTAAATAAATTTTTTTTTAACCTATAGGAGCCTTATAAAAAGGTTAATTTTAAAAGAAAAATATCAGACGGTTTTTGCATCTGAATAGGCCTTCCACTCATACTACACTGTACTGCAGTTATGCTGTATTGTGCAACATGTCACCTATGGGACATTTCAACCGCATAGATAAATAGCCCTCACGTGACTGGATCTTCCCCACCAAAAAATACTTTTATTTTTAAAAAATGTATCTCCCGGAACGCAAAACACAATTGGGCTAGTTTTGAGTAGCAATTGGACGAGTTTTGTAACCTGCCAACCCTGATTCGCAAGCAGGACGGAGAAACGTTTTCTGGAAGAAACGTTCATCAGGCAAGTTGGAGCTGCTTCACAACAATTCTGTTGGCATCATTATTCTCATTTTTATCACTGTAAAGTAACAATATGTAACAACAATGAGTTTCGGGGAATAATTAATTCAAATGGTGTAAATATTCATGAGTCTATGAATATGATTTACTTGTTGTACAGGTCAATTTTAATTTATAACGGAACCTTTACTCATGTAAAAGTAACCCTTATCCAAATTGATTTCTTAATCAATTGTCAATTTTGCAAACCTTAAAAAACATTAATCTGTTTGATCAGGACAAATAATACAGGGAGTGCAGAATTATTAGGCAAATGAGTATTTTGACCACATCATCCTCGTTATGCATGTTGTCTTACTCCAAGCTGTATAGGCTGGAAAGCCTACTACCAATTAAGCATATTAGGTGATGTGCATCTCTGTAATGAGAAGGGGTGTGGTCTAATGACATCAACACCCTATATCAGGTGTGCATAATTATTAGGCAACTTCCTTTCCTTTGGCAAAATGGGTCAAAAGAAGGACTTGACAGGCTCAGAAAAGTCAAAGATAGTGAGATATATTGCAGAGGGATGCAGCAGTCTTAAAATAGCCAAGCTTCTGAAGCGTGATCATCGAACAATCAAGCGTTTCATTCAAAATAGTCAACAGGGTCGCAAGAAGCGTGTGGAAAAACCAAGGCGCAAAATAACTGCCCGTGAACTGAGAAAAGTCAAGCGTGCAGCTGCCAAGATGCCACTTGCCACCAGTTTGGCCATATTTCAGAGCTGCAACATCACTGGAGTGCCCAAAAGCACAAGGTGTGCAATACTCAGAGACATGGCCAAGGTAAGAAAGGCAGAAAGTCGACCACCACTGAACAAGACACACAAGCTGAAACGTCAAGACTGGGCCAAGAAATATCTCAAGACTAATTTTTCTAAGGTTTTATGGACTGATGAAATGAGAGTGAGTCTTGATGGGCCAGATGGATGGGCCCGTGGCTGGATTGGTAAAGGGCAGAGAGCTCCAGTCCGACTCAGACGCCAGCAAGGTGGAGGTGGAGTACTGGTTTGGGCTGGTATCATCAAAGATGAGCTTGTGGGGCCTTTTCGGGTTGAGGATGGAGTCAAGCTCAACTCCCAGTCCTACTGCCAGTTTCTGGAAGACACCTTCTTCAAGCAGTGGTACAGGAAGAAGTCTGCATCCTTCAAGAAAAACATGATTTTCATGCAGGACAATGCTCCATCACACGCGTCCAAGTACTCCACAGCGTGGCTGACAAGAAAGGGTATAAAAGAAGAAAATCTAATGATATGGCCTCCTTGTTCACCTGATCTGAACCCCATTGAGAACCTGTGGTCCATCATCAAATGTGCGATTTACAAGGAGGGAAAACAGTACACCTCTCTGAACAGTGTCTGGGAGGCTGTGGTTGCTGCTGCACGCAATGTTGATGGTGAACAGATCAAAACACTGACAGAATCCATGGATGGCAGGCTTTTGAGTGTCCTTGCAAAGAAAGGTGGCTATATTGGTCACTGATTTGTTTTTGTTTGGTTTTTGAATGTCAGAAATGTATATTTGTGAATGTTGAGATGTTATATTGGTTTCACTGGTAAAAATAAATAATTGAAATGGGTATAAATTTGTTTTTTGTTAAGTTGCCTAATAATTATGCACAGTAATAGTCACCTGCACACACAGATATCCCCCTAAAATAGCTAAAACTAAAAACCACTTCCAAAAATATTCAGCTTTGATATTAATGAGTTTTTTGTGTTCATTGACAACATGGTTGTTGTTTAATTATTAATGTTGTAAAATTAATCCTCAAAAATACAACTTGCCTAATAATTCTGCACTCCCTGTATTTCCTATGTTTGCACAATTTGTATTACTGAAATAGTAACAAGAAAACCAAGCTTAGTTGGTAGCTAAGATCTTACATCTCATTGACTTCGAGCTTGTGAGCAAAACAGATTCAGTTCAAATGAAATTATTGGGTTTTAATAAAACAACTAAAGTATACAAAGCTACGATTCACACAGGGTAAATATGCATATACATGTAGGAGAAAACAAAACAATATGGTACCAACAACGAAAAATCAATCTTAACGAAATGATATAAAGGGGAAGAGAGTGATGGAAAGATAGAGTTAACGAGAGCGAGCGAGAGCGAGAGAGCTCAAGAAATTAACACTCAAAGCTGCACTCAAATAATGGTGAGAGCTGTCAACTTTATTTATTTTATATTTTATAAACTATTATTATCTGACCGCTGGAAGTTAGTTATTTTAGTCTATAAAGTTTTAAATATGGAGATTTTTTTCTTACAAAAACATGCCATTTTGCTTCAAAAGGCCTTTATTAACCCCCTGAGCCATGTGGAGCAGTTTTATGATGAATAGATGCACTTTTATGGACTTCTAAAATGTCTAAAAAGTCAATGCCATTATAAAGCTGGGAAGAGCCAGGACATTTTTTAATATAACTGATTATTCGTCTGAAAGAAGAATGTCATACACCTAGGATGAGTTGAGGAAGAGTAAATTATGGGGTAATTTTAATTTTTGGGTGAACTATTCCTTTTTTGCTGTTTCTGAAGTGATTCAACTGTAAATTCAGCCTCACCAGAGTGCTGCTGCACAGATGCAGATAATTCACTTATGCACTCTCTCTTTCTCCTTCGTTTATATATACAAATAAATGTAATCCAACCATGATGCTAATTTATCTCTGTGCCTGATTTAAAGTGTGCAGAATGCTAGATCTAATGGCCCAATAGCCAAAAAAAGAAAAGTAACTGTTAGTTTTACCCTTCCAGTCAAATTGTGCTCCACAAACATTAAGGACAGCTTTAATTTAACTTTTTTTTACCTATCTTTAACAGCTGGGTGTCTATTGCACAGTTTTAGTGCACTTCACAGAGGCAACCCGCTTCATGTCAGGTGGTTCTTTGCCTCCATCTTGTTCAATAAATGTAATGCAGATCTAGCCATGGATTAGCCCTTACTTATGTGAAAGGTTATAAGTTACACAAAGTAATAAATGAAGGGGCACAATAACTGTGGAACATATATTCCATATACTTTATTCCAATAATATTAAATTTTTATTTAAGGTTAGATTTGTGAATTAAAAGTCTGAGAGGATAAAAACAGCCAATATTTGTGGAGGGCGCTGTACAGTATTTAAACATGATTGTGTCTCTCTGCTTTTTATTTTTCCAGAAATGCGTGTCATTGTGCAAATTACACAGACTGTCAGTGGAGTGACAGAAACGCTCAGATTTCATCAAATAGATCTTCATTTGTTCCAAAGATGAATGAAAGTCTTACGGGTTTGGAACGACACAAGGGTGAGGAATTGATGACTGAATTCTATTTTTTGGAGAACTAACCCTTTAACTTCTTTTACCTGGAGTGTTCAAAGCATATTTGTGATATGATAATGCTCACCAATATAGCGTTAGAAATTCATTGGAAATATTATGAATACTTTGCACAATTCAAGATTAATATTAAACACACTATATGCCTGTGGTGAAGTGTAACTGAAACTTGAGTTTATCTAATAAATTTGTTTCTTTGTTTTTCCAGACTACATCCTAAATGGTGTTTCCACATCTGAGATGCAGGCAGTTATAAGAACCATGTGGGATAATGATGAGGATAAGCTCTTAAAAAAAGCACGCTCCCTGAATAATATAAGATATATGCATGATCGTATGATTTGTAAATAAACACTTTAAATACAATGTCTAACTCTAAGGGCCCTATCTTGCACCCAGCGCAATTGACTTTGTACACCGACGCATGTGTCATTCCTATTTTGCACCCGCGCAAAGCGCGCTTTTCCCTCCACAGAAGCACGTCGCTAAACTAGTGAATGAACTTGCGCTCCCTGGGCGGTTCAGCGCAAAAAAGGAGGCGTGTTCCGGCGCAAACAATCCCTGGTGCTATTTTGCTGTTCCATTAAACAATTGCGCCACTGACCAGAAAAAAACTAGTCTAAAGTCAGTGGCGCGTTGCGCGTTGTTCATTATGCTATTTTAAGGGCGCATGCTTGACCATAGCGTGCACAACGCGCATGTAATCTACACAGATGCAACAGTTATTTTTGCAAATCATAAATTGTTACACTAAAAAAATATTAACACATGAGATGACGGAAATCATTGTGGTGTGCCACGAAGATGTGAAAAAATAGGCATAAATCTAGCTTACAAATTATTCAGGCTAATTATTTATTTAACCGACGCTATTTTGGGTGGGTTTCTCCCATCCCCATACAACACAACTTCTCTGTCTTTCACTGCTCTTACAAGAACATCAGTCTCCTCGGCTGTGAACCGCTCCTGGCGTGCGCCTGGTAAATACGCCATAATAATAGCAATCCATAATGGAACTTGCGCACCTGCTTTTAAAGGGAATGTTGGATGACGCTCTGATTGGTTTATTCACGTTAAGCCCAAACCACACCTATGAATAATGAAGCTACTTCAGACCAACCCATTTTATATTTGCGCCGGGCGCAAGAGCCATTTATCCCGCCGGGAAAATAGCAACAGCGCCGAGACCCGCCCACAAAGTTACTTGCGCTTTGCGCTTTGACACTTGCGTTTCAGATCGTTAAAATAGGGCCCTAAGTCTGTTATTTGAAGTTTAAAAATAAAAAAAGTAAAAATCACATTTATTTTCGCATTGCTGTTTGAGACATTCACTGTTGTTTTGTACCGTATTTTTTTTCTATTGCAGATTTGTGAAAATAAAACTTATTCTGGTTGTATTTCAATGGTAATGGTACAGCATTTTATTTGTATTGCACTTTGGTAGTATTGTAATTGTGCTTTAGTTATGTATTGCAGTACTACCGCAGTTATATTGCAGTATTATTGCAGTATTATTGCAGTATTACTTCAGCAGTACTGCAGTATTATTGCAGTATTACTTCAGCAGTACTGCAGTTATATTGCAGTAAAACTGCAATAATTTGCAGTTTTTTCGTGTCCAAAAAACGGCATTTTTCTACATGAACAAAAATTGCAGTATTACTTAAAAAAATCAGTATTTTTTTGTAAGGGACTCGCTATTTTTGGCCTTCCTTTATGCGTATTTGTCCGTTCAAGTGCAAGACGCACTCTCTGTGCACACGCTGTGATTGAAACGCCATATGGCACACACCAGACGCATCGCGTTCTCGTGTTCAAGCCAGCAATGCAAACCAGTGAATCTAATCACCATACAAGCAAAATAGTTCACTTCAAGATTGAAAAAAGTGGTTGATGTGTTTTGCTGTAAGAACTGCACAAATGGAAACAGAAAGGGCAATCTATATTAGCCTAGGCCTATATTCCATAAGGACAGACATTATACAGAAAGAACAATATTGAAAATTGCCTATGCGCACTCTTCCATCTTAGGGTGAAGTCGTTATTGTATTAATGAAACAAAACATAATTGTACTAGACGTGTGTGCAATTAATGTGGGAAACAATAAATACTCTGAACCCCAAGTGGATTTACACAAACTGAGAAAGTCAAAAAGCGTTAGGTTGTGCCCCGCTCTCCCCTATAATATGTGCCGCACCAGGAGTCCTGGGATAACAGGTTCATAGAATTGCTGTAAATGCTTCATACTGAGATTATTATTTTTGCTCCATTGCCCCACTGGACACCAAATTGCAGCCATGATAAAAGCTAGCCACTATATTAGCAAAAGTTGTTCATGTTAAATTTTTTTTAATCAATAACCTAGATAGAATGTATGCAAGTTTAAACAGCAGAAGAAAAATACTGTATATCCAAAAAGTCATAACTCAGTATTTTGTTGAAAACTTCTGCTGAGGTGAAATGATCATGCTCCTTTTTCACAGGCAGAGAGAGAATCCTATTGAGCATGTGCAGATTAAATGTCATCACTCTAGATTGTTTCTGATTAGAGGAATTGAGTGTGCGCAAAAAACAAAAATAACGACTGTATTCAACAATTTCTTCTCTTCTGTGTCAGTCTCCAACGCTGGTCACATTGTACACGCAGCGCTTCCAGGTTCTATGTCAGAATGCCGGCTTAGTGATGGTCACGGATTGGCCAGCTCTGACTTTGTTTGTTTTTTGTTCACAAAACATTAAGGTTGAACCACTGGAGTCATGGACTATTTTACCGATGTCTTTACTATACCTTTCTGGGCCTTGAAAGTGGTAATAATTGTCAAGTCCTCCTCTTGTTCAACTTCCAAAGGACACAAGGACAACTCACATTTCTGACTCAATCGCTTTTAATTTTCTTTTTGGCTTTGTTGGTTGATTCAGTAAATTAGGTTGTAAACATTTAAAGACAGAAACAAAAGTTACCATTTTTAACTAAACATTTTAATGAAACATTTTTAATGAATTTTAAATTAATTTAAACAAACATTTTAAATGAACCACCTAAGCCTTTTAAATGGAATAAAGAGCATTTTCCAAATGTTTTAGTAAAATTAACATTTAACAGAATTAACATTTCTAACTTTGTTAATAACAAAATCAATGACAAAATCAATGAAGTCAGTGTGTTCCTTAGCCAATCTACAAAGCAGTTGATCATACTTGAACATGTTAAGCAACATTTCAAACATTGTGAAAGTAAATAAAACATTTCACCGACAATTGGCATCTTTGGACTGACCTTTGAGTGAACTTGGAACCCCATCTTCTCAATTAAGTTTCTTTGTCTGAATGACCTCCATGTCTTCACAGGTGGTTTCAATCAGTGACAATGTCTGATCAGGTGATAAGCAGCCAGTTTGCTGCTGCTGGTGCACTCTGGGAAGTGTAGTTCTTTGAGACCCATTCCTGAGATTTAGCTCAACAATAATTTTACAGTCAATGTGGGGTCAGAAAACTCTCAGATTTCATCAAAAATATCTTAATTTGTGTTCCGAAGATGAACAAACTTACAGGTTAGGAACAACATGAGGGTGAGTAATTAATGACACAATATTTTCATTTTTGGATGAACTAACCCTTTAATGCCATCTCTTGTCTCATGCCACTTTGCAGACTCTGCGTTTATGTGTTTTGAAGGAGGCGTGGCTTTGGAGGCACTCTGAAGGGAAGGTGGGATTTAATGCTTTCAAAGCTTGCTATTGCTTGCATCTCGGAAATTGTCTACCCTACCTGGCACAATTAAGTCCTGGGGGAACAGGTTCATAGATTTGCTAAAAATGCCTCATACTGAGATTATTATTTGTCAGCAGACAGAAAGGAACATTATTCCAAATGGCTACCAATGCCATGTTCATCATTAGTTGTTGGGCCACCGTTTAAATGCAATTGATTTCCCCAGGCCTTGTGATGTTTTCAGTGTAGCACCCTTATCATCAGGGTATATGCCATTCAATTAGCCAGCAGCCTCTCAGAGGCTGTAAACAAGAGCAATTGCATATGACTTTCCCTCAACATAACTGCTGCCTGTGAATTACAAAACACATCTAAAATATTCCTGGTATTTGGGTGGAGAAATAATGCGTGAAATCACTCTTTCACTAATTCTGATTACTTTTGTGATGGAAGGGACTGACGGCTAAAACCCTAAATTACAATGAAAACATCATTTCTACCAGATAAGCAGTTTGGAAATGAAAGCTCTAGCGTAAAGTTCTGCCAGGAAGATTCAATGTTATGTCACTTCACATTCAGACCTAACCAATCATGTCCTAATTCTATAAAAGATGGTCACGTACACATGTCTTCACAGATGCTGACGCCAACATTTACCTCCAGCCTCCCCACCACCACCAGGATGGTCCCCGCCTATACCTCCCAGGGGGTCGGCTACGCCCCTGCCTTCATCTTCAGGCAGGAAATGCAGAGTCCATTACCCCCGAGACGGGAGCTACGGACGGGGCCTACGCCAAAGAAACTCTAAATATAATACTTGCTGTTCTGTTAATAAATGTGTTACTTCATTGTACTTCATCTGGCCTCCCGAGTCTTTCTGGTAGAACTGGAAATACAAAGTGAATAAATGTGAGCTAAATCAAACAAAAGTTTACTGTAATCAAGCATCATGAGAATATCGTGTTAGCCTCACACCTGAAATCTGAGCAGTACTGAAGTTGTGAACTGGGCAGTACGGAAGTTGCGACTGACCTTTTTTTTTTGTTTTTTGTTTTGTATTTGTATTGTTTTGTGATGTATTTTCAGTGAAACGGAATAATGGCTGCATCCATAAACGTAGACCTCCAAACTGCCTCGCTGCTTTATCGGGCAATGGCTTTGTAGGAATCATTTGCACACGAAGGCACCTCACAAAACAGACTTCTGAGGCACTATAATGGTTTAATGATCTACAACGAGCTTTGGTGATAACTAAGCAAACATTTAATTACTACAATAGTAATTTCTCGCTAGAAATGACATCAGAAGTGGAAAGCTTTGGTCAAAAACATACATTTACACACAAACTGACCAGCAACTGCAACTTTCAGACACCATCTTTTTAAAAAAATGTTTTGCTCAACTGTCACACAATGGAACGCACATAATTGTATATCAAAGGCAGCGAAAAATCATTGATCATGATCTTTACTAGAAGAAGCGTAATAGCGCTCCCTTCCGTAAAACATAGATAGCTGGAAAATTTAGAAAAATGTATGTGCACTACTAGTGGACTAGCCTACACACACAAAAAAACAGATACTAAGACTCAGGGACATATCTGTTTTATTATAAATTAATATTTTCAAACAATGTAAGTTTGTAAGAGTATGAAAAAGTATTTGATAAGCTACTCAATCAAATGATTAAACACAACTACAAGACAAGAACAATTAAAATACTTAATTATAGTAAATAACTAATGATTTTTTACAATGGAAATGAATCAATCAAAAACGTATTATAGCTGGACAATAACTTTTTGTTCTAGAGCTGATGTTCAGCCACAACAGACTCTCTTCCATTAATTTCCTATTATCACTGTAAAGCTGTTTTGAAACAATCTATATTGTAAAAAGCACTATATAAATGAAGGTGACTTGACTTGAATATAGGCCAAATATACTTTCCTGACCTTTCTGTCTGTGTATATTTACGTTAGTAATTATACGCATTTCTGAGTGTGGTCGGCTGGTTAGTCCGTTTGATGGGCATGAACGCTGCTTAGCGTGCTTGGGCCTCGTGCATGCTGAGCATTCATGGATGCGTCATGTTCTCAGGCGGTTAGGTGTCACTCTGAGGGTGACGGTGTGGGCCAACCCGACGAATATTCCTCGGGCCACACCCCCTTCTTGCACACTGCAACCCGTGGTGTTGCCAGATGATGCCGCTGGTGTTTCCCGAGTTGGGACCAGCGTGTCATTTGACGCACCGGTGGATGACACCATGTCGATCACCGCATCACAAGGTGGGCTGGACTCCTCCGGAGATGAGGATTCGGCTGTGCTGCCTCCTTCGGGAGCTCCTGCATTGCCATAGTCTGATCCGGAGCTTACAGCCATGCTTTCCCGGGCAGCCGAGAGCCTTGGGCTTGTGCGGAACCCTCCCCCATGTCCCGAGCGTTCGAGGTTGGACGATTGGTATCCGGGGGCGGCCCGTGCCGAAGGCGCCTGCCAACCCCCAGTGCCCTTCTCCCCTGACCTGTCGCGATCACTCGGCATCTTCACTGCTCTCGATGGCGGCATGGAGAAAGGGTACACTGGGGTCCCCCCGGTTGAGCGCTCTGTCGCGATGCGGATTTGCCCGCAGAACGCTTTAACCTGGCGCGGTGACCCTAAGCACCCGTCCAAAGCCTGCTAAACGGCAGTCTAAGTGGCGGTCCTGAGACGGGCGGCTCGGAGGTGATCTCGGTTCTTTCCCAGGAGATGGTAACAGGACCACCTCCGCCGGGGGAGAATCCTTGGTTTTCATCCTTGGCCTCACAGTTGGCGGCACCCTATTCATGGTAAAAGAAAGAACTGACACATTCACCTCCGAGCCCCAAGAGTTGGCTGGCAGTGGGCGAAGCACAGCCTCACCACTCTCACTCCCCTCTGTCGCCAGCACCCTGGCAGGCGAGACCTCCGTGGAACAGTCGTCCTTCCCTGGTCTCCTCTGTCAGGGCGCGGAATTTGACCCTGCCCACACCTTGGGATGCTCCCACACCTCCCATGTCTGGGCCGGTCATTCTGCTTCGCTGCCCCATCGTGAGTACCCCTGTGGTTCTACCAGACAGGCCTATGTGTTGAAGTGGAACCTCTTCATAACCTGGTGCTCTTCTCGGCGAGAAGACCCCAGGAAATGCCCGATCGGGTCCGTGCTCTCCTTCCTCCAAGAAGGGTTGGAGCGAAGGCTGTCTCCCTCCACCCTGAAGGTTTATGTGGCTGCTATATCGGCTCACCACAACCTGTTGGACTCTAAAACGGTTGGACAGCACGACCTGGTTAGCAGGTTCCTGAGGGGGGCGAGGAAGCTAAATCCGCCTCGCCCTCCTCAGATGCCCTCTTGGGATCTTGCAGTGGTTCTATCTGCCCTGCAGAAAGTTCCTTTCAATGAAAGTGGTGATCTTGATTGCCCTGGCTTCCATTAAGAGGGTAGGGGACCTGCAGGCATTTTCGTTGACGAAGCGTGCCTGGAATTCGGGCCGGCTAATTCTCACGTGATCTTGAGACCCCAGCCTGGATACGTGCCCAAGGTTCCCACCACTCCTTTCAGGGATCAGGTGGTGAACCTGCAAGCGCTGCCTGTGGAGGAGGCAGACCCAGCCTTGGCACTGCTCTGTCCAGTACGCGCCCTTCGTGCTTACGTAGACCGGACGCAGTGTTTCAGGACCTCAGACCAGCTCTTTGTCTGTTACGGAGGGCAGCAGAAAGGGAAGGCTCTCTCCAAGCAGAGGTTGTCTCACTGGATAGTGGACGCCATTATCCTGGCATATCAGGTTCAAGGCATGCCGTGCCCCCTTGGGGTAAGAGCACACTCCACTAGGAGCGTTGCTTCCTCTTGGGCTCTAGTGCATGGTGCCTCGCTGACAGACATTTGTAGAGCTGCAGGCTGGGCGACACCCAACACATTCGCAAGATTCTATAATCTCCGAGTGGAGCCTGTTTCCTCTCGTGTACTCGCCCCAAATGGCCAGTAACTGGACAGGCTCAGGTGTCATCTCTTGCTGCGCCATTCCAATCCTCGGACTGGATGCGTGCGCATCTCCACTCAGGTGAGCATCTCAGCAGGCCCTGAGTCCCTGTTGATGCCGACACCAGAGTGCATGCCCGGTTGGTCAGCCCTCGTGTTCCGGCTAGGTGCCTCCATGTGCATGGTTCCCACATGTGTATTTCCACAGTAAGTCTCCACGACTGGTCACATATCCTCGATAATGTCTTCCCTTGGCAAGACGCCTTGCCACCCCTGGGGTTGAAATATTCCACCTGCGGCTGGATACCCCAGTGTGTTCCGTATGTAGTCCCTACAGGGGTCATATGTGTATTCTTAAGCCCTCCCTTCGGGCAGGCATTGTGTTGCATTTATCCACGTGGGATATGCTTCCCAGTGTACCTTGGTATTGGCGTTGAGCCCAGTCCCTTGTTCGTGCTCAGACTCACGTTAGGGATCTCGGGACAGCGCAGGACGCTGTAAGACAGCCGTCATGGCGAGATTGAATTGGGACCCCCATTTCGTCAGTAACTGACGTAACTTGTAGTGTACTGACTGAAAGGTAACCCTCGTTCGCTGAAGGAAGTGAACGGAGACGTTACGTCCCCATGCCACTACCGCTGTACCGCTTGAACGGCCAGGCGCTCATGTCTCGGCTCTTCAGCCAGTAAACATAATGCGAGTGTGCAATGCAACACCCTTTATACCCATGCGGTGGGGCGGGGTTGCATTATGCAAATTCCGCAGACCCATGACATTTTCATGCCATGGGCTCGTTTTTGTAGATCTCAAAGGCGATTGGCTTCTAAGCGAAACCCTCATTTTGTCATTAACTGACGAAACGTCCCCATTCCCTTCCTTCAGGGAACGAGGGTTACATACGTAACCGAGACGATTTCATGATGAAGAGAAATCGCTACAATAAAATTGCAATGAAGATTAAAGTAAAAAATGCACATATTTAGTCATGATCATTTTATAATATCATATGCTGCACTACAAAGGGCAGGTGGTAGAGTAAGATGGGGTCATTAAGAACCATTTAATTACTTTGCATTTACTTTTTTTTTTTAAGTACTAAAAAATGTATTTTGTCAATCTGGAAGGTAGATTTGTTCTATGACTTAAATAAAGTTATTTGATTTGAATGCATACATTTTTAATTCCCCATATTTTAATTGAAAAAATGTCATGATAGCAACACTTTGAATTCAAATTAGCCAGGTTTTAATGGATAATAAATATGTCTGAAATGTACATTTATCTCATAACATTTGTATTCATAAATCAGTAAATAAACCTTATTTAAATAATTAATGTTGCAGTGATGACAATGAACAGCAACATCTTATGCAACATGACCTTAGAACGCCGTGTGATGCTTTTGTAGCTTTAAGTTACAATTCAGTTGATTGGACCTAGTATAGCAAATTTTTCTTAGAAGTAAATGGCATGCAGAGCCCCCGCACTAAAGTTCATGCATTATCTCTGAGCTCAAAGACAGCTCTTTTGTTCTTCGTGATGTTTATTTATGTGTATCTCTGTTGAGGGGTGGTGAAAATTAATGTGTTTTTCTTAAATGAAATTGTGTTTATTGCTTCTTCGCTTCTTTCTTTCTTCTCTTTCTATAATCATATGCTGTCAAAATTTGCATTTCATTTGTTTCTGACAACCTAGACAGACATGCATAGACCGTGCTCACGTGCACGCACATGAAATGATAAAAGGACAGCAAATATAAAATAAAAACATTTCAATCAAATTAGAAACAGCGGTTATCATTGTAAAAGCAGTCCTGGAATAACTCTATGATGGAAATAAATACTTCAGTGGAGATGGATGGATGGATGGATGGATGGATGGATGGATAGGTGGGTGGATGGATGGATGGATGGATAGACAAACAGACAAACAGATTAGATAGATAGATAGATAGATAGATAGATAGATAGATAGACAGACAGACAGACAGACAGACAGACAGACAGACAGACAGACAGACAGATGGGTAGATAGATAGACAGACAGACAGACAGATAGATAGATAGATAGATAGATAGACAGACAGACAGACAGACAGATACAGTGAGGAAAATAAGTATTTGAACACCCTGCTATTTTGCAAGTTCTCCCACTTAGAAATCATGGAGGGGTCTGAAATTGTCATCGTAGGTGCATGTCCACTGTGAGAGACATAATCTAAAAAAAATAAAAAATCCAGAAATCACAATGTATGTTTTTTTAACTATTTATTTGTATGATACAGCTGCAAATAAGTATTTGAACACCTGAGAAAATCAATGTTAATATTTGGTACAGTAGCCTTTGTTTGCAATTACAGAGGTCAAACGTTTCCTGTAGTTTTTCACCAGGTTTGCACACACTGCAGGAGGGATTTTGGCCCACTCCTCCACACAGATCTTCTCTAGATCAGTCAGGTTTCTGGCCTGTCGCTGAGAAACACAGTGTGTGAGCTCCCTCCAAAGATTCTCTATTGGGTTTAGGTCTGGAGACTGGCTAGGCCACGACAGAACCTTGATAGGCTTCTTACAGAGCCACTCCTTGGTTATCCTGGCTGTATGCTTCGGGTCATTGTCATGTTGGAAGACCCAGCCTCGACCCATCTTCAATGCTCTAACTGAGGAAAGGAGGTTGTTCCCCAAAATCTCGCAATACATGGCCCCGGTCATCCTCTCCTTAATACAGTGCAGTCGCCCTGTCCCATGTGCAGAAAAACACCCCCAAAGCATGATGCTACCACCCCCATGCTTCACAGTAGGGATGGTGTTCTTGGGATGGTACTTATCATTCTTCTTCCTCCAAACACGTTTAGTGGAATTATGACCAAAAATTTCTATTTTGGTCTCATCTGACCACATGACTTTCTCCCATGACTCCTCTGGACCATCCAAATGGTCATTGGCAAACTTAAGACGGGCCTTGACATGTGCTGGTTTAAGCAGGGGAACCTTCCGTTCCATGCATGATTTCAAACCATGACGTCTTAGTGTATTACCAACAGTAACCTTGGAAACGGTGGTCCCAGCTCTTTTCAGGTCATTGACCAGCTCCTCCCGTGTAGTTCTGGGCTGATTTCTCACCTTTCTTAGGATCATTGAGACCCCACGAGGTGAGATCTTGCATGGAGCCCCAGTCCGAGGGAGATTGACAGTCATGTTTAGCTTCTTCCATTTTCTAATGATTGCTCCAACAGTGGACCTTTTTTCACCAAGCTGCTTGGCAATTTCCCCGTAGCCCTTTCCAGCCTTGTGGAGGTGTACAATTTTGTCTCTAGTGTCTTTGGACAGCTCTTTGGTCTTGGCCATGTTAGTAGTTGGATTCTTACTGATTGCATGGGGTGGACATGTGTCTTTATGCAGCTAACGACCTCAAACAGGTGCATCTAATTTAGGATAATAAATGGAGTGGGGGTGGACATTTTAAAGGCAGACTAACAGGTCTTTGAGGGTCAGAATTCTAGCTGATAGACAGGTGTTCAAATACTTATTTGCAGCTGTATCATACAAATAAATAGTTTAAAAAAATCATATATTGTGATTTCTGGATTTTTTATTTATTTAGATTTTTTGGATTTTTTTTCTGTCTGTCTGTCTTTTTTTAGACAGACAGACAGACAGACAGACAGGTAGGTAGGTGCAAGTGAGACATAGGCAAAGACACAGGTGCTGTAACCCATTTATCCTTTATTGTTTTCATATAAGTTTTGAGGTACTGAAGCAATTACCATGGAATTAGAAACCCCCCTGGTTTCTGCTAATGAGAAAATAGCAAAGGTGACATGACACCCCTCTGGTGTTTGTCCACATGGAAAGAAACTAAAATTGCTTTTTAACACTGCGAGTGACTTCTTAGTTCACGGTTTTATCGGATGCTGTGGGTTTCTAAAATTTGTACTGTGTACATGTCGGGTTATTTTTTCCTCTGCGTGTGCTTGAAACCCTCTGAGGTTCACAGATCTATCTTTGACACAGATTTCAAAGAAATCATCACATTTTAGGGCAAATAAGAATAAGAGGTTCATCCTCTACAGCCCATTACATTTAATTGGCAAACTGAATTGCAAATAAAAACATCTACATTCGGTCACAGAGACTTTGCAAATCAGGAAAGTGTCCAAAATGTGTCTCTCCCAACTATTTTTATAGAATAAAACATAACATACATTAAGCAGCATGTGTCTGTATTAACAATCACATGGCTCTCTCACGTGCCACAAACAACCCAGAGTAAACATTCATTATTCTATTTCCTGTGGCAAAGTTATAGTGTTTCCGCTCTTAACATTATTATTAAATTTTGCATTACGATATAGGTGCAAATCACACCTCTTAATACTGTTGCCCCAGAAGGGGGGCACGAAAATAACTACTAATAATCCTGAAACAAAAATACTCGATCTAAGCTCAAATCTGGTTGGACAAGGGTACCCTAGGTCATGTGTGGAAGCCTGGGCTTATAAAAACCAGATGAAACCTTTATTCATTTATATGGAGATTCTAGAAGATAGTCAACAAATTCATGGTGTAGCCTACCACACCTGCCAGGGGCCTTAGTGTCCCAGGACAATTTGTTCAAAAGGTGAAGCTTTTGACAGTTTCAACACACAAGCTCTTATTCTTATTTTTCAGTTTGTGACTGAATTTTGCTCCAGTCAGTATTCTTCAATTGAATATTGGAGTGAGTCAAATTGAGAAATGCAATCAAGCTCACTCTCGTCACCCAGAACTGACCCTCTTTTCAATATCTTCAGCCAAAGCACATTGTGTAAGAACGATTTGCCTCAGTTAATGAATTTTGGCTGAAACACTGTACATGTTGAAGAATGAATGGATCAGTTGAGGTTTCATTCATATTGATGTATAGTGATCTGAGAACCTAATATTTATTTCGAGAGCAGTATAGACACAATCACACCTTTGAACTCTCTATCCTCCATCATCAAAGAACATTGCGGGAACGTAGTAAACATCAGATAACATGGCAATTACAGTATTACAAACCGCAGCACACATGAAGAGCTCTGAAATGATGAGATAAAGACTGAACTCACATACGAAACCACCGTGAACACCTTTAAATCCTTTATATGTTTGAAAATATCCCAGTTAAGACGGTTGGGAACGTGGAATCATGATGGCTGTCAGAAATCTCTGAAAAGTCCTAATACTGTATATCTCTCAACTCTCAATTAAAAGCATGAAAGATCATATCAGCTTCCTAATATCAATGACAAATTAACACCTCTTACATTTGACAAAATGACAACCGCTAGCTGTATTACTATAATCTTATGCAGAAAGCAACAAAAAATCTTTTTCCCCTATGTACTTTCTTTGTTCATAACTTTTCAAATGGGATCCAGAAAGCATTTAGAAGAGCCATACGCAGCCACAATGGGCTCATAATGGCTGCCATTGTACCGTGACCCATTCAGCTTTTCTATGACGGATAGAAAAATAAAAGGAAGGAAGGAAGGAAGGAAGAAAGAAAGGGTCTCCCGGTTTTATGATGCATCCCTGATACATCAAAAAGCCAACTGAGATGCTAGAATCACATAGCAGATGAACAGCACAAGAAGACAAAATTGTCTCCACACATGAGAGAGGATGACATGTTCGAGAAAACCGTATTGTAACACATGAAACTGACACATGCACAGTTAGAACCGTTTCACAACATTTTCTCTGTTAATAATTTACAGTGTTTTGGCAGTAATCTTCAAAATGGCGGCTGGGAGAGAGAGAGAGAGAGAGAGAGAGAGAGAGAGAGAGAGAGAGAGAGAGAGAGAGAGAGAGAGAGAGAGAGAGAGAGAGAGAATGCGAGAACATGCCGAGGCCATGTGCATTTGCAGTTCCTCACATGCTCGTGTTTTCGTGTTTGTCTTATGTTTACAAGTGATTGTCCTGACAGGTCCACAAACTTCTGCTTTCCTTCGTGAGTTCAGAACAAACAGATGGTGTTTGTGAGATACTTTGGGGTCCTCATGTTCCTCGAGAAGCTCCTTGGCTTCTTGTTCTCATGTTTGTGCCAAATAATGACATGTTGAGAAAAAGAAAAAGAGTCTGTTTCCTTCTTTTTCCTTTGTCCTTCACCCTTTGGACTGGAGTGGCCTGGCTCCCCCTAGTGGTGTGGAGGGAACGGCACTCAGCAGGCGATCTCCTCTAGGGTTCCCAGGGTGGTCTGCAGGGGAACGCTGACTGTGTGGCTAATCGATTCAGAGTGGTTTACCACCGGATCACATGTACTCTGAGAAAAAAAAAAAACAGATGTTATCGTTCCTAAAACTGTATGCCCGAGGCACAACTCAGTCATTCCACGCAATGGGTTCCTGATATCTAAATAAATGATTTGAAGCTTAGCAGGCGGTTGTTTTTACCACATCCTCTCCATGACTCTCTTCCTCCTCCTCTCGGTTCAGCAGGTCCAGCAGTCTCTCCTTCACCACCTGCCAGCACACATCACAAACCACCATCTCATTCACTGCCAAATCAGGTCTCAAACTGCTGGCCTGAGAGCAGCTTTGTAGCTCAGCCAGTGCTGCGTTAATCAAATCAGAAACATGGGTTGCAGCCCAGGGCACTGACCACCGGGGGATCCCAGGAACTGGAAACCACACAGGAATTGAAAATGGCCATTTTGATTGGGACAATTGTGCATTTTGGTCTAGTTTTCAGCTCCAAACTGGCTCCGCAGATCCTCATGTTGGCAATGCACAACATGATCTCATCTAAAATGTCACTGGAATGGAAAGGTTTTGAAATTAGAGCTAATACAAAAAAATAAAAAATAAACTTTCATTAATTAAAAGAGACTAAAGTGACTAGAGTGTTTTTTGGTAAAGTGAAAGACCTCTTAGTTTTTAATGCTGTTATGTTTGACAGAGTTAAAAAAAGTTTCTGTTGTGTTGAATTTTTTGTGGTTAGGTTGTGGGTGGCTAAATAAAGGTACTATTCACTACATTGGCTATATGAACAATGACTGTGCTAATACCAGTGACTAGTAATATCTTGTTAAATTTACAGTAGGCTAGCTATTATTTGAACTGAAATAAATAAGCTTAATTGGTTCCAGGGCCACCACTGAATTATGTTGAATTAAAACAACCTTTGAATTTTTTTTATTTTTATAGTGTGGTCAGAACTGAGATCATTGCTTGACTGTTTATGTTGTATTTTTGAGTCAATTATCCATTCACTATATAACTTCTGTATGCAGTTTGTTTATCATTGTTGAGTCTGCTGTGCTTTTGTTGGTAGCATCTTTGTTCATGTGAAATTTTTCGAATCGAAGTCGAATCCTACTATGGTAAAGGCTGAGCTCATGAATATTAATTAGGTCGGGTTGCACTAGGAGGTTACCAAGAAATGTGAGGCTGACCTAATCAATATTCAGGAGCTCTATGATCCACAATATCACACACAGGGAGGGGTGTCTTTGTCCCGGACTCAACAAGGCTTAATTGAGTTGAGCTATTTTCATTTTGTTTGGGAATTTACCAATTTGAAATGATAGATTACAGATATATGTTGTTGGTTTTGAGATCTCCCTCAATTACCTTTTTCACAGATTTCATATCAACTTCATTGCAATCAGTAGATGTTTTGTATTTACATTTATTTACAATGTCTATTATTTCTTTTTCTTCCACCACTGATAATAAACATTGAGTTGGGATGCCTTTCCATTAAGTTTTCATTCCAATCTTCAGATGACAATGGATCTGGAATTTCTTCTGCCAATTTTGGTCCAACACTCACAAAAAAAAATGTTAAAGCTATAACCACATCCTTTATAGGATGTTATGGATTATACATATGCAGCTGGTGTTTCTGTCAGAGATTTCGCCCTCCCCGACACAGTCTTTGCCCTCCCTGCTGTTATCTGAGAGTATAAGGGTGGTGTTCACTTATCTGCTGTAGTGTCCAGGTTAGGGAGGGTATCAACACCTCTCCTTTGGGCTGCTTTAATCTGTCAGGGCATCCTGCTCTCTTACCTTGTTCTCTCTCTCTCTCTCTCTCTCTCTCTCTCTCTCTCTCTCTCTCTCTCTCTCTCTCTCTCTCTCTCTCTCTCTCTCTCTAAATTTACTGGTTAATATGTATTCTTAAGATGACCACATTTTTAAAGTTAAAATCTCATTGGGCATATATTGTCTCATGCATTTCCAATGAAGCTGAACGCTTTAGTGTTTCTTTTATCTTATGTGCTTTGTTAACAGCAGCCAAAAGGCTTAAAATCCAGAAAGACTTAGAAGAAAAAAAAGAAAACAAAAAGTTTTAAGCTCAAATCTGTCCATTTAAAGCTCTCCTGCATATGAAAACCATTAAAACAGGACAGGACAGAATGAAAAATGAGTGTGTGTGTGTGTGTGTGTGTGTGTGTGTGTGTGTGTGTGTGTCCCCGAGGGTATGAGTGGTGTAAGGGCTTGTGTTGGCTGCTGTCCACAGAGCAAAGAGACCAGCAGCAATGCAGAATTAATGAAGGCTCATTATGATGAAACTCTCCATCAGAGTGTCATTCATTCTACACCAGAGACAGACATACTGAAGTTTTCAACAGCCATCACAGTGTCTGGGGGAATGCATGTGTGTATGTGAGCGATTCTCTGAATAAATTTGCAATTGTTAATGTCTCAGTGTGATAAAATGCTTATTGCAGTGTGTATAGCATCTCCTGTGCCTCTGAGTTCGGACACTGAACAGTGTGTTTTTGTCTGTGTTAGATAGGGTCACTTGACAAGCGGCAAATACATGTAAAAATTGGCTTTTGGAAGTATATATACACTCACCTAAAGGATTATTAGGAACACCATACTAATAATGTGTTTGACCCCCTTTCGCCTTCAGAACTGCCTTAATTCTACGTGGCATTGATTCAACAAGGTGCTGAAAGCATTCTTTAGAAATGTTGGCCCATATTGATAGGATAGCATCTTGCAGTTGATGGAGATTTGTGGGATGCACATCCAGGGCACAAAGCTCCCGTTCCACCACATCCCAAAGATGCTCTATTGGGTTGAGATGTGGTGACTGTGGGGGCCATTTTAGTACAGTGAACTTATTGTCATGTACAAGAAACCAATTTGAAATGATTCAAGCTTTGTGACATGAAGCATTATCCTGCTGGAAGTAGCCATCAGAGGATGGGTACATGGTGGTCATAAAGGGATGGACATGGTCAGAAACAATGCTCAGGTAGGCCGTGGCATTTAAACGATGACCAATTGGCACTAAGGGGCCTAAAGTGTTGCTATGAAAACATCCCCCACACCATTACACCACCAGCCTGCACAGTGTTAACAAGGCATGATGGATCCATGTTCTCATTCTGTTTACAGCAAATTCTGACTCTACCATCTGAATGTCTCAACAGAAATCGAGACTCATCAGACCAGGCAACATTTTTCCAGTCTTCAACTGTCCAATTTTGGTGAGCTTGTGAAAATTGTAGCCTCTTTTTCCTATTTGTAGTGGAGATGAGTGGTACCCGGTGGGGTCTTCTGCTGTTGTAGCCCATCCGCCTCAAGGTTGTGCGTGTTGTGGCTTCACAAATGCTTTGCTGCATACCTCGGTTGTAACGAGTGGTTATTTCAGTCAAAGTTGCTCTTCTATCAGCTTGAATCAGTCGGCCCATTCTCCTCTGATCTCTAGCATCGACAAGGCATTTTCGCCCACAGGACTGCCGCATACTGGTTGTTTTTCCCTTTTCACACCATTCTTTGTAAACCCTAGAAATGGTTGTGCGTGAAAATCCCAGTAACTGAGCAGATTGTGAAATATTCAGACCGGTTCGTCTGGCACCAACAACCATGCCACGCTCAAAATTGCTTAAATCACCTTTCTTTCCCATTCTGACATTCAGTTTGGAGTTCAGGAGATTGTCTTGACCAGGACCACACCCCTAAATGCATTGAAGCAACTGCCATGTGATTGGTTGATTAGATAATTGCATTACCGAGAAATTGAACAGGTGTTCCTAATAATCCTTTAGGTGAGTGTATATATATATATATATATATATATATATATATACATATATATATATATATATATATATATAGAGAGAGAGAGAGAGAGAGAGAGAGAGAGAGAGAGAGAGAGAGAGAGAGAGAGAGAGAGAGAGAGAGAGAGAGAGAGAGAGAGAGAGAGAGAGAGAGAGAGAGAGAGAGAGAGAGCTTATATATAGCGTGCCAATAGCTGGAAAATGGTTAAACTATAAGAATTATAATCACATGCCTAACATTTTTTGCAATAATAAAATGTATTGGAAGAAAAACAATAAAGACAAAAAAAATCACATTTTTGTGACAACTGTGATTTAACCAAGAGATGCTTACACCTCCATTCAAAAGTTTGGGGTAGGTGAGATTTTTTTAAATGTTTTTGAAAGACATTTCTATTTCAATATATATTAAACTATAGCAAAGCTGAATTTTCAGCATCATTACTCCAGTCTTCATGTGTCACATGATTCTTAAGAAATCATTCTAATATGATATTTAGTGCTCAAAAAACATTTCTTAATATGATCAATGTTGAAAAAAGCTGTGCTGCTTGTTATTTTTACAGAAACCATGATAAATGTTTTCCTTGAAATCGAAATATTTAGTTTTTACTGTAATTTTTAGTCAGTGTAATTCATCCTTACGAAATAAAAAGTATTGTTAAAATTAATATAACATCTTACTTATCCCAAACATTTGAATGATAGTGTATATGGTGATGAAAGTGATGTGTAAAAGCAAGTAAATTATCCAATTGTTATAATGACAAAATATATTATTTTATGAGAATATGTGACAATATGACACCCATGTGTCTAGATGCTGACATACCTCATATGCATAATCGAATAGCTCCAGAATAGTCAGGATACTTGCACCAATAAACAAGCCCATCTGACCACCAATATCACCTGCAACATAAATATATGTATGATTTAGAGGAACAGAGAGAGAGAAAAGATGAAAGAGACAGTATTCATACTTCAGTGTGTTGTGTTACCTAGTAGACCTGCTACCTCATATGCTTTCTTCTGCTCTATGGTCTCATAATTCAGAGCTTCAAAGAACACATCCAGAACTAGGATATTGTCCCTACATCAACAGAACACAAAGAGTGATGTTTTGAATATCAGATATTTGGGTTAATGGCAAAACCAGTAAACACGTTTCATGTAAAAAGTAATTTGTCTTGTTCAAACCTGAAACACCTGAAAATGTTGTGCAATGTGACAAAATCACAGCAAAGTAAAAGATCTTTGATGCTTCAAATTAAACTAAGAACAGAGTGGGCAGAGCTATTCACCATGATGCAACAGCAATAAAAACCAAATGACCAATGAAACGTTGTGGCTGCTTAGAAAAGAAACTCTGATCAAAGAAACGGTAACTAAAACATATCTGTATCAAGTCAGTTAGTTCTAGTTACTGATTGGATTACTTAAATGAAAGAGAGGTTTTATCCTCCGTAGCAGTTTTTACGCACACGCACGCACGCACGCACGCACACACACTTCTGACAGAGCTAAAGGCAAATTGGCTGCTATTGGGTGTTAGTGGCAAAACTGCAACCTCCAAACCCTGACAACAATTACACTAGCATTATCTCAACCATTCATTACGCTCCTATTATGTTGCAGAGATGAATAATCTTGGCATGACCGATAATTTGTGTGCATGTGTGGAGGAGTTCAAAGTAAAAAAGTATTTTCTTTTTTCTATTACCATAAAATGAAGCAGTCTAGAGAAGCTTATCTCTCTCTTGTGGGACACCAGAGTGATGATATGCTGTCTGCTTTATGTTGATTTAATTGACTCTTGAGCTTGAGCAGCATTTGTGTGTTGGTGTGTGTGTATGTGTGTGTGTGAGAGAGAGTGTCAGTATTCCCAATAGCTCCACGTCTCAGACACATCAATCACAAGCTTATCGCTATGACGATGCACTAATGAATGGAGAGGATGTGATATCTGTCACTATATTGAAGAACAACTCACTGAATCTTCCTGACACAAAGCAAAAGTGTTCTCAACTTGTCCGCTAAATGTCTGGAGGAGAAATAAATATGTCTGAAGCCCACATTGAATGTCCTGGCATCCTAATGCTGCTTTCATTGTAGAGAAGCACAGCAATATTTCAAACGCACATTATAAACGACAGGGGGAGTTTCTTTGATAAAAGTAAAGCTTTCTCCCAGAAGCCAGTGTCCATTTTCTCCTGTACAGTGTCACAACCACGGCGCTGTGCCATTCATAACCGTATGGCAATGTCAATTCAAATATAATTAATTTCCTCAATTTGTATTTGAATTTAAGTTAATTTAAAACAGAATACATTTCAAAAGCAAATCAACTGTTTTCAACATTGATTATAAATGTTTCTTGAGCACCAAATCATCATATTATGCAAAAATTCGGCTCAGCCATCACAAGAATAAAATACATTTTAAGATATATTCAAACAGTAAACAGTTATTTTATATTGTAATAATATTAATTACTGTATTCTACTGTATTTTTGATCAAATAAATTCAGTGGTGAGCACGAGACTTCTATCAAAAACATAAACACAAAACTTTTGTACGGTCGTAAATGAATTACAGTTACTAAATTGTTTTGTTGTGTGGTTCATGGCCAATTCAAAACAAGCTTGAAGCTCAAATGAAGCCAATTTTTAATTTCCAAATTTTTCCCTCAATCCTAATAACACCACAGCTCATCCGTGACAGAAAAGTGCAGGCTTGTGATCATTAACAAGCTCCGTATCTCTGTGATCATGGATATGAGGTGGTACATTAACTGGTAATTTTGCAAATTGGTGGCAGTAATGAGGTAAAGTTAAAGACTGTGAAAGGTATTATGAGGACTACAATTAAAAAGTTTGGAAGGTGGTGGAGAAGTTGCAACAAAAAAAAAAATACTTCAGAGACTTTTGGATGCTGAATTCAAAGCTGTTTTAGATGTGGAGGAAAGTGGCTTTTAAAAGGGTTGTGAGGTGTACACTCACGTGATGTATTTCTCAGATCGGTTGAACTTCTTCTCCAGGTAGCGGGCAGAGGTTTTACTGGGGATCTTGACCATGGAAAGCTCTTTGTTGTATCGAGTCATGTTACAGGGGCTCCTGCAGATGCAGTTTGTGCCTTCAACAGCTGACAGAGCAGCTACGGAGAGCATAAAAGGGAATAGAAGAGAGAAAAAAGAAAAGAGAAAAAGAAAATGAGGAGAGACAGGAAAGGGTACAGGGAAGAAAGGGAGAATACATGCCTGTTCTTTCTGCAGGCGGCATTCCTGAATTGGGTTCTATATATGACATCCAATGAAGAACAACTGACAGTGTAAAGAACATGAGGTCGTCTTATCCTTCTCTGCACATCGAGGGTATTTTCAGTGTCTTCACATACACACGCTCACACAGATCGGAGTATAATTCAACTTTTGGCCTTGTCAGAACACTTTTAAATCGCTGCTGTCAACTCTTGATGCTTTGAAAAATATTATGTGTAGCACTTATGGTTACTTTTACAGAGATTGGCTACTGCAAAAAAAAAAACCCACAATGAATCTGGTCAACCGTAAGGGTCATACTGTCAAAGTGCTTTCTAGAAGTCTAGAAAAACTGACTGAAAAACAAAACACTTTATTAACTGGCAGGTGAAATGTATCTAAGAAGTATTTATCTTGAATAAACTTGTGCTGACATTTAGCTTTCAGTGAGTGATAAAGAGTTAGACTCTTAAGCCGGGTAGACACATGCACATGAGCCCCGATTATTTGACGGGCATCGTAGGAGAAGTCACACTGCAGGACTGTACGCCAAATCTTCTGCCACTGCCAGAATTTCGTCTGAGGTAAAATTTGATCACAGCGGTCATTAATCGGCTGCTGGTGAACATGTCAAACTAACGATCAAAGACGTCAGATTTTAGTGTAGGATTAGAGGAATCTTTTAGGATTTGCTAAATATGTCTGAGATGGCCAAATCGTGGCCAAAATCACACAGTGTGTACCCAGCTTAAGACTCAATATTTCAGTGAAGTGAAGAGTCCGTCCCCTGCTAGTCAAAAAGTGCTAAAGGAATGTGTACAGAATTGTAATTGGAATGCAAATCATAGTTTGGAATCAATAGTAAAGTATTCTAAGGAGATTAAGTAAGAATTCAATCCCTTTACTGGATATAAAGGCATTCCTACGGGACTTTTTGATTCGTATTTGATTTCTAGAGTCCATCTGAATTTTTATCAGAATCCCAGTTATTGCATTTGAACTGTGATTTCCATAAACTCTTCTACAGCTGGACTGAAAGAAAATCACAGGGGAACAACAGGAGATTAAACCCCCTGAATGATTCTTTTTTAATTCCTTTTAATGTCCTACGGGGGCATTTTATCATATTGTTAATCATAATAGCTTTATTTTTAATAGAAATACAGGTCACACTTTATATTAGGCGGCCTTAACTACTATGTACTTACATAAAAAAAATAAGTACACTGTATTTATTGTGTTCATATTGTATTGCAAAACACTTTTGCTGATATTGAGGTGGGACACGGGTAAAGTTAGAGGCAGGTGTGGTGGTATGAGTAAGTTTAGGGGTAGGGTTAGATGTAAGGGAAGTGTCAACAGTGTAATTATAAATGTAACTACAGAAATTAATAACAGATGTAATTACATGGTAATTTTTAAAATGTGAGTACAATGTAAAAACATGTATGTATACAATAAGTGCATTGTATCAAACTATTCATTTAAATGTTAGTACATAGTAGTTAAGACCACCTAATATAAAGTGGGTCTGAAATACAATTTGGAATTTCAATAGCAATCTAGAATTTTTTGGGGCTAGTATCAAATTTGTTTCATAACCGACTCCTTAATGTTTAATACAATTTCTAATTGACCTTTTTTTGGTAAATGTAAAGAAACAAAAGAGAATAATTTAATATACTCTTGCTGGTTGCTAAGGGCTGAAATATCTTGCTCTTGGCAGTGCCTTTCTCAGATTTCTAATAAGCTCATAACTTGCATGACCTGGAGATGGAATCTGACCTTTCACAGAAACATTTTAAAATGCATCCATCCCTGACCTTTTCTATCTCCACCTCAGTTTCTTCTCCTCACTTCCATCCCCTCTCAAACAGTACCACTGGAGACGAAGCTCATCATTTAATTGGAGAATTAAGTCAGATTTAACCTCCTCTAAACATAGACAAATTAACAGACACACACACACACACACACACACACACACACACACACACACACACACACACACACACACACACACACACACACACACACACACACACACACACACACACACGCACACACGCACACACGCACACACGCACACACGCACACACACGCACACACGCACACACGTACACACACGAATATGTGGTTTATGGACACACACAGGTATTAAATCTGCTATAATCTTCCATTAAATCCATTGTTCTGTATGAACTTCACAGCACTGTTCAGATCCCATAACTCTCGTTTTCTCTAGGCATTGCCTATGGCAGATCCTGTGCTCCAAACCTATAAAGGTTCTGTTATAGAAAACAGTTGAGAGTTTTATGCTACCATACTACTTTTACAGTGCTGAACATAGTGCACATATTCTGCATGTGTGGAACAATCAAATGACCAACACTTCCCATAAAGTACAGCATACAACCAAAGCATTCAAGACTCATATCTCACAATGCATTGCACTCGACCTGACCTTCAACTTCCACTTAGCAAATTAAACAATAATTTTTTTTATGTTTTATTTTACTTTAACCTTTTATAGTATAGTATAGTATAGTATAGTATAGTATAGTATAGTATAGTATAGTATAGTATAGTATAGTATAGTATATAGGGGTGTAACGGTACACGTATTCGTACCGAACCCTTTCGGTACAGGGCTCTCGGTTCGGTGCGTGTGTGTAAGCCTACCGAACGGTTCCGAATGCAATCTTTAACAGTTAACAGTCGGCTTGTTTTAAGCGTGGAACACTTCAATCCTAGTTCCGACTCGAACATAATAAGTATCAAGTCAATTTTATCATGAAATTCAAAAAAGAAATTCCTCTTTAATGTGACGACTGATCACTGTAGCTATAGGCGCGTCAATTCAAGCGGCCGCGGCGCGCGCGCGCGAGTGAACGCGATCATCTCTTCCAGAAGAATAAACGTGAATTAATATCTTAAGGTATGTTGAGGATAATACTTATTGAAACGTATCATGTGTCGTGTATTCGCTCAATCAGTGTTTCAATCGTGGAAAGACATCAAACAGCTTGTAAACAATGTCACGCAGCATCATTTACCTCAGAGTCAGAAGTCATTCAGTGTCCACAGCTGTTAATTCACTAGAGAAATCAACTCTTTCACTAAATATATGCACTATATTAGTCTCTCTCTCTCTCTCTCTCTCTCTCTCTCTCTCTCTCTCTCTCTCTCTCTCTCTCTCTCTCTCTCTCTCTCTCTCTCTCTCTCTCTCTCTCTCTCTCTCTCTCTCTATATATATATATATATATATATATATATATATAAATTATACTTAATCTGTTAGTAGAATAGTAGAGTCTTGATTATTTAATGCTATGTTTAGATAAATCTGTCATGAAAATGACAGTCACTAAGATTATATTTCAACAACGAATTGGAGAAAAAACAATTTTATAATTAGATTTAGGAGTTAATGCAAAAACTGCCTTATGTGAAGTTTACATGATTGCACACAATGTGTTATTTGAGTGTTGATTACCTATAACTAAAAATGAATATCAGCTGAATATAGGCTCATAGTTTGGGTTTGTTGTTAACTTTTAATATTATAGTAATGTGCAAGTAAGGGCTCCCTATATAGTTTACAGCATTATCTTTAAGAAACGTTTAGTTATAATTTAATTAATTTAAGGACAGACACAATTTTTTCAGCAAACCACTGTTTAATAAAAAATAAATAAAAAGCCATTTTTTAAAACTGCTGTACCGAACCCGTACCGAACCGTGACTTCAAAACCGAGGTATTTACCGAACCGTCAGATTTGTGTACAGTTACACCCCTAGTATAGTATAGTATAGTATAGTATAGTATAGTATAGTATAGTATAGTATAGTATAGTATAGTATAGTATAGTATAGTATAGTATAGTATAGTATAGTATAGTAGACAGAACAGAGAAGACAGGAATTGATGGAGAAAAGAGGGTAAAATAGGATTCGGAAATGTTGCAAGCTGGATTCAAACTTGCATTGTCCACATGAGCATCAAAGAATAATATGCTATAACAGTATATGTGCTAATTACCAGGTTTTGGCAGTGGCACTAACCACCAATATTTCCATCTTTACGCAGTATTTGAGAAACTAAAGAAGTTAACTGGATTAAAATAATTTAATTTAAATTTTAAAATAGTTGTTATTTAGGATTGCTTATTTTGGTGACACTTTATTTTAATGGTCTACTTTAGACCGTCTACTATAAGTAATTTTGCAACTACATGTCAACTAGCAGTCATTAGAGTAGTAGACTTAATATCTGTCTGCTTAACACTTTATTTTGACGGTCATCCAACAGACATTCTACTGACTATAAATAACTTTAGCAAGTACATGTCAACTTATTTTACTAACCCTAACCTAACAGGTTAGGTCTGCTAATACTCTACTGAGAATTAGCTGACACATAGTTGCAAAGTTACTTATAGTCAGTACTTATAGACTGTCTAAAGTGGACTATCGAAATAAAGTGTAAACACATTTTTTTAATAGTATACACTACACAATGTGCAGTAAGCAGTACATTATTATTCAATTCTGAACATGTCTCAATTAACATCCTGCCTGTAATATTCTTCTGTCCCTGAGTGTTTTATATCATTGCCATCTCCATTATCTAAAACATTTGAGAGGATGCTGTATCTCTGTTCTAATAGCCTCTCATTCATGTCTAAATGTGTTCATCTGCATATTGTTCTGGACTGGTGAAACCTAAAGTACATATTTCTTCCATCCTCAGAGTGCTGTGAACAGAAAGTTGGAGTTGGTGATCATTTCCTCTCCACTTTGCCAAAGATAAGAACCAGCTGTCAAGCATTTTGAAGCCAGCAGCTAAAGTTTTGGACAAGCTGTGCAGCCTCTTGCGCTGTGCCGTTGTGCCTTTACATGTCAATTGAGGTTAGAACTTTCCCACTGAAATTTCTCCAGTGGTTTGAAATTCTGTCCCTTTTCATATAAAAATGTGCTTTATCTCAGATCATTGTACAAACAGAGTTCTAATAAAAAGGTAAAAATGTGTGAAATTGGACATGCTGATAACCTGAAATTGGACATGCTAATAAGGAAGTCTTTGGAAACGGTTTGTGTGCTGAATACCTGAAGAGTTTGAAAGTGTACAGTCCTAGCTGTGCTCTAATTTGAATTTCCTCATTAGTTGAAGATAATTAGTGAACATTGAGCCAACTTGCTTATTATGTGCGGTATATATACTGTCAGATGGTACGTAGAGAGGGAGTTAATGAGGGCCAGGCTGCATTCTGTCTGTAGGGATGGTGCACAAAAAACTCTTTGTTTTCCCTGAATACATTTCTAAAATAATGATTTAATTTGAGCAAGTTCGTGAGGGAATTTAAAGTTCAATAAAGAAGTCACCGTGTCAAGAGGAATCAAAATCTGCAAAGAAAAACGCAATTATTTTGAGAGAGAACGGAGGCATACTTTCAAAGTTTCTCCACATAAAGTTAATATAGTCTAATTTGGTGAAGCCGGTGAAGATTATACATAATGCATTCTGATGTCTAAAGTCTACTGCCATTCATTGCTGTACAAAAGCACACATACATCACTCAAAAAAATAAAGGTTCTATATGGCACCAAAAATGGTTCTTGGCACGTAATCATAGGGGAACCTTTTTTAAGTGCTATATAGCACCAATTTTGGTGCTTCAGTGGTTCTTCAGCGGTTCTTCAGAGGTTCTTCACCGGTTCTTTGACTAAGGTGCTATATAGCACCTCTGAAGAACCGCTGTAGAACCACTGAAGCACCAAAAGTGGTGCTGCTATATAGCACTAAAAAAGGTTCCCCTGTGATTACGAGCCAAGAACCATTTTTGGTGCCATATAGAACCTTTTTTTTTTAGAGTGTACAAACAAACATATTTTTTCTATTATATTTATTTAACTTTTTGTAACCATGTGCCCTTTTATCCTCTTTAAGGATGTCCTGAAGAACAAAACGTCGCTACAGAGGAGAAAGGTGTGGGGCAGAGAATGAAAGAGGGATGATGGCTGCTGTTTTCGTGAGTTGAATTTGATTTTGTAGAGGGTAGGTGCCATGATCAGGTCTGCTGAACAGAAACTTGTGCATATGTATTTTGTGACACGGCAGTGTATTAGATGAATGAAAATGAGCCCAGTAATACATCAGGATTCAAAACACACTTTAGCCCATCTCACTGATGAGAAAATATGTCAAACACACCCCGGACTTAAACCATGCAAACGAGCAACACAACAAAACCTTCCTGTGTGGACAGCTTTGTTGATTACATCAGGAATGTTCTTGTTTTGTTGCGTGGTGCCACGTCAATTATGGGGGCTTTTATGTCTGGATAAAATGCTTTTCCTATTATATAGTAGGCAAAAAGCCTCCCCGGGAAAATCTATGCCAGGGTACTGGAGAGGAGAATTCGGCTGATAGTGGAACCTCGGATTCAGGAGGAACAGTGTGGTTTTCGTCCTGGTCGTGGAACACTGGACCAGCTCTATACCCTCTACAGGGTGCTGGAGGGTTCATGGGAGTTTGCCCAACCAGTCCACATTTGTTTTGTGGATTTGGAGAAGGCATTCGACTGTGTCCCTTGCGGCGTCCTGTGGAGGGTGCTTGGGGAATATGGGGTCGGGGGTCCTTTGCTGAGGGCTGTCCGGTCCCTGTATGACCGAAGCAGGAGTTTGGTCCGCATTGCCGGCAGTAAGTCAGACTTGTTCCCGGTGCATGTTGGACTCCGGCAGGGCTGCCCTTTGTCGCCGGTTCTGTTCATAATTTTTATGGACAGAATTTCTAGGCGCAGCCAAGGGCCGGAGGGTGTCAGGTTTGGGGACCACACGGTTTCGTCTCTGCTCTTTGCGGATGACGTTGTCGTGTTGGCCCCTTCTAACCAGGACCTTCAGCATGCACTGGGACGGTTTGCAGCCGAGTGTGAAGCGGCTGGGATGGGGATCAGCACCTCCAAATCTGAGGCCATGGTCCTCAGTCGGAAAAAGGTGGCTTGCCCACTTCAGGTTGGTGGAGAGTTCCTGCCTCAAGTGGAGGAGTTCAAGTATCTAGGGGTCTTGTTCACGAGTGAGGGGAGGATGGAACGGGAGATTGACAGACGGATCGGTGCAGCTTCTGCAGTAATGCGGTCGATGTACTGGTCTGTCGTGGTGAAGAAAGAGCTAAGCCGTAAGGCGAAGCTCTCGATTTACCGGTCAATCTACGTTCCTACTCTCACCTATGGTCATGAGCTTTGGGTCATGACTGAAAGGACAAGATCACGGATACAGGCGGCCGAAATGAGCTTTCTCCACCGGGTGGCTGGGCGCTCCCTTAGAGATAGGGTGAGAAGCTCAGTCACTCGGGGGGAACTCGGAGTAGAGCCGCTGCTCCTCCACATCGAGAGGGGACAGCTGAGGTGGCTCGGGCATCTGTTCCGGATGCCTCCTGAACGCCTTCCCGGGAAGGTGTTTCGGGCATGTCCAACCGGGAGGAGGCCCCGGGGAAGACAGAGGACACGCTGGAGGGACTATGTCTCCCAGCTGGCCTGGGAACACTTCGGTGTCCCCCCGGAAGGGCTAGAGGAAGTGTCTAGGGAGAGGGAAGTCTGGGCATCTCTGCTTAGACTGCTGCCCCCGCGACCCGGCCCCGGATAAGCGGAAGAAGATGGATGGATGGATGGATGGATGGATAGTAGGCAAAAAGAGTATGTCTGAATTCACGGTTTTTATAAAATTACAAATTTGTATAATGACATGGGTATTACACTGGTATTACAACATAAACGTGGTTTATGAGGTCATTTCCTGAGTTCTCATAATTAAAATGGCTTAAAAACATACTAAACAATGTTTTATTAACATTTTATTAACATAATATTTTATTTTATTACAGATTTTTTTTTTACAATCGCCATGACAATTTTTTCAATACTTTTAACAATTTTCCTAAACTCTTAACGCAGTTAGTATAACATCTGTCTGTGCAGGCTATACAGTTAACACATTTCTTTTAATGCATTTTATTCCATTGTTACTGAGAAACAGCTGATTGAAGTTATGCAAATATAATTGTTCAGGTGTTGATGTTCTTTCAATCACATGGCCATATGGTATACAGTAAAAGAGTGTCATGGTTCTGTCACTTCGGTCTAGTTTACTCTTGGTTTGTGACAGAGCCCTGACACTCTTGTATTGTTTGTCTTGTCTTGTGTGAGCGCGCAGCTTTGAGCATGCTCGAGCTGCGTGCTCTTCTGTCCTTGTGTTTTGTGTGCGGGGCGTGGTGTTCGGATCCCAGCACTTCGGTCTAGTTTGGGTTTCAGTTTTGTGTTGGGATTCGGACATTCATGCTCCGTGTGTTCCGTCACGAGCATTCGCTCATTCTCGTGCGCTCTGTCTTGTCATGTGAGCGTGCGCTCTTCTGTCCGTGTGTGTTTGATGTAAACACGAACCGCGTGCTTTCATGTTATGTTTTGTCTTGTGTTGTGTAGCACGTGGCTGGTGTTTTTCACCGGCTGCGTGCTTTTATGTTGTCATGTTTTGATGAGTTTTCATTAGCTGCATGTTCATGTCACGTTTGGTATGAGCACATGTCTTGTCAAGTGTTTCTTTGTGTCATGTGCTCATGTCTATTGTCTAACACCGCCCACCTTGTTTCCTGATTATTGGTTCATTTGCCCCACCTGTCTTCCCTCGTTACCCTCTTTTGTTTGTTCCCTATTTAATCTCCTTGTGTTTGCAGTCCTGCGCGGAATCGTCGTCAAATGTACCTCGTGTTTTCCTGATCCTGTCAAGTCAAGTCAAGTCCAGTCAGTTTTTCCCCCTCAGGGTAGTTTTTGTTTCGTCTTGTTTTGTTTTGTTATTATCATTAAAAGGCTCATTATTTCTGCATCTCTGAGTCCTCGCTCCTTTCCCTTCACCAACCCTGACAAAGAGGGCCTATTTGGGATTATCTTGTGTGAAAAGGAACAAGAAAAGGGAGAGGAGTGGGAAAATGGCTAGGGAGAGGAATGCCTGGACAAGGACAAGGTAGCGATTAAGGAGTTAGAATGCATGGTGGCGATCAAAGAAGGGCCAGAATTAGGGTAACTGATGAAATTAGAGCTACTATCATAGACCATGTCTTAAACCACAGGTCATCATACAGAGAGGCTGGTGAACGAGTACAGTACAGTCTCAGCCGGGACACAGTGGCATCCATTATCCAGAATCTTCGAGAAACCAACAGGTAAGATATTGTATAAGGGTTTCTTCTACTGCAAAGTGTAAATACTTTTACCATGTTTTACAGTGACTGTATGCCTAATATGTAACTGTATTTTGTCTATCTAAGGATTCAACATCTACCTCCCTCAGGGGGCAGAGGAAACCTCCTAAATGAAGAACAGGAACTTGCTATTGTCAACAAATAATGAAATAAAACTGAAGGGCATTGTATAAAGCTACTCTGAGATGGGTCATTATTTTTTTGTGTTGAATTTCTGCAGCAAAAGAAACATGTGTTAGGGTTTTGGTAGACATAGTGTATTGTGTTAGTGTATTATTGTATTTTGAAAATTAGTGTTGGAGTTTAGTTTACAATGTGTGATTTTGAGCATGAAATTAATTTTGGCAATTGTGTGATGTAGGTGTGTTGGCGTGTTAAGAGTTGTTAGTTGTTAGAAAATTGTTAAAAGTATTGAAAAAATTGTCATAGCGATCCTAAAAAAACTGTAATAGTTTTAATTGGTGGAAGGTAAATAAAATGACACTAAGCACAATACTGGTTTTAATTGTTTGAAATAAAAGTTTTTATAAATAAAATGTTCAAATAAATTGAGTTCCCATTCAGTCAGTCACGCTCGACGTTGCGTCAGGTTACGACGTTTAGAGACCTAGAATATGTTATTCAAATGTCCTCTCTATTGTTGTTGTTATTTAATGTTCTTATGTGTATTTATACAATTTGCCCTTAGTAAAAATAAAAAATAAAAATAAAAATTACATTTTCAGAGTTCTTTTGAATCACTTTTTATACCATTGATGCATGGTGTCCACTGAAGTGGACAAATATGTAACTCACTCAAAATAAAATTAGGGGTTTAGGGGTAGGGTTAGTGTACGGGGATAAAATATAGTTTGTACAGTATAAAAACAGTATGCCTATACAATCTCCTCAAAATTCACCAACTTTGTGTGTGTGTGTGTGTGTGTGTGTGTGTGTGTGTGTGTGTGTGTGTGTGTGTGTGTGTGTGTGTGTGTGTGTGTGTGTGTGTGTGTGTGTGTGTGTGTGTGTGTGTGTGTGGATCACACTCACCCAGAGCAGGTTCTGCACAGTCCTTATACTGTTCAGGAGTGCAGTACGGAGAATCACCTAGAAACAAGAAGGAAACAAAGAAAATGAAAAAACTGTAAATGCCAAAGAAAAGTCCTTCTTTATTCAGCCTTCTTAAATTAATAATGAAACACTGAGATTGTGTTCTAAGTTGGATAAAAACAGACCCAACCTTCACCCGGCCAAACTCAACACGACAAGGGAATAAACAACTCTGAGTGCGTGTGTGTGTGTGTGTGTGTGCGTGCGTGCGTGCGTGTGTGTGTGTGCACGCGCGCATGGAAGAGAGAAGATGGAAGATGTTCCTGGTCAGAATGTATCAGATGTATTCTGAATGTACATCACAGGACAATCACAATCAGTTAATGAATCTATAATTACATTATTAGAGCAGGGAGCCTGTGTGAATGAAGGACTAATCATCTATGAGATAATTGTTCTGTCTTGAGCGCCAATTGAAGTAGCAAGAGGTTGAGGTTGGCACCTTTGAGTTAGAATTAATAGGGATCTTTATGAAAACGAAGAATTTTATCAGATCTCAAAAAATTGAGAAAAAAGGTGAAAATGGAGACTATAGTGTCATTAAAAGAGACCAGTTGACAATGAAATCTACTGCAGCACTAGCTTTAAATATCAGCTATTATGGGAGAGCGTAAATTGGCATTAAGAACGGGACATAAAGGGCACTGAGTCGCAATGAGAAGTTCATGAAATCATATTATGAAATCATAGCAATATATTACGTCTTTAAAAAGACCATTTAGCAACAGTTAAAGATGACTATTTATCAATGGGCCAAAATTACCATTTTATCAGAGAAATTAAATTAAAACTGAACGTTTCTGAAGACTATTTTAGGAAGAGCTATTCCACACTTTTCAAATTACACAATATGTCACGGCTCCTGCTTATAAGCCCTTGCTGTCAGTTTGTGGGCTTGTTCCAAACCATCTTTGACCCACAGAAAACTGAATTATTTTCTATTTTCTGACCTCTTCTAAACAAGTTTAGCCAGGTTTTGCTTGACTGCCAAATACAAACCACAAATGCCACAGGGCATTAAGTTATTGCAACACACAACCTCATCCTGACATGCTATCCATGAGCATATGAAATCTGACCTCATTGACTAACTGTTCATCGAGAATTAAAGACCTTAGAGAGGGGTTTACACAGAGAAGACGGGAACATGGGTCCCTGCAGGTTTTGTGATCGACGGTACAAACTCTATTTGTCATAACTATTCAATCACAGACATGCAACGTCTTCTGATTACATAAATACATCTGTTGGATCTGTTCTGATTTGTATGAAAACTATTTATTTGCGCATCATAAAAGCTGTTATTTATTTCTATGACATATGAATGCAACAACTCACTGCTTTGAGCACCATATTAACTAGTATTCCATATTGTTTATATTTTTTATTTATTTATTTATTTATTTAATTAATGTATTTATTTATTATTTTTTAATTGTATTAGAGAGGTTGCTCTTGGACCAAATGTATTATGACAGGACAATACAGGGCAATCATTTTATGTATTTATTTTTTTTATGTAGATTGCTGTTATTATTTTTTGTATCATTTTTTTTTTTTCATTTGTCATCACAGGCACCTTTTTGTCACTTTTGTATTATTAATGCTTTGAAAATATTCTGTGTAAATTCCTGATAATTAATGCATTTAAAGTAAATGAATGAGTATAAAAGAAAGAGGTGTAAAGTTTCCAGTACCAGGCATGTAGACCATCCTGCAGTTGCAGTTCTCTACAATGTAGCGCGTTTCACACTCGATACGGCAGGCAGACACGCTGTACACCTGAAAGAGGCCTGAATCCAGGTCTCTGGACACACACTCGCCCCACGGAGGAGGAAGGTATGTCAGCTGAAGGAGGAGAAAGTATTATTAATTCATGTTTGACATTCACATGTAACAGCATAGAGGTTTTTGTACATATACATTTTCGGGAGAATACTTTTTTACAACACCATGTAAATATCTTTTATGTTATCTTAATAAGCACCTATTAATTTCATACTGCAATATCTTGCCCACAAACCATTCACAGTACATTTCCTAACCTTTTAATATCATATTGCACACAAAAAACAATCTGACCTGGAAGAAAAAGATACTAATACAACAAGTGTTTTTGAGTCAGAACTAATTTGCTATTAGTTACTATTGTGCCAAATTAATTGGATTAGTGGCAACAGGGTTTTGTTTCAGCAAGTAAAACAGATATCCTGTACAGTCCAGTTATGCGTTGACCTTTTATGCTTTCTGTACAATCGTTCAAATAAACTGCTCTATTATTATCTAGAAATGTCTCTATTATTGTGGTACATCTCAAAACTGCAAGTGAAAACAAAATAAACTCTTAAGACAAAGTCAAGTCAAAGTTTATTTACAAAGCAACAACTGAAGTTAGTTGATAAAACAGAAACTTTTTAAATGACATTATATCATTCAAAAAGGAATAAGCTATAGAGCTACAAAGTAAAGACTTAGATTTAAGGAAAGATTTAACAATGACAACAATGGTCTGTTGCTTTTCATTTGACATCAAATCGATCAGGCAGTCTCTTGTTTAAATAGGACGTCCTCAGCAAGTATCACCCAATTGGACACTTTGCTTGTTAAATAAATAATAAATGTTCTATCCACTGGATACTTGGCATCTGTAAACACAAAAACCTTTTTAATTTGGTGTGAGGCTATATCCATGTCTGTCAGTATGAAATCCAAAAACATTTTAAAAAGCACATTTAAATAATCACATCACGCTCATCGGAAAAGTGCAAATTAGTTCCAATTTGACAAACATGGTGCACAGCTGCCTTCTGTTCTGTGTAAGAGTGATAAACAAGTGACATTATATGAATTTATCATGAAATAATAATGATTAAAGGTTGGTCTTTGTCTAAGGAATTCACACAAACACAACAAGCATATTTTGCCAGTTGCAGAAGCAAGCGTCCTGCTGGCATGTGTCCATTGGCTGGAAGAAGTGTTTACTGTGTTACAACTTATAACACACTCAAGACTCCACAATTCATCATGAGCAAACACCCTGAACTGGCTCTCATCTCAGTGAACCTGGCAGCAGACGGATGGGGAGGGAAGGGCGTGAATGTCAAGGGAGAGAGAAATATGGAGCAGGATTAAGGATTTAAGAGGGAAAGACAAAAGAGATAGTAAACAACAAGAGGAAGAGACACGACACAGGAAATGTCAGGTGGAGAGGAGGAGGATCCCATCTGCCCCAAAACAATAGGTTGCCCACATTCACACTTCTCCAAGCATACATTACCCATGCTTCCATGCAGGTCAGCTTCATTTAGTCTCAACGGGAGACATCATGGGTATTGCAGTCTTAAGACTGAAAGAGCCAAATGTGAATAATGAGCTGACTTGGAGAGGATAAGAAGGGACATAATCTCTTTCCAACTGTGCCTGGAAACCACTGAGCATCAGGCACAGATTGAAGAACCGATTTCACGCGGCTGCTGATGGGAAAAAAACATATCTGACAGGCAAATGAAATTTGTCAGTGGAGATAAAAATCAAAGCTGTGTTGGCATGGGAAGACTTTAAAAGGCCTGTCGTCTTACCTCTGCTCTGGGAATCAAAAATAAACTCAGCAAACAGATCTGACACAGACAAAAGCCTCCCGCAACAAACGATATCTTTAAAACAAACTCAATGACAGGTTCTTTAGTAAACAGCCTTATAATAACTTAATTTGCATTTCTGCAGTTTGCCTTCAGACATATTGCACCCTTTAGACTCTTTGAACTGTGTGAAAAACGCCCTTAATTAAGTCATGCTCAAATTCACGCTGCATCTGTGTATTACTTGTAGCTATGTAGATGCAAGATTACGGCAGTAATAACATCAAAGGATAACAAAAATGAGTATAAATAGTAGAAATCACATATGAAAAGAGTTAGATTTACTGTATATATTAACAATATGTATGGTATTTAATTCAATATTTATAATATTTTAAAGGTGGGGTAAGTGCTTTCTGGTAACCAATGTTGATTTCAAATCAACAAAACAAACATGCCCCCATTTTGATAGCTCTGGCCCACACATAAGTAACCCCAGGCTACGACTATGGCGGAATCTGCTGTGCCAGCCAGCCGAGGGTGTGATGTCATCAAGAAGTGAAAGCAATCGAGACAGGCCGCATTTAGGCCACGCCCACACCAGGGTTGGGGGGCAATCCAACACTCTCCATTGACTTTGCATTGTGTGAGGCAGCCTCCCTGTCATTTTGGACTCATAACAAAAACCAGAACAATGTCTAAAAGCTGCTATGTGACAAAGTGTACAACAAAAAAAAACCAAGCTAAAAAAACACAGAAATAAGTTTTTATAAGCTGTCGATCCATAAAACGAGTGTTTAAGGAGACAAAAGTGGATACAGGCAATAAGACGTGAAGCATCAGCAGGATGAATGGGTACATTTTGGGATCCTGACACTCAGTATGCCTATGTGTGCAGTAAACATTTTGTCACTGTTAAGTCAAATATCCAAATGTTAGTTTTATTTATTATATTTCCTGTTGGTGATTTCGTTCCCCTCTAGTGGGTGTACACTCTAAAAAAAAAAGGTTCTATATGGCACCAAAACTGGTTCTTGGCTCGTAATCATAGGGGAACCTTTTTAAGTGCTATATAGCACCAATTTTGGTGCTTCAGTGGTTCTTCAGCGGTTCTTCAGAGGTTCTTCACCGGTTCTTTGACTAAGGTGCTATATAGCACCGCTAACTAAGGTGCTATATCACCGCTACCATATACAGAACATGTTAAGATATGGTGCTATATAGCACCAAAAGTGGTTCCCCTATGATTACGACGAAGAACCATTTTTGGTGCCATATAGAACCTTTTTTTTTTTAGAGTGTAGTTCTCATTGTAATAAAACATGTGGCGCTCTGTATGTGCCTGTATCCACTTTTGTGTCCTTAAACGCTCGTTTTTTGGGTCAACAGCTTATAAAAACTTCTGGGTTTTTGGTTATGGGTTTTGTTTAGCTTTTTTGCTGTACACTTTGTCACATATCAGCTTTTAGGCATTGTTCTGTTTTGTGTTATAAGTGATACAAATACAAAGTCAATGGGGAGCATTGGATTGGATTGTTTTGGAGAGCAAAAGCCAGCATATATTAGTTCTGTGAAACAAAACAAAAGCAATGTTATTTGCTTTGTAAAATCAATGTTACAAAACAACCTCGGCCTTCGCTCCTTGAGTTCTCTCCAGCGCTGGAAAGCTGATCCAATATTTACACGGGTCCTACTGCTTGCCTGATAGTAAGCCATCTTCCACATTTGTTTTTTATCTGCCATCTCTCTCTTTCTGTCGTCGCTCGGCTAATGTCCGTCCTGTGTCGTGTCTTTTGAATAATGATGACGTGCACTGAACGCTCTCTTCTCCCCGTCATTAGTAGACAGGCCCCTTACTGCTCATTGGCAATAAGTTTGTTTTGGTACTCGGCCCGATACGTTTTTTTAAAGCAGTTTTGAAATACCACTTTCCCCACCTTTAAGATCATTGATAAGATTGATAAGATCATTGAAGACTATAGAACATTGATAAGAAAAAGCCTTCAAATGAAAAAAATTCAAAGATATTATCGTGGCAGGTGAGAGCAATGAGCACACATGATTTAGAGGTCAATATAATTAGCTGTAAAATTCCAATATCAATGAACGCAATGAACACTGTTCATTGTTCACTGTTCTCACTCAATTTTAAGACAAAATAAGCCTTCATGCTGTTTTATTTTGATAAATACGGATATAAAGTCTTGATTAAAACTAATAGTGTTCATATTTAAGTTTAACATTTTAACTTAATGTTAAATTGATAGCTGTAATTATTACACATCTGTACAAGCGGTCTTATTTTTAATATTAATACAAATCAGTACAAGGTTATAAGCTATTATATTTTAATTCAATCAGTCAGTTGAGTTGTAGAAAATGCTGATGTTCCACCTCCATTAATTATTCACACATTAAGAGTGTAAATCAGGATTCTGCCCTTCATACCGACCTTCCCTTCCACCATCAGTGTGTGTGTAGCTCATAATTGCTCCATCTGTGATCAACTCACAATAAGGTAGAGACTTCACGTCCACATGCTGTCACTAATGTAGCTCTCATAAACACACAAGCTTGCTGATCCCAATGTGTCTCAAATCAAATTTCTAAAAGTTTGGGTAAAAGGTAATTTTTTTTTAAATGACAGCAAAGACATATTACAAAATATTTCTATTTCAAATAAATGCTGTTTTTAAACTTACAAGTAGTCAAATAATCCTGAAAATGCATGCATCTGTTACAAACAGAGGTGACACGGATAACAGATGCGGATGTAAACTGGGTTTATTGACAGAACCAGGAAGTGAGCAGATGTGGTGAATAACAGAAGTGGCAGTCCAGGAGAATGGTGATGACAAAGGGTGATACAATACGTTCCCCTTCGAGGGAACTCGCACTGCGTCATCGTGTGATGACACTCTGGGAACGCCCTCAGCGTTACGCATCTGAAGTATGAATGAAATCAAGCCAATCTGATTGGTGGTGCGTCATGACGTAGTAGATGACGGCATACCCGGAAGATACAAAGGGACGCTGATGCAAACACACGGCAGCTTTTTGCTCTTCAGCTGAAGCGCTCTGTGTTTTTGTCTAAAAATCTGTCTATTTGGTGTTGTTTGTCTACCAACGTTGAAAGTGATGGCCCAGTTTAAGAGATGTGTGCCTCCGTGTCCGCGTTTCATTTCGGGCACGGACACACATCTTATGTGTGTGCAATGCCTGGGCGTGCAGCATGCTAGAGCGGCTCTCGAGGGAGCCGCTTGTAGCGAGTGTGATCAGCTGCCGCTCAGGGTGTTGCGCTCACGGCTGGCCGTGTTCGATGAGACCGGCCAAGCCCGCGATCCCCAGGGATCTGGGCCCGCCGCTGCCGAGGCACGGCGGCGCCGCAGATCATGGGGATCGCAACGGGACCTCGCGACGGGATATGGGACTGCTGAGGCACTTTCCCTATCCTCGTCCGAGGATTCCGATGTTCTCCCGCCCCGTGCGGAAGCCCGCGATGCGGCTTCTTCCCGCGAGGCGGAGAACCCGATGCTTCAGCTGTCCGGCTCCGAGGAGTCGGATGGGCGGAGCATCGAGGCGGGTGACGTGGAAGCTCAGCCATCGCGTCACGCACCCGCTCAGGAGGAGCTAGTGGAGGTTTTGACCCGCGCTGTGGCCAAATTAAGCATTGAATGGCCACAGGAAGAGCCTGAAATCCAGCCACCCAGTAAGCTGGATGAAAGGTTCTTCAAGCGTGGGTCTCAACCTCCACGCCGGGGCCTGCCATTTTTTCAGGATCTGCACAATGAGTTGTGTAGATCCTGGGAAAAACCCTACTCGGCCAGACTTTCCACCCCTCAAGCACTCGAATTTGGGAATGTGCTGGGGGCGGCCGAGCGGGGTTATGGGACGCTGCCTCGGGTGGAGGATGCTCTCGCGAGCTACCTCTCTCCCGAGGCCGCTAAGTCCCTCAAGGCCCCGGTGCTACCCACCAAGCCATGCCGGGACACTTCGGCGCTGGTGGGTAGGGCTTACATGGCGGCTGGGCGGGCTGGTAGTTGTCTGCACACTATGGCGGTGTTGCAGGCCTATCAGGCCGACCTCCTCAAGGAGCTGGATGAGGGGGAGGGTCCGTCTCCGGACGACATCCTAGAGCTGCGGAAGGCCACCGATTTGTCTCTCCGGATCACCAAGGAGACGGCCCGCAACATCGGCCGCTCCATGGCTGGTCTGGTGGTCGCGGAGAGACATCTCTGGCTAAACCTGTCGGGGATGAGAGAGAGAGAGAAACATTTTCTCCTCGATTCCCCGATTTCGCCTTCTGGCCTCTTCGGCGGCGCGGTTAACACCGTTGTCGAGAGGTTCCAGGAGGTGAAAAAACAGGCGGCGGCCTTCCAGCAGTACCTCCCTCGCCGTTCTGGCTCCTCGGGGAAGGCTGTCCAGCAAGGGCAGCCTCAGCCGTCAGGTAGCTCCTCCTCGCACCGACAGGTGCAAAAGGAGAGCGTCGCTTCTCGCGCCCCTCCTGAGGGAGCTTGGCAAAAGAGGCGGCGCTCTCGTGGTAAGCCTTCGGAGCCTAGGGTCGATCTGAGGACCGTCCTTCAGGCGAAGAAGGCTGCCTCAAAGCGGTCCTAGCTGCGGCTGGACCGCTGAGAGCTGTCCCCCCCGGGGTGGAGCGACCGAGGTCGTTTTCCCCCCGGAGCTCTCGGGAGATCAGTGTTGGGATCCTGCCGTCCATGACGCTTCAGGCCTCACTGGTTTCCCGCGCGCGCTCACTGCCTTCGTCGCCTCCGAAAGGACTTGCGACCGGCCAGCGAGCGTGTGCACCCATAGAGCTCCGTTCTCGGCTTCTCCCTGCCGGTCAGCCGCTTCAGGGGGTCGAGAACGAGTCTCATTTAACACCCGAGACCAGCCTCGAGAGGCTGGTTCCCTTAGTAGATTATCTCGGCGCGTGGTCTCGCCTTCCGAGTGTGTCTACTTGGGTCCTGCGGACTGTAGAACGGGGTTACAGGCTTCAGTTCGGTTCCCCTCCCCCGAAGTTTCAGGGAGTGGTCCAGACTGTGGTCGGCCCCGAGCAGGTTCGGGTTATGGAACAGGAAGTACGAGCCCTGTTAGCCAAGGAAGCCATAGAGCGGGTTCCTCTGGCAGACAGGGAGTCCGGGTTCTACAGCCGGTACTTCATTGTTCCCAAGAAGGATGGGGGGTTGCGTCCAATAATAGATCTCAGGCTCTTGAATCGGTCTCTGAGGAGATACAGGTTCAAGATGCTCACAATTCCAGCCATCGTGAGTCAGATCCAGTCCGAGGACTGGTTTGTCACGATAGATCTAAAGGACGCATACTTCCATATTTCCATCCTTCAATGTCACAGGAAGTTCCTGAGGTTCGCTTTCGGGGGCGAAGCGTACCAATATCGGGTTCTTCCCTTCGGCCTGGCACTCTCCCCTCGCACCTTTACGAAGTGTATGGATGCAGCACTGGCTCCTCTGAGACTCCAGGGCATCCGTATACTCAATTACATCGACGACTGGCTCATTTTGGCCAGGTCGCGCGAGATGGCAGTTCGGCATCGAGATGTCGTTCTGGCCCATATAAGGTGCTTGGGGCTGAGACTCAACACGAAGAAGAGCGTGTTGACGCCCTCCCAGCGGACTACGTTCCTGGGAGTCGTATGGGACTCCACGTCGATGCGGGCTCAGTTGTCCCCCGCGCGCGTGGAGTCCATACTGGCGATGGTCTCAAGAGTGAAGCCAGGCCGCAGCCTCACTGTGAAGCAGTTTCAGAGACTGCTGGGACTCATGGCAGCAGCAGCCAACGTGATACCTTTTGGCCTGCTGCACATGAGACCCCTACAGTGGTGGCTGAGGGCCAAGGGGTTTTCCCCGAGGGGAAATCCGTTTCGTATGATCAGGGTAACGCGCAAATGCCTTCGTTCCCTCGTCATATGGCGGAAACCTTGGTTCCTGTCCCAGGGGCCAGTGTTGGGAGCGTCATGTTGCCGGAGAGCCGTTTCAACAGACGCCTCCCTCACTGGCTGGGGCGCGGTCATGGACGGCCGCTTTGCGAGAGGTCTGTGGGAGACCCGGCATTCTTCATGGCACATCAACTGCCTGGAGATGCTGGCGGTCTACAAAGCTCTCAGGAGCTTTTACCCGGACCTCCGCGGCCACCATGTCCTGATACGCTCGGACAACACTTCAGTTGTCGCGTATCTCAACCACCAGGGGGGTTTGAGGTCGCGCCCTCTGTGCAGACTGGCGCATCAAATCCTCCTGTGGTCCCAGGGGAAATTATCGTCTCTCAGAGCGATGTATATCCCCGGGGACCAGAATCAGGGAGCAGACGTCCTGTCGAGGCAGGGGCTGAGGCCCGGGGAATGGCGGCTCCACCCGGAGGTGGTGGAGACCATGTGCGAGAGGTTTGGCCCAGTGGAAGTGGACCTGTTCGCGTCTCGAGAGACGTCCCACTGTCCACTGTGGTTCTCTCTCAAGGATCCGGCCCCGTTAGGGCTGGACGCCATGGTGCAGACGTGGCCGAGGCTCAGTCTGTACGCTTTTCCCCCGATCGCTCTGCTCCCGGGAGTTCTGGAGCGGGTCCGCCGGGAGGGCATCAGCCTACTCTTAGTAGCACCCCGGTGGCCCACTCGAGCATGGTTCTCGGACATTATAGCTCTGCTAGACGGCTCTCCATGGCAGATCCCTCTGAGGAGGGATCTGCTCTCGCAGGCAGGGGGCACAATATTTCACCCCCGGCCGGAGTTATGGAGCCTCTGGGTCTGGCCCCTGAGGGGGCTCAGTACCTAGAGGCGGGCCTGTCAGCAGAGGTAGTCGAGACCTTGCTCAGCTCTAGAGCTCCCTCAACCAGGAGGCTGTACAACCTCAAGTGGAACGTCTTTTCCACTTGGTGTAGAGAGCGTGAGGTGGACCCAGTTAACTGCCCAGTGGCTTCAGTGCTGGAGTTCCTCCAAGATCGCTTCTCTTATGGTCTTACCCCGTCCACCCTGAAGGTGTACGTGGCTGCCCTTGGGGCTTTCCACGCACCTCTAGGTGATGGACCCTTGGGGAAGCACCCTCTGGTTGTACAGTTCCTCCGTGGGGCCCGGAGGATGAGGCCGGCGGCTCATTCCAGGGTCCCGACCTGGGACCTGGCGGTGGTACTTGAAGGGCTGGCCGAGGCCCCCTTCGAGCCACTGGAGCAGGCTGAGCCGAAGAGCCTGACCCTCAAGGTGGCCTTTCTCCTTGCCATTACCTCGCTCAAGAGGGTGGGAGATCTCCAGGCCTTGGCGGTTACGCCAACTTGCCTGGAGTTTGCCCCTGGCGGGGTTAAGGCCATCTTGCACCCTAGACCGGGGTATATACCCAAGGTGCCATCGCAGGTGGTTCGGTCTTTGGTTCTTCAGGCTTTCCATCCTCCTCCCCACCTGACGGCGGAAGAGGGGAGACTTCACCTGCTCTGTCCCGTCAGAGCACTTAAGATCTACCTGGAGAAGTCTTCCCAATGGAGAAGGTCAGATCAATTGTTGGTGTGCTTTGGCTCACCCAAGAGAGGGCTGCCTGCGTCTACTCAGACGATCAGTAACTGGATCGTCCAGGCTATAGCCACAGCTTATAGGGTGCGCAATCTGCCTTCACCCATGGCTGTGAGGGCTCATTCCACCAGGAGCATGGCCTCCTCGGTGGCCCTCCTCTCTGGTGCCTCGCTTCAAGAGGTTTGCGAGGCGGCCGGGTGGGCCACTCCGCACACCTTCATTCGTTTTTATAGTCTGCACCTTCCGGCGACGCCTGGTGCTAGAGTGCTTGCGTCTTAAGTGTGCCTGGTCTTCAGCTTCACACTAAGACGTGGGTGATGTCGGTGTGGCATAGTGGGTATTAACGTTCCCAGAGTGTCATCACACGATGACGCAGTGCGAGTTCCCTCGAAGGGGAACGTCTCGGGTTATGTATATAACCCTTGTTCCCCGAGAAGGGAACGAGACACTGCGTCTCGTCGCCACACCCATCACGGTCAGAGCGCTCGCTTCATCGCGGTAAAGCTGCCGTGTGTTTGCATCAGCGTCCCTTTGTATCTTCCGGGTATGCCGTCATCTACTACGTCATGACGCACCACCAATCAGATTGGCTTGATTTCATTCATACTTCAGATGCGTAACGCTGAGGGCGTTCCCAGAGTGTCATCACACGATGACGCAGTGTCTCGTTCCCTTCTCGGGGAACAAGGGTTATATACATAACCCGAGACGTTCTTGTTTGTAGGTGGACGAGACAATGGAGCGAAGGAGACAAGGAACCAGGAGACACTCAGGAGACGTTGGAGCACAGGTAAGGAGTTCAGGTGAGTCCGTAGAAGCAAGCATTAGCATGGAGCATGTGCAAACGATATTGGACGGTGACTGATTGCGTGCGTGGGGCTTAAGTGCAGGTGGTGATTGCAGTGCAGGTGTGTGTGCTCAGAACTCTGGTGTGTTTTCAAAAATAAAAGTAAGTAAGAGAAAAAAATCTACTTAAGTGTCCTCAAGATCATACACTTTCAGCCACACTGTTCTGGAGAGCAGCTAAGGCATCTTCTTACTTGTTTTATCTTAATAACAAAAATATTTGGGTTTTGTTAAGATGGTATGAAGGATGGTAGTCCAGTTACTATGTAAACCATATTGCATCCATGACAAAACAAATAATGCTAACACTTTACAATAAGGTTTCATTAGTTATCTACTTTAGTTAACATGAGCTAAAAATTAACAATACTTCTAAAGCATTTATTAAATGTAAATTTTAACATTTACTAATCCATTATTAAAATCAAAAGTTGTATTTGTTAACATTAGTTAATGCACTGTGAACTATCACGAACAATCAATTAACATTTTATTAAAGGGAGGGGGGTTTAATGTTATTTCATGCATTCTGACTTATTTACACTGTTAAAGAGTTGGATTCTCATGCTAAACATGGCCAAAATTAAAACATAACGAGTTGGACACTGTATTTCTGTGCCAAATACACTCCTTCAGGATTCAAATGGAATGTTTTTTTGTTTTTTTCTCGAGATTGGCCCTGTATGATGTCATAAAGGGCGGAATTCCTTGTATGGGCACTTCTCCCGGATGAGCGTGTGCGCACATCAACCAGAGCGAGAGCAAGAGCACGCCCATCAACAAACTTTGTTTGGGTTACGGAAGACATCGGCAGCGCTGTCATTTTGTTTGTAGACCACGAAATCAACAATGTCATTAAGTGTGTTTTTGACAATCAAATGAAGTGCATTTAATGTAAACAACCCAAACGTATAGTGAATTGAAAATTATCCAGGGAAAATGCTATGATGTATTTTGTGTGTGTGTGTGTGCTTGTGACTCTTTAGCTCCACCCACTGGACAAACGTTCTCTCCTGTCTTCTCAATTCTCGCTCCTACATTTGAGAGCTCTCTAGTGATCTCTCTCCTGCACAAACTCAGCTGTTTTCAGAGAGTACAGCGTATCTGTCTTTTATAAATATGATAAAACTAAAGACTCTTTGGAGATATGAAATATGCAATACTACTCTACAGGTACTCAAGATTAATATGAGATTGGCTGAAACTGTATGTGTGTTATGTACCCTTTAACAAACACGAACAAATATTAATATATACTGTAACAAATGTATTGCTCATTGTTAGTTCATACATTGAATAATGTTAACAAATGAGACATTATTGTAAAGTGTTACCCAAATATTTTAGATTAAATAAAAATAACACACCATTTCAAAAACAACTGAGTTAAACTCGATCCATGTCATACGTTAACACAGACTGAACTGATAAAACAATGTTTATTTTCTATAGAATATTTATCATAGTGACTAAGAGGCCACGATTTCCCAGCATTTATAAATGCTGGGAACGACAGTTAGTTTCTTAAAAACCTAGTTTGAAGACCTAATTTAACGTATTTACTGGCAGATTGTTTGGGGGGGAGTTACTCTGCCAGAGAGAGATCACTAGAGAGCTCTCAAATGTAGGAGCGATAATTGAGAAGACAGGAGGGAACGGAAAAATATCCTGCTGCTGGATGATTTTAAGTTTTTAGCATATCCTAAAGTAAAGTTAATTAACCGGTGCTAAATTTACAGAGCTCCCAGTTGAGACGAAGCAACAAGAGAAGAATGAAAAGGCATTTCTGAGAGGAAAATTTAATTCTGACTCAATCTGTGAACTCAAGACTCTTCAGTCAAATGAAAAGCCATTGCAACACACCCCACTAGCTGCATTCATATTGCATGACTTCAGCAATTGGCCACATTCACCTTGTTTGTTCTCTTTCTCCTTCTCTATGGGTCTCTCTTAATGGGTTTCTAGCAACACTGCGTCAGCGAGTCATTACGGCCCCTGGCTAGGACATCAGGGTTAATGATCATTAATTGGAGATACACCCTCCTGGTCAGAGGATATTTAAAAACAAATCCAGAACATTTTCTCAAAATCTACAGCAAAAAGTTCTGTTCCTGAATCTATTTTGGTTTAAATATGAATCCCATATTAGATTTGTTAAAGTACATTTCCATAATTAAGGCTGCCTATCTGTACACTCTTGACAAGAATGACTGCTTGGTAATGAAAAGTCAAGAAATGCAATGTTCATGAATGCTTGAATCAAAAGGATATTTTTAGTTTATGGTCCATTTTTACAGTGCATCTGAAGGGCTAGACAGAGAGAGAAAAAGAAACATATTTCGTGAACATGTGAGGTTGTGCATCCTGGGAGTGATTGAGATGCAATTGCCAAAATATCAATCAATCAGAGACTGATTATCACAAGAAACAATGTACATCAAGAAACAATACTTCCTGAATTCAATCAATGTTCCCCAATTTAAAATCTGTCTTTTACTCTTGGTAAGAAGCTGAATGTGTTGTGCAGAGCAATATTTGTAGCATCTAGCCATATAGGCCTGAGAAAAGAACAATTAATTCATGTGTTGTCAAAGGTTGTCTCGCAATAAAGAGCACTGGGACTTTTTCCAGTGGGCCAGCCTAGTTGTCAAAAACAAGTTTATAACAATTGGTTTCAGAGGAAAAAGTCCTGATCTTGTCAGGCTCAACAGGGTTATATATTTCCACTGATCTTTTATGCATATTTACAACCATATCCAGTCTCATCATAGCTACTACCAAACACCTTGTTGTGTTCTAAAAAAAATCCTAAAAAGTGAAGCTAAAATGTTTCGATCACCCCCAGGTGGCTGGACCCAGTATGGCTCATAAACCCTGCCCGCTCCATGTAATCGAATGGGATGTGAGACAAACTAAACAATCAAATTAGACTTCATATACATTTTTGTCCAAAGATGGCTTCTGTTATTTTAGGTAGTTTTTATCACGCTGATGTCATTTCAAGTGTTCCTTTTTTTTTTTTTATATGTATATAAATATGTTTGGTTTTAGTAAAAGCTATAAAAACTGGGGTGTGACGTCATGATTGACAGTTAAGATTGACAGCTTCTCTGAGTGAAGGAGTCACTGGGGCAACAATGGACTTTTTTTGGGATCTTCGGGAGGAGATTGGAGCTTCTAATTTCAACATTCCCATAATTGTTTATTTCACATTGACATAATGAGTTGTTCTGCATTAAACTGTACTAACCAATTCAGCAGGAGTGTGGGCGGAGCCTTGATACCACGGCTCCACTTCAGGCTCACTACTGACTCGGGCTCTGAGATGTCAGCGCAACATTTAGACACTGATTTCTGGCTCCTCATTTTTAAGAAAATGGCCTTTAAAAATAAAGATGCAAATACACTGTGTAATAAAATAAACATTTAAATGTGTATTTTGTATGTGTTCTTTCCACTAGTTTCAAAGAAGACATGTTATTGAAACAAAATAGCCCATAATCTAGAGAGAGAGAGAGAGAGAGAGAGAGAGAGAGAGAGAGAGAGAGAGAGAGAGAGAGAGAGAGAGAGAGAGAGAGAGAGAGAGAGAGAGAGAGAGAGAGAGAGAGAGAGAGAGGCTTACAATACTTTATTCACCTTTTTTTTTTTTTTTTTTTTTTTTTTCCTCTACAAAAACATGTTGTTGTTTTTTTTTTTTTTTTTTTTTTTTTAAATTTTAAAAACATTCATATTCCAAAACATACCCACATTACACAAAGAAAAAAACAAAATGTACACAAAAAACAAAACAAACATTACAAAAATAGAAAAACCAAACATGCTACAAAAAAAAAATTAAATTTTCCTCCTCATCAACAGTACACAAAATGTCACCAATGCCCCAAATTTCATTAAAAACCATTATGTTTTTAGTCAAATTGTAAAAAGCAAATTCTGCTCTAATTCTTGCTTTTATCAAGGCTTTAAAAACCAATTCAGGATCTACAGAAACTTCACCTCTTAATTTTCGTTTTCTTGTTACCCATATTGCAAGCTTTGCCTCACCTATTATGAAGTTAATTAAAGAAATACTTTTCTTTTTATTAGCAACATATTTAGGACCAAATATAAAGCTTGCCATACTAAACATTTCTCCTAATTTCATAAACAAAACTTCCAACGTCACAAACAAACCTCTCAATCTAAAACAGTGCAAAAAAACATGATCAATTGACTCTTCAGTATCACAGAAAACACACTCCTTTGCCACAGTGGGATCTATATGTGCTACATGCTTGTTTGTGGCTATCGCCCAATGTATGATTCTCCACTGGAGATCTGCAGTGCGTTTTTCTATTGGAGTTTTATATAAGGATCTCCAGCATCCTTTTGGGGAAGAGTCTGTTACAAAAAGATTTATCCATTTTGATTCCTTTTGGTCTTTAAGCAAAGTGTAATGAGCCACCTTTACACACATTATATACAATGCCTTTTTGGATATTTCTTTAAATTGTGTTATTTGTGGAGTTCTAAAACTAAGAATAGAACTCTCATTTGGTTGTTCTTCAACAGCTGCAGAGATCTGTAACTCTGGAAATTCATAACCCATCTCATTTTCTAGTAATGATAACTCATTTGCTTCTAAGAATTGTCGAAAAATAGAAGGCAAAACCATAAAAATTCGATTAAGTATTATTGTCATAAATCTGACAGACTTAATGCCTGTTAGATGACACATCTCTTCAGGATTCTTCCAGTTTTTCCCAGTTCTCAGATCTGATAGTTTCGTACAGCAGGCATTTGCCATTGAAAATCTCAAACTTTGCAGTCCTAATTCTTTGACTTCAATCACAGGATTATTGAAAAGAGGTTCATGTTGTATCCAGTTCCCGAGACTCGAAAACTCTCTTTCCACTTTAAATACAAAAGTCCATGCCTTTAAGACTGATTGATAAAAGGATGAGGTGCCACTCAAATCCACATCTTCCAGTCTCATTAAAAACAGCTGTTTATCGTATTTGAAAATATCCACTTTTTGCAACAAAGCACAAGCTGTTTCAGTCCACATACATCTCTCAGAGTACAACAGTCTTTGTGCTGCCTGAAGTCTGAAAGCCATAATTCTTCTTTGTATGTCTATTAGTCCATGTCCTCCGTCATTAACGGGCAAGAAAAGCACAGCTGCCTTTGTCCAGTGGCATCCAGACCAAAAAAAGTCAATCAGTCTCTTCTGGATCTCACACACAATATCATTTGGTGGGTTTATTACAGTCATTTTGTGCCAAAACATAGATGCAACCACATTATTAATAACCAAGACTCTTCCCCTATATGACAATTTGGATAGCACCCACTTCCAACTCGACAGTTTTTTACAAACTTTTTCCACCATACCTTCCCAGTTCTTTTTCATATACTCTTCATTTCCTAAATATACCCCTAAAAACTTCAACCCTTCTCTTCCCCATTTCACTTCTTCTGGGAGTACTGGAGGAGGATTTTCTTGCCAGCTCCCAATAATAAAACCTTCACTTTTGTTCCAGTTAACCTTTGAAGATGATGCTTTTTCATAAACGTTTAGACCTTCTTTTAAACTTATTAAATCATTTTCCGTTTTTATAAAAACAGTTATATCATCTGCATAGGCAGATACTTTTATTGGTCTATTTTCAAAACCTTTGACCACAAAGCCTTGCAGATTTTTCCTTAACTGACAGAGTAGAGGCTCAATTGCTAGAGAATATAATTGTCCAGATAAAGGACATCCTTGTCTTATTCCTCTATTAATAAAAACTGGCTTACTTAATCCTCCGCCCACCTTTAACATAGCTACCGCTCCAGTATATAAAAGTTTGACCCCTGATAAAAAAAAATCACCAATTCCAAAGGCTTTAAGTGTTTTAAACAGATAACAATGGTCTACTCTGTCAAAGGCTTTCTCTTGGTCAATAGAGAGGATGCCTATATCTTGATTTTCTATATTTGCTAATTCAATGGTATCTCTCAAAAGAAAAAGATTATCCACAATGGTTCTTTTAGGAACACAATAAGTCTGATTTGTCTGTATTAGATCTCCAAGGTACTCTTTAAGTCTATTTGAAAAAACCTTTGCAAGAATTTTATAATCTGTGCACAAAAGTGCAACTGGTCTCCAGTTTTTTAGGAGACCCAGATCTCCTTTCTTAGGTAATAATGAAAGTACAGCCCTTTTGCAACTGGTTGGTAACTCTTTTCTTTCAAAAGACACTCTATAAACTTCCATCACATCTTCATTAATAATCTTCCAGAATTTTCTATAAAATTCTATGGGAAGTCCATCAATACCAGGAGTTCGACCAACAGAAAGTTGCTGAACTGCTTTAGACAGTTCTTCCATATTTAGCTCAGAGTCCAGCTCCTTACGTTGTTTGATGTTAAGTTTAGGCATATCATCCAACAGAAAATCCATACTTGCATTGTCACACTCTTGTGCTCTAAACAGTTCTTCATAAAATTCCCTTGCAATTACCCTCATTTCCATTGGATCAGTTGTCAAAGTTCCATTAGGGTATTTCAGATGTAACATCTGTTTTCTTTCTACTTCTTTTTTTTCCAAGTTAAAAAAAAAAGAACTAGGAGCATCCATATCTTTTAAAAAAGAAAACCGAGATCTAATTAGTGCTCTTTTTGCATGTTCATGAAGAAGATTACTTAGGGTCTTCTTCTTTTTTTCCAGCCCTCCCATATCTGCTGTATTACTATCTATTATATTATTTTCAATTTGTTCTATATCTTTCTCAAGTTCTTTTATTGTATTTTTAATTAAACTATTTGTATGAGCAGTATAGTTTTGACAAAACATCCTTATCTGTGTTTTTCCAACTTCCCACCACTGTACAATATTGTCATAATCATGTTTTCTTTCCTTCCAATTTTTCCACAGTAACTCAAATTTCTCGCAAAAATGTTCATCATACAATAATTTAACATTAAAATGCCAATAAGAGCTAAAACTTTGTGACTTCTTCAGGCTAATTTCAATTAAACAGAGGTGATGATCTGTAAACCCATTTGGGGAAATAACTGATTTTAAAACTCTATTATTCATATTCTTATTAATATAAAATCTATCTAATCTTGCAGCACTAATATGTTCTCTGGAGGTTTTTACCCATGTATATTGTCTCGCCATTATATGCTGTTCTCTCCAGACATCAATTAAACTGTAATCTCTGATAATTGCACTTAAAACATCCGCTGATGGAGGATAAGGTTCATCTCCATTTCTGTCTATGGTAAAGTCTAAGGTACAATTCCAATCACCACCCAATATCAAAAAAGTACTCTTATCAAAATCCTTCAAATGTTCCTTTAACTTCTTAAAAAAGCAAAGTCTCTCTACTCCATTATTTGGGGCATATATATTAATAAATACAAAAACCAAACCCATTATTTCAACTTGAACAATTAAACCCCTACCTCTTTCTATCTCACATTTAGAAATAATATTTATGTTCATATTCTTTCTAAATAAGATAGCAACACCCCCACTCACATTAGAACCATGACTAAAAAAGATGCTTCCCTCCCACCACATTCTCCAATCTATCTCATCTATTTTATCACTGTGGGTTTCTTGTAAAAAGATAACATTCATATTTTTGGCCTCAATATATCTTGATACAACAGCCCTTTTGTTTCTATCTCTTCCTCCATTTATGTTAATAGATCCTACTTTTAAGCTCTCCATAAAAAGAAAAGAGAAGAGAGAGAGAAAAAAGACAAAAAGAAGAGACGAATTAAGATGGAAAAGAAAACACCCCCTTTGTGCCATTAAACAGATTTACTTAAGTTTTTTTAGGTCGAACATTTCCTCTCCTTAATTTTGTTACAATTTTCTTTAATCTAAACCTTTTCCTTCTGCTGAGTTCTTCAAATCCTACTGATTTCTGTATTTTTACTGCTGAAATCAAAAACTTCCTAACATCAGGGAAATAATCTTTCACTTCAACTTTTCTGCCAAATGTTTTATCCAGAAAATCATTAATGTCTTTTACAGTATACAACTGATCATCTCCACCCTGTGAAAGGATATCTGACATTTCTGACATATTATCATCATCATCATCATCATCATCATCCTCCTCACCATCATCATCATCACCACCTCCACTTTCGTCTAATCCATGATCAATCCTTTCCTCATCTGTCTGTATTTTTGCATTATAATTCTCACGTTTACTCACGTTCACATTAGCAATCCCAACAGTACAAGTAATTCCGGAGTTATCTGCCTCAACACTTTTCTCATCATCATTAACAACTATTTCACTGGTTGTGCTTTCTTTCCTATTTCGCTCAGTTTCAGCAATCACTTTATCTCCTTGCGTTTCTACTTCAGTCACGACTTCAGTTTCATGCGTGTTTTCACTTCTCTCAGACTGCATTTTATGTGGGCAAGCATGTTTTTTGTGACCAATATCACCACACTCGAAACATTTTAGACTGCCAGCGCTTGCATAAAGCATGTATGACTTTCCCTCGTGCTCAACACGAAAAGAGATGTCTAAAGACGCCGACTCCAGAAACATAAACACTTGGCGTCTGAAGGAAAGCACGTGCTTTAGCGCTGGGTTTTTACAACCCAGCGGAATCATTTTTATGCCACTAGCTAGCTTTCCGAATCTAAGCAATTCTCGTTCAATAACACTGTTTGATATGAACGGTGGTACATTAGATACAGTAACTCTTGTTGATAAAGAAACCAGCGGTGAAATGACACAAAAAACGCCACTTACCCACACTCCGCTTTCAACCAACTGACCAATCAACTTCTGTTCCTTCAAAAATATGACGACGGCTTTATTCATTCTTGAGGCTGAAACTATAGTTTCAAAACCAATTTGCTCACCCACAGCAACAAGTACATCCTCCACAGATGCATCGCCTTCAGGTGCACACCTAACTCCATGGCGGAGTGAAAGAGAGGAGTCCCGCGTACTCGCGTGAGCCTCCATTCTCACACCCCGCCCCAAGAAAAACAAAGAGAAAAGGGGAAAAAACCAACAACAAAAAAACACAGGATAATAAAAAAAAAGAGAGAAAACTTTAAATTAGTTACAAACGAAACAATCGCTCTTCTCACCCGTGAGACCCACTCACCCCACACTCGCACATGCGCAGAGAGAGAGAGAGAGAGAGAGAGAGAGAGAGAGAGAGAGAGAGAGAGAGAGAGAGAGAGCTGATAGCACAAGGTAAGAGAGCACAAGGTAAGAGAGCAGGAGGCCCTGACAGATAAAAGCAGCCCAAAGGAGAGATGTTGATGATACCCTCCCTAACCTGGACACTACAGCAGATAAGTGAACACCACCCTTATACTTTCAGATAACAGCAGGGAGGGCGAAGGCTGCAAAATCTCTGACAGAAACACCAGCTGCATATGTACGCACCTCTGAGGAATCTGACGATTAAGTCGTGCTTACCAATTTTTTCCCTTTTTTTTATGATTTTTGGTATATTTAAGGCTATTGTGACATACACTTTGAGGGTGGAGGAAGACAGCCTTCGCTCCAACCCATGCTGCAGAAACGAAAGCACAACATTAATCGAACACCTTCGGGGGTCTTCCCGGAAGGAAGAGCACCACTCGCCACCGTCTACCGTCTACCGTCTACTACTGCTTGTGGCAGGCCACCTAGAACCTCTGCGTCCCGTCCGGGGACCAGACATGGAGATTCCGTAGGTCTGGATGCGTGTGCCATAGAGTGCCCCGCCCCTGAAGAAGCAAGTCCTTTCTTAGGGGGATCGGGCAGGGAGGGGCTGTCGCGAGGAGTGTGAGTTCGGGAACCAGGTCCGGTTGAGCCAGTAGGGCGCAATTACCAAGACCTGCTCCTCGTCCGCCCTGAGAAGGCTCACTGGGGGAAACACATACTTGCGTAGGTCCCGGGGCCAGCTGTGCGCCAGTGCATCTGTGCCTAAGGTACCCCCGGTCAGGGAATGGTACCACTGGCAATGGGTCGACTCCGGAGAGGCGAACAGGTCTACCTGCGTGGCTCCGAAGTAGTCCCATATCAGCTGGACGCTCCGGAGGTGGAGTCACCATTCGCCCGGAGGTGTCGACTGACGAGAGAACTCGTTGGCTGTCTGGTTCAGCGCACCTGGGATGTGAATGGCACGAAGTGACCTCACAAACTTCTGACTCCACAGGAGGAGATGGCGGGCGCCGAAGCGGCTTCTTGAACCGGGCCAGGGCAAGACGTACCACCAGTAACTCTAGGCAATTGATATGCCAACGCAGTTGGGGCCCCATCCACAGACCCGAAACTGCGTGCCCATTGTACATGGCCCCCCGGCCCGTGTATGAGGCATCCATGGAGACCACAGGATGCCTGGACACCTGTTCTAAGGACACTCTGGCCCGGAGAAACGAGGGGTCCGCCCACGGGTTGAAGGTTTGGTGACAGTAAGGAGTAACTGAGACCCGGTACTTGCCACTCTGCCAATCCCATCTCGGGACTCGTTCGTGTAACCAGCGTTGAAGCGGTCTCATATGAAGCAATCGTTACCGCGGATGCAGATGCCATACGCCCCAGTAGCCTCTGAAAGAATTTCAGTGGGACCGCTGTCCTGCCCTTGAACGTATTCAAGCAGTTCAACACTGACCGGACTCGCTCTGGTGTGAGGCATGGAGTCCGGTTGACCGAATCCAGCTCCATACCGAGATAAGAGGTCCTCTACGCGGGGCAGAGTTTGCTCTTCTCTCGGTTGACCCGAAGGCCCAACCGGCTGAGGTGACGGAGCACCATATCCCTGTGTTCACACAACTTTGTGAAGCCCTGAGACGACAGGGAAAGCCTGAAGGGCTTCAGGTCGATCGCTGCAACCAATCTCGGGGACGGATGCATTCGGGAATGCGTTTCTGCGTTAACATTCTGAACGGGAGCTTGTGCAGGGCCCGATTCAGAATGCGCAGGTCCAAGATTAGCCTTAACCCACCACCTTTCTTGGGTACAATGAAATAGGGCCTGTAGAACCCTGACTTCATATCGGCTGGAGGAACTGGCTCGACCGCGTCCTTCGCCAGCAGGACATCGATCTCTGACCGCAAGACATGGGCATCACTGCTCCACACGGTGGTGAAGCGGATGCCCCTGTACTTGGGAGGCCGGCGAGCAAACTGAATCGCGTAGCCGAGTCTGATGGTACGGATGAGCCAGCGAGACCGTCCGGGGAGACCTAGCCAGGCCCCCAGGAACCAAACAAGCGGGACCAACGGCACCACAGATGTACCCGGAGTGGGGCAGCGAGGTGGAGTACGCAGACCCGACTCGGGAGGCCCAGAGTGTTGCCTGAGTACTCCAGGTGGGGCAGAGTATGGGTGAGAAGGCCCGGAGGCGTCCTCGGTGCCCACACTGCTGCCCCCTGGCGAGGGGGAGATGGGAGGAAAGGAGTGGCACACTGCCAACCTGACCCTCTCAGGGCCCAGGGAGGGAGGAAACTGCTCTGAGAATGTGGGTACCGATGGACTCCGGAGAGCCAGCGGCAGGACTGAAACCGAAAAATATTCTCCCCCCAGTCCGAGCAGTTCCCCATCTCGCTGGGCTGCCCATTCCAGGGCCGCTTGCCCTTGTGCTTGCTAGCGGACTCGCGGGAGCCTGGACGGGTTGGGCGTGTCCTCTGCGCCCGGCCACCTGCTGCTCGGGTGGAGGCTGCTGCTTGGCTTAGCAGGGGCGGAAGCGGACGCAGGGGGGCACCCTCGGCGACAAGCAGACAGAGGTGCTGCAGCCGATGACTGGGTGGAGGCAGCAGCTAGTCGTCGGGGCAGGATGTTTTTTTAAAAAAAAATTTTATTTTATTTTTTTTAAACCACCTCCATCCGCTTCTGGGCCACAGAGAACTGCTGGGCGAGTCTGACAGACAGGGGCATTGAGGAACCAAACTTTGTCGGACTCACGCATATCTGCCAAGTTAGCCCCAGGTTCCTGGACCACTAATGTGGACATCGCCTGACCCAGGGAGCGTGCAGTGACTTCCGTCACCCGGAGAGCGAGGTCCATCACCGCACACAGTTCCTGCATAACCCCTGAGTCGGGACTACCCTCGTGCATGCAGGACAGAGGGTAGTGAGAGAGGGAAAATTTTTTATACAGATTATGGCCATTTTGGTGTTCCATATTTTGACACCAAATAGTTCCACACTGCTACATTTTTCTGATGCACATCCAGGCAGCCACCCAGGAAAGCATGGCTGTCAACTCTGAATCTGATTCAGCATGAGCACAACACTATTATAGTGGGAAACTCAGCATCATCATCTCCAGCGCATAACAGCCCTCTCCCCGATGCAGCAATTGACATCTGTCCTCTGCCAGAGTCACAAATGAAATGCTAGGTCCCCCTTTTTTTCAAAAAAGGACCAGCAATCCCATCTGGGCTACCAGCAGGCATGAGAGACAGTGGGCGTGGCCGCCAGACTCAACGGCACACGGCACGATGAACACTCAAGCCCCTATGAAAGGGGCAGGACGAACAACGCGCCGACGTGGCCATGTTCTCATGAGAGAACACAAACCACTCATGAACAAAGTCTCAGCATGCTCATGATGCGATAGAGGAGTGGGGGCCCGAAGAGATGTACCCGGCGGGGATGCCCCACTGTAATTCTCAGGTCACCAAGGCTTATTAGCCAAAGTAGCCTTTTTCTGGTGCACCAGAAAATAAACTAGATCAGGGAGTAAGCAAAGGAACCCAACCCCGTTTGAGGTTTCATAGTCTGGACCGAGCATCTAGAGAGTGCTGAGTGACGTGCTGGGTTGCCGTGGCAACCCCCGCTGTCAGCCGGTGCTCAGCGGCACACGGCGCTGAACGCTCAAGCCCGAGAAAGGTGAGACGAACAACGCGCCGACGTGACCATGCTCTCATGAGAGAGCATGGATCACCCACGAAAGCAATCTCACATGTTTATATGTGAGAGAGATCGTGGCCATCAAATGAGGACAGGAAACAACCGCATCCAGAAACACACGGTTTGAATGACATCTTGAAAAAGACGCAGGGTCAAACTGTGTTGCTCTTTTAGAAGGAAATGCTCTTTTAGAAGTGCTGAAGCACTCAGGGAGATGACCGTGGCTCACAGCAGTCCGATGGCAAGCCTGCGTGTGAGCACTCAAGAACGGAAACGCCCAGCCAACCAACACAGGAACAAGTGTATGTTGCAGCGGCCACTCGCTGACTCGCGCCGTCACACCAGCTCCCAGGTAAGAGAGCGATCCTCCTCGAGACTCGTCTAAACACTCTTCGTAGAAACAGCTTGATACAGCAAACCATTCGGCTCCGAAGTTAAAAAGCAATGATGCGGTATTCCACTTCCGTATTTATACCCGCGCAGCGGTGCGTGGAATGCATGAACCACATGCAAATGTCTATTGGCTCGTTTTTAATCACTCAAAGTAGATTGGTCTCTGAAAACAGATCCCAATTCGTCGGTCAGTTCTGACGTACGTCGCACGTGACCGACTGAAAGGGAACTTGAGTTAAACAGTTGAGTTTTACTGTTTTTGAATCTCCAGTAGCACCTTTAGCATAGCTTAGCATAGATTATTGAATCTGATTAGACCGTTAGCATCTCGATCAAAAAATAACCAAAGAGTTTCAATATCTTTCCTATTTAAAACTTGACTCTTCTGTTGTTACATTGTGTACTAAGACCGATGGAAAATTAAAAGTTGTGATTTTCTAGACCGATATGGCTAGGAACTATACTCTCATTCCTGCGTAATAACCAAGGAACTTTGCTGCCGTACCATGAGTGCAGCGGCGCAATGATATTACGCAGCGCCAGAAAATAGTCCCCAGCACGCTCTCTATGCAAGCAGGTTGTCACATTGGTTATGTTGACAGAAGCTACGTAATATCATTGCACCTGCTGCACCCATGGTACGGCAGCAAAGTTCAAAAAGCGGTATAAACATGGTTTTCACAAGGTACAGGGAGGAAGGTCTTTGACTAGGTGTTCTCAGTTTTTACACAATTTATTATTTATGGTGAATATAAGCATATATAAATATGTATGTTATTTTTGTATTTTTTGGTGTGTCGAGATAAACAGAGGATAAGATGATCGGCCAACCGGATGATTATTAACAAGTAGTGGAGAAGGAGTAGAATTAAATAAGCGTATGCTTCTTCCTAGTCCTTTTTGAACATGTATAAGTTATTATTGTTTTGTTGTGTATTTGATTTTTTCAATGTTCATTCATTCATTCATTCATTCATTCATTCATTCATTCATTCATTCATTCATTCATTCATTCATCCATCCATCACATCATATTACAGTGTTTCCTGTCTGCTATGACCAGAGATGCAATCGACTCAAAACCAAAATATCAACAAGGTTGTTAATATCATTATTAAAGTGGATTTGTGCCAGGGATGTCAATATACTATTGTGCCGCTAAGAGCTATCAATAGCTGAATAAAACGCACACCAGCAAATGCTTGCCAAACACTCCTAATGTTCATAAACCTAATTACACACCACAACTATAGGGACTGAGGTTATTAACGCACTGTCATTAGCCTGTATTTCAGTTTAACAGCCATCTAAACATAACAATTAGCATGATTAAACAAAACCAGTAATCAACCATAATAAGGTGACCAGATTTCTGAAATGGAAACCGGAGACATTTGGTTTTTATTACAATTCACCGCACACGCAAAAAAACAAAAAAGAAAAAACAAACAATGATAACAGTTAATAGTAACCAAATAGCAAGCAGTTCAAAACAATATTGTAACAAAATAGACTTTACAAAAACACATTACAAAAATAAAACAACATAAATATGATATGATAAATAAAACTATTTAACAAATATTTTAACATTTTATAATTTTATAATTACACAATTGTCCCTATAACCAGCAGGCTGCTGTATATTGGTTGTTGTTTTTTTGTGTGGGTTGTTTTGAACGAGCTGTAAAATGGGGACATTTCCGAGGACAGTTCCAGTCGGGGACTAAACACCAAAAACGGTTACATCTGTTCATCTTGTCCATAAGCACAATCAGCAGAAATGCCTAATAAACTTGTAGTAACCTGAAATATGCTGCCATTTATTGACGTGGATCAGCATGATCTTTTTATGTAAATTTCACTGATATTAGAGGAACACAATTAGAACAACAAATCAGAAGAAACTTGGGAGTCAGTAGACTACTCTGTATTTCTCTGACATTTTTGTTAATATTTTTGTCTTCTGGCTTCAAAGCTTTTACATTCATGCTATACATTCAACAATTGTCTCTGCTGGTAAAGCACAATAACAAGTGTCTGTACGTACACATTGAAAAAAATATGGTGTATGATTTACTTTGAAATTTCGCTCAGAAATTGCTAGTACATTGAATTAAAAGTAGGAAGACTTTTTGTAAAATGTACTCTAATAATCTTTAATTTACAACTTTGAAAACTATTGTTTTGTCTAATTTACCCACTCTGCATCACCAAACTATATGCTGTAGTGTATCTACAGAGGTGACAGCCAGCGGACAAGATGATTCTCTCTGACATTTACACTGAAGGGGTTGACCAGCATCATACATTATTAAAACACTTATTATAGAACAATATATATTATTCTTCATTGCAAGTGAATGCACGCCATTCAGATTACTGAATCAACATCATATTTTTTAATGTGTAAAACCTTTTGAATTAGCAGTAAACTACTAAATTAACCTTTGAACCAACAATTAAATCATATTTGTTTTTATCACAAAACCATAATATAGGCACTGTGGTGAGACTCCAACTCAATGAGAGTGATTGCAAACAAATGGTAGTCAAACTGCCAGCAAGGTCACAGAGATATTAAAGCTACACAGTATATCAGCACAACAAAGACAAAGTAAAACAAAGTGGAGAGCAAAAAACAACAACAAATAGAATAACTAAAAAGAAGTGATGTAGATGTCACAGTGAGTACTCAATATCTAAGTTAAAAGGGCTTCACAAAATTATTGGTATGCACAGAGTTTCACCTCACACACGCACATACCGCACACAGACAGACACACAAACAATTGTCTCTTAAGATCGAGCACCCTGAGGAAGTTGATGAAATATAAACATTGCACATGAAATAGAACAAATGCTCCCATTTCTTAGCCTGGATAAACTTGCTTTGGTTTAGTGAGTCAGTGGTCCTTTGCTGTTGTGTGTCATTAGCATTTACACTACCAATAAGATGCAAATGTGAAAGAATGTGGTTTGAACATGGCTATAACACTGAGCTCTTGTGATCGTATAACTCTATGGATGTTAAAGGTCCAGTTCTTCGTGTCTTTTTGAAGCTTTGATTGTGTTTACAGTGTGCAATATAACATGTGTTCATGTTTCGCGTGTAAAAAAACAAAGTATTTTTCACACAATTTACTTATCTGTATACCGCTGTTTTCACTGTCCTAAAAACGGCTGATGAGTTCCTTGTTCTATGAAGTCCCTCCTTCAGAAATACGTAACGAGTTCTGATTGTGCCAGCGGTTCCCGTGTTGTGATATGACCGCAGCTTAGCGAACGTGACACGGTTCCTGTGTTGTGATTCGACAGCAGCTTAGCGCACGTGGAAAGATCACGCCTCTTAACGGGAGATATATATGCGCTTAATGATCTCTACAGCGTCCCTGGGAAAGCCAAACAAAGGTGATTTGACTCCGGGATGAAAATAACAGCGTCTCGACGCCATGGCGACAAAGACAGTCAAACGCAACAATTACTTTTCTCCACGCGACACGTCCTCTTCTCCACGTGGGACAGCAACAAGACCACGCCCCCTTTTTTCGCGTATTCTTGTGGGCGGAGGTTAGTCTGTTCTACTGTTCTACTGATGTAATTAATGAAGGAAGTACCAGGATGTAGTCCAAGCCGGCCGTTCGCTGTAGGCTTTGAAAGGGAACTTCTGTTAAATAAAATATCTCGCTTGGCATTGAACTTTGAGCTTTATAATTTTACAGGTATTATTTATGCTCTAACAGCAACATTACACACTAACTAAAGTTTGAACAATGGGATCATGAAGAAGGGGACCTTTAATACCAGGTATAAAGGAGACCTGAGAGACCAAAATATTTATGAGGAGGACAAATACCTAGTGGTGGCAGTGAGAGATGAAATCAGGCAGGTCAGAGGTAAGGTCAAAGCTCACTTACTCTCTGCTCCTGGGTAGCCACGAAGGTCTGAAAGCCTGGGGCGACTCCAAAGCCCAGCTCATGTACAAAGGGCGGCTCCGCCTGACTGTGGATCTGCACCCTCACTCCTGCCTCAAATGCTGTCTCTTCTAACATAGAGAAAGAGAGGGAAATTAAAAGATTAGTTGTGCTTCAACAGAGTTCATCAAAAGTAGTGTTGAATGAAGACATCTTTAATGCTTTACAAAGTCACCTAGACCACCTGATTCAGCTGGTTTTATTTCCACCGTTTTAACCGAAAGTTTGGCGCATACAAATTTCTTTGTACCCTTTTTGTAATGCAGATGAATTCAGATTATTCTAAATGAACTACTGCATGCGTACTGTTAGTAATTTGCATAATACACACACAAATATCCATACCAGGGTTTTACAGACAATGTCACTTCTACAGGCATTCATTACTCTCTAAAGAAGGGCCTTGTCTTAAAGAGTACATGCAGGAAGAACTTTGAGTAAAAACAAGTGGTCCATCCTCAAAATTATTTGAAACGAAACACACCATTTATTTTGGCCTAGGCTATGCATGATAAGTGCTTTTTATGCAGAACAGACCTATTTCATAGCCTTCTTCTGCTTTTCTTTCTTTCAAATGCATTGCCACGACTCACAGGACACATTTAACACATTCACTGTCATTTTGTTTGATTAGCCGTGCCCTGCTAGTCTGTAATATTGGTTGTGTGAGACCTCATCCGTTCTGAAAGGCCTGGTGAGGAGAGAGGCCTCATTCAGTCATCAGGACCCCTGCAGGCTCGCAGGCATCTTAACAGCCATCTATAACAGGAGAGCACAGCCATAAAGACCCCCCACCTTCCACTCACACTCCAGAGGCCAAAGCACTGATGGAAACACACCATGACAGCAGCTGCAAGCAGCCTCTCACACACTGGGACCAGTCAATACTTTCAGCAGTGTGTGTTTATGCCTCCCATATCAAATATACCAAAGTGTAGCTTGCCAAATCTGATGGGTATTAGTTTCCAGAAGACATTTAAAAGCTCAAAAATTTTTCGGGAGACAAGAGGACACAAGTTCATTGTAAAGTATTCTGCATAGAAAGAAAGAAAGATGGAGCCGTGACTTTGTTGCTCACACATTGAGCTGCAGTGCGCATGTGGGTGATGTGTTTGAATCCAGCTTGCAACATTTCTTGATTTTTTTCCCTGTCGGTCATCTACCAACAGCTGTATTTATTGAAATTTCAAAAACAAAATAGCAAAATAGGAAATGGGTTATAGAAAACGGGTTCATTTTAAATAAATTATTTATGATGTTCCGTTTGTGGAAGGAAAGCTATAAATTGTCTGACGCAGTGCAGGAAACACTGCCTGTGGTGGATGTGTCGTGACATAAGAAATTATTTTTAGCTCAGTTGTGTTCTTGTGTCCCTAAATGTGATGAAAGAAAGACCCTTCCAGCACAGAAAGGAAGAGTGCTATGAAATACTAAAAAAACAAACAATCAAATGACAACACTATTGTGTTGTCCTCATTGGTTGAATGGCACTGTACTGAATGCAAGACAGATACAATGTAGTCTAAATTGATTGTAAGTAATTTCTTCAGCATTTATGGCTCTGGGAGGATTTTATGGTGTTATTTTTGCTCTATTTGGCAGCTGTGATTTGTCATACAATGAAGTATCATTGTAATGAAACGAGCTGTGTGAATATTCCTCAAAATGCCTCCTTTGGTTTTCATGAAAAAATTAAAGGTTCGGTCATATTAGCCAAATTTAAAAGGTCAACATGTCGAATGCAAGTGACCAACTTGAATCCGATGGGAAATCTGCATGAGGAAATCTTTTGCCCTCATGCAAAATACCTGATTGTGTGAATTTCAATTGAAATGACTGGATTTCACCTGCTGAAAATCGGTAAATGACCACACCTTAAGGGTCTGGAACAATAACTCCTGAAATCCTTTTATTTTGATGAACTTCTTTTGAAATGCACATTGTGTTCGTGAAGATAATTAATCTCCCAAGTACTAAAAAAATCATTAACAGGCTCATTAAGGAACCAAAACCTTTAAGCAGAATCTGATTCAGAACCAGAATCATTCATTTCTAATCCTGAATAATCAATGACATCAGATTCAGATCTTTGTGATGTTGGGGAATAAAACCCTCCTTATAGACTGTATTTAGTTGTGAAGAAGGCTTCAGTTTTTCACCATTTATCATTACATTCGTCATCAGTATCTCAGTAATGAGGTGTGTGTGTGTGTGTGGGATGTAAGAAAGAATGCGTCATGTGTGTCTCTGCAGGTTAATGATGAGATGTGAATGTTTGCTGTCAGGTTGGTGAATAATTTCTTATTTGTATGTTGAAAGTATTGTGATGCTAATTTATTGTTTGCTCCAGATAACAATCTGTCACTCCAAATTAAAGCCTTTGAGTATAGAGAAACAAAATAAAGAGAGAAACACAAACAGGAAAAAGGACAGGAACTGGATGCTCAGTAACTGGCTGCTGTTGTAGACGTGCATGGTGAAAAATGGCAGTCTAGACGTGAAACTCAAAAACGTACTGTTGGCATTTAACGCAAGCAGTGAACAAATGCGTAGTTTGTAATTATTATTGCATAAAAAGGGCATCGTAATTGCAGTGCTGTTTAGATGTGTATGTGTTGTATGTGTGTTTCCTTTTATGTTGAGTCTAATAATACACACACACACACGTCTGGTTCGCTATTTTTGTGGGGACCTACCATCCCATAAAATTTTCTGAATTTTTACATAAAAAAAAAAACTTGTGTATGATTAATAAGTGTGTTTCCCTCAATTTAGAGTCCCCATGAGTCTGTGTGCATTCACATTGAAGTCCCCAACCGGGGATAATGTCCTGCAATTCTGCACTTGAGAATTACACATCTGCACTGTACATATTTTAATGGCTTTACTCACTTTTCTTAACTAGCTGATTCATACACTCAAAGATTCATTCAAAGGTTTGGGGTTTTTAATGGATTTTTAAGCTCATCAAGGCTGCATTTGTAAATATTGTGAAATATTAGTACATTTAAGTAGTATTCAATTTTAAAATGTTATTTATTCCTGTGATGTCAAAGTGAAGTGAAGTGTGGTGACCCATACTTGGAATTTGTGCTCTGCATTTAATCCATCCAAGTGCACACACACAGTAGTGAACACACACACACCCGGAGCAGTGGGCAGCCATATTGTTGCGGCGCCTGGGGAGCAGTTGGGGGTTTGGTGCCTTGTTCAAGGGTCTCACCTCAGTCGTGGTATTGAGAGTGGAGGAGAGTGTTGGTTATTCACTCCCCCCACTGACAATTCCTGCTGGACCTGAGACTCGAACCCGCAACCTTCGGATTACAATTCCGACTCTCTAACCATTAGGCCACGACTGCCCCTTATTTATTTTATTTTTTTCAGTGAAAAGCATCAATACTCCAGTCTTCAGCGTCACATAATCCTTCATAAATCATTCTAATATGAGGAATAGAATAAACATTTCTTCATATTATCAATGTTGAAAACAGTTGTGCTGCTTAAAGGGTTAGTTCACCCAAAAATGAAAATAGCCCATGATTTACTCACCCTCAGGTCATCCTAGATGTATATGACATTCTTCTTTCAGACGAATAAAATCGGAATTATATTAAAAAAGTCCTGGCTAATCCAAGCATTATAATGGCAGTGAATTGTTGTTGAGTTTGTTGCCCAGTCCTATCCGCGAGAGGCGTCAAAGTGTGCAATGCTTCTATACATTGCGTCAGGGGATACTCTTTTGCCGGAAGTCGAATTGCGTACGGCTTTCCACCGGAAGTTAGTTATTTTAGTCGATAAAGTTTTAAATATGATATTTTTCTTACACAAACGCATCACTTCGCTTCAGAAGGCCTTTGTTAACCCCTCGGAGCCGTGTGGAGCAGTTTTATGATGGATAGATGCACTTTTATGGATTTTAAAAAACTAAACAAGTCACTGCCATTATACAGGGAGTGCAGAATTATTAGGCAAGTTGTATTTTTGAGGATTAATTTTACAACATTAATAATTGACAACCATGTTGTCAATGAACACAAAAAACTCATTAATATCAAAGCTGAATATTTTTGGAAGTGGTTTTTAGTTTTAGCTATTTTAGGGGGATATCTATGAAGGTATATTTGGTGCAAAACACCTGAACACGCGTGCGAGTGGAATGTGTAGCTGTAGATCATATCCACACATGTGTACCAATAAATTTGAAGTCACAGAGAAAAATATTTTAGGAGTTGTAAACTTGTAGACTTTTTTTCTCACTTACAAACACAACACAACAGTTACACCTTCACACATTCTTCACTGCAGGTGCACAAATCCTGTTCTACGAATCACACATGAAGAAACTCATACGCTCACATTTTTGCTCCAGTTGCTGCAGTAAATATGGAGCAAAACGCATTCACACACCCGCATCAAAAATGTGAAGTCACAGACAAATTTTGCACACCCGCGAATTAAAATGTGAATCCATGCAATGGGAGTTGCACACTTGTAGAATATTTGGTTACATATTTGGCTCGGGAGAGATTGCTCATGAATTTTTCCCGTTCTCGGTCGCGCGCCACCGGTTTAAAAGAGCTCTTCTGATTGGCCGAAGTCCTCTGCTCTCTGAACTGCTGCCTCACAGATGCACAAATCTCTTTTGCTCCACATTTCGCGTGATATATGGTGCAAAAGTGAGAGCGCGCGGAACGTGTCACTTGAAGGCGGAAAAACTGCGTTTGAGACTCGTAGCAGCAGATTCAAGCAGCTGTAGTGATTGGACTTGTGATTGTGTTAGAAAAATATCCAAGAAAAGCAATACATTTGTAACCAAATATTCTACAAGTGTGCAACTCTCATTGCATGGATTCACATTTTAATTCGCGGGTGTGCAAAATTTGTCTGTGACTTCACATTTTTGATGCGGGTGTGTGAATGCGTTTTGCTCCATATTTACTGCAGCAACTGGAGCAAAAATGTGAGCGTATGAGTTTCTTCATGTGTGATTCGTAGAACAGGATTTGTGCACCTGCAGTGAAGAATGTGTGAAGGTGTAACTGTTGCGTTGTGTTTGTAAGTGAGAAAAAAAGTCTACAAGTTTACAACTCCTAAAATATTTTTCTCTGTGACTTCAAATTTATTGGTACACATGTGTGGATATGATCTACAGCTACACATTCCACTCGCACGCGTGTTCAGGTGTTTTGCACCAAATATACCTTCATAGATATCTGTGTGTGCAGTTGACTATTACTGTGCATAATTATTAGGCAACTTAACAAAAAACAAATTTATACCCATTTCAATGATTTATTTTTACCAGTGAAACCAATATAACATCTCAACATTCACAAATATACATTTCTGACATTCAAAAACCAAACAAAAACAAATCAGTGACCAATATAGTCACCTTTCTTTGCAAGGACACTCAAAAGCCTGCCATCCATGGATTCTGTCAGTGTTTTGATCTGTTCACCATCAACATTGCGTGCAGCAGCAACCACAGCCTCCCAGACACTGTTCAGAGAGGTGTACTGTTTTCCCTCCTTGTAAATCGCACATTTGATGATGGACCACAGGTTCTCAATGGGGTTCAGATCAGGTGAACAAGGAGGCCATATCATTAGATTTTCTTCTTTTATACCCTTTCTTGCCAGCCACGCTGTGGAGTACTTGTGATGGAGCATTGTCCTGCATGAAAATCATGTTTTTCTTGAAGGATGCAGACTTCTTCCTGTACCACTGCTTGAAGAAGGTGTCTTCCAGAAACTGGCAGTAGGACTGGGAGTTGAGCCTGATTCCATCCTCAACCCGAAAAGGCCCCACAAGCTCATCTTTGATGATACCAGCCCACACCAGTACTCCACCTCCACCTTGCTGGCGTCTGAGTCGGACTGGAGCTCTCTGCCCTTTACCAATCCAGCCACGGGCCCATCCATCTGGCCCATCAAGACTCACTCTCATTTCATCAGTCCATAAAACCTTAGAAAAATCAGTCTTGAGATATTTCTTGGCCCAGTCTTGACGTTTCAGCTTGTGTGTCTTGTTCAGTGGTGGTCGACTTTCTGCCTTTCTTACCTTGGCCATGTCTCTGAGTATTGCACACCTTGTGCTTTTGGGCACTCCAGTGATGTTGCAGCTCTGAAATATGGCCAAACTGGTGGCAAGTGGCATCTTTGCAGCTGCACGCTTGACTTTTCTCAGTTCACAGGCAGTTATTTTGCGCCTTGGTTTTTCCACACGCTTCTTGCGACCCTGTTGACTATTTTGAATGAAACGCTTGATTGTTCGATGATCACGCTTCAGAAGCTTGCCTATTTTAAGACTGCTGCATCCCTCTGCAATATATCTCACTATTTTTGACTTTTCTGAGCCTGTCAAGTCCTTCTTTTGACCCATTTTGCCAAAGGAAAGGAAGTTGCCTAATAATTATGCACACCTGATATAGGGTGTTGATGTCATTAGACCACACCCCTTCTCATTACAGAGATGCACATCACCTAATATGCTTAATTGGTAGTAGGCTTTCCAGCCTATACAGCTTGGAGTAAGACAACATGCATAACGAGGATGATGTGGTCAAAATACTCATTTGCCTAATAATTCTGCACTCCCTGTAAAGCTGGGAAGAGCCAGGACTTTTTTTAATATAACTCTGATTGTATTTGTCTGAAATAAAAATGTCATATACACCTAGTATGACTTGAGGGTGAGTAAATCATGGGCTAATTTTAATTTTTGGGTGAACTAACCCTTTAATATCTTTGTGGAAACTATGATAAAAAAAATTCAGGATTCTTTGATGAATGTAAAGTTAAATCATTTTACTATGCCATTGTACAAAAGGTTCTTTATAGTGCAAAAAGGTTATTTTAATCATTAAAATATTATTCATACTAAGAAAAAAAAAGTTCACTGTGAACTCTTCACTGAAAGTTTTTTTTGGGGAACCAAAAATGTTTTTTTTCTATGACATCACTTCGAAAACTCCCTTTTGGAACCTTTATTTTTAAGAGTGTAGTTTAGCTTAGATTTGTGCTGTGCTGTGGATTTACAGTAAACCTCTTTTACTGACTTAGAAAGGGATGCTGAGGGAAATATATAAGTCTTGTTATATAACTTGACAGAGAAGTGCGAAGTCCTGTGGTTTGTAAATCAGGTCACCAATTATTGGGCCGTAGTTCAGGTGTGACAGATGCGCTCTGTTCCACTTTCCTATTGCTCATCCACAGCTCGCTCTCTATTGCAGTGAAGTCACAAAATAAAATACAACCAAATGTGTCCCATTAGTGATATACGTACATATCCTGACAGAATGTTGCACTTTTCTTTTGGTTATAAAAAAAGTAAATGTTTGAACAATGTCTTTCACAGTAAAAAGAAAAAAAAAATAACCTTGAGATTATTGGAAGTGGGCTGACCTCCCCAAAACTGAAACAACCCATGCAATTGCTGCTCCCTATAATTAATGAATAGTTCCCTTTCCTCATAAATACTCTTGAAATGCATATTGGCCATTTTATTTCATAGATGTGCATGGGAGCACACCTACTGGCTCAATGATTCTGTCACAGTGGTTAACAGCCCGCTGATAATCCTTTAATTGAATACTCAGGAATAAATGTATTCACAATACCAAATGTATTTATTTATTGTATTTGTGTGTGTGTATGTTAAGATGAATCAGTGATATAAACCAAATATCTTCAGACATATGCCTTTAGCAGACAGATGAGAAGAACTCAAAACCATGCTATCGCTTTTGAAGTCTATCTCTTTGCATCTTTTCTCTTCCACCTGACATTTTAGATATTACAGATGAAAGACCGGTCATTATGGGGGTGGGGGGTTGATGGAAAATGAGGTGGAGAGACAGAGAGAGAGTGAAAAGCAAATAATCTATTTGAAGAGACTCATCTTCGTCCTCGCATTGAGCAATCTATTACACACCGGCTTTATTTTTTTAATTTGTGTAGACTCTTCTGATTTTTCCTTTGCCTCTTATAACAAGACACATGAAGTATTATCAGTTTGTTCCCTGCTGCTATATTGCATCGATAAATATATTTGCACATGACCAAACAACTGTTGGTTAAAAATGACTATTGACTCCAGTTTGGGCTCCTCGGCTCAATAATTAAGCAAGCTGGTTTAATTAAAGTTTTAAAACGGAAAGAAATCAATCAAATATTTGCCATGTGAAATGTAATATCTTTACAGATTTACAGATTGAGGCTGCTGATTCCAGACTTAGTGATCACCCGCCAAAACCTGGCGGCGTTTCCACAGCTACAAAGTGGAAAAACAACACATGCTGAGCAGAATGCATAAATATCCAGCTTTGATCAGGAACCGAGTTTAGAGTGTAGGCATGAAGGACAGAAAGAGAGTGTGAAAAAAGATTTAGTGGTCTCCTCCAAAACTCTGTTAGTAAGACCAACTATATATTACACACACACACACATACACACACACACACATCAGGGTTGAATAAAGTTCAGAATTTTGAATGGGTTCCTTTTCAGTTCATGAGTTTGAATTTGAAATGATTGAATTGAGTACCTCAGGATGTTTGGAATTTAAAGAGGAGTTATTATCCCTGTGAGTACACGTGAGGAATTGTTTTGAAAGCGTGTGCGAAAACGGCAACCGGAATGATTCGCCCACAGGGCTCGCAAAATGTCTTTATCACACAAACACAATGATTTATCTCTCATCCACCCACGATTAATTGGAATGTTATTTTGTATTGCTTGGCCCGCACGATCGGTGGATATATCCTGCGAAACGTGCATCACTAACAAACACACACATACATGTGGACGGCAGGCCGGTGATACATTTTGGTAGCCCGTCTGGAAAACACAGCCCCGGGACGTTGGGCTTTGCGAGCCCTGGCCCATACATGTCTGAGTCTGATCACAAATCGCAGCACAATGAACCAACAACACTTAAAATAAAGGATTCTCCAGCCTGTGACAGCATTCAGGTAGACATGTACACATAATCAATAGATATCAAACGAAAAAACTTTTTTTACTGACATAAGCGTGTTGCTTCATTAATTTATGTAATCTCATCCTGTCTGCAAATCCAGTCTCTTGTTTACAAACAAATCCATGGTGAAATGAAGGAACAAACGTGCAATGTCTTCCCCACGTGAGCTGGATATGCATAAAAAAAAAGTTAATCCATGCATTCATAATATTGGAATCCGAATTAAGCTTATGCAGCATGTTTATTGCTTGGATGTAAGATTCGGTTTAGCTCCACGTAGGCCTATGTTATTTATCTATAACATGCCATGCACAAATCGGTGGGCGGGGCTACAGAATTTGCCGTTTGCCTTTTTCGGTTAAGGTGGTGTTTCACCACACTCTGACGTCACAGGGTGGCACAATCCCAGATCCAGTGTTTGCTGAGCCAGCTGTCGATAAAAGCTTTTCTTTGACTAACAAGGAAGTTTTCAGCTCTGAAACTTACAGGATATTCTTATATTACCATGACCTTTTATATATCAAAAGCTCAAGGGAAAGTTGATTTCTCACTTCATGACCCCTGTAACTTCCATAGTATGGGAAAAAATACTGAAAGTCAATGGGGCCCATCAACTGTTAGGTTACAGACATTCTTCAAAATATATTTTTGTGCGAGGATGAGGGTGAGTAAATTACAGAAGCCTTTGTATAAGATTTTACTTAAAGCATGTGTATAAGGCATTATGAAGGTATTCATAATGTACATTATAATGCATTATATATTTTCATAAATAATTCTAACCAAAGTTAAAATACATTTTAATGTTTGCAGTTCCCTTTCAGTTGGTACGTACGTCTTCGTTCCCTCCTTCAGAGAACGAGGGTTACCATACATAACCGAGACGATTCCTTGTTACTGTAATGTGAAGTGATGTTCGGTTCTTGAACGAATCGTTCTTTTGAGCCGTTCCTCAGCAAAGTAATCGGTTGAGTCGGTTCATTAATCGAGCTGAATGGGTTGATGACGCAAGACACAAAAACCGAGGTAGCACGTCAGACTAAAAAAGAACAGAAAGAGCCGGTTCAAACATCTGAAGTTTGCAGAGGATTACAGAAGATTCTGATGATTGAGTTGGCAATGCAAGTCTGAGGCATAGGCTACTGGAAATATGCTTATTATGACTATGTTATTAAATAACATTTTATTAAAAACTTGCAAAAACCTTTCTATATAGGCTACTTTAGACATGTAACATGTCTGTAATGTGTGCTTTATGTGCAAAACTTTTAGGAATCTTATCCTTGATGTGGGCTACTCAATATTGGTCATGGAGTCGTATCCGAAGTAAAGGATCCGCAAATGAAACTGTAACCACAAACACCATTAACTTAAGTGAACTGGTTTTATTAAATAGGCCTTCATTTTAGTAAAACATGAAAAACAAACTGTTTTACTATGGTTTTGCGCGTGCAGATTATATTTTAAATCAAGGAGTTTATAAGGACAATAAACAAGGAGTTGATAAGTTTGGTTTACTCGTTCTATAGTAGCTTTAGACAAAGAACATATCTGTGTTTGTTGATCAGTGCCTATAATGCTGAAGTTGCACAATTTTCAGTCAAATCTAACGTAAAGGATAAATGAATTAACTGTGAACACAAACACCATTAACTTAAGTGAATGAAAGGCAATAATCAGCCAAAGGCACTCACACAAATAACTTTATTCGATTGTTTCAATATGCATTGACACAGATTACTTTATTTGAATGTTTCCTTGATATAACATGAAATGCATAGTGCATAAAAATAGTGAAAAAGCATAAAATAAATGCATAGTGTAATCATTGCATGATGACGTCAGGAACCTAAGAATCTACTTTCTGAACCGGTTCATTGAGCCGAACTGTCCGAAAAGAACCGATTCGCGGAAATGAAGTGGTCTCTAGTAATGTGTAAAGTTGTAGCAATCCTGAAGATCAAGGAGGATGACAAATAAACTGACCGTTAATGAATGAAGGGAAACCAAGCACTACACACTCTAACATTAACACTAACCAAGGGACTGAAGAGGAATTTCATCACCCCAAAACATTTAACATCAAAACATAACTGATTGCATCAATGACTAATTATGAATATTTATTCCTTGATATATAGAAAACTGCTCGGGTTACGACTGTAACCCTTGTTCCCTGAGTAGGGAACGAGCACTGCGTCTGGTTAGACACTTGGGGGATACTCCCTAAGCACTAGCGAATCTGAAGTCCGTATAGCCACTAAACCAATCTGATTGGCGTGCGTGATGACGTCATCGTGACGGCGTACCCGGAAGTATAAAGCGGGAGCCGGCGCACAGAAACGGCAGCTATTGCTCTGAAGCATGCGCTCCAGGCGTGCCGAGGTGTGGTGACGAGACGCAGTGCTCATTCCCTACTCAGGGAACAAGGGTTACAGTCGTAACCCGAGCAGTTCCCTTTCGAGGGAACTCTCACTGCGTCTGGTTAGACACTTGGGGAACGAGTACCCACTAGCCCACACCGAGGGTAGCGCCTGTCCTAGTGTGAAACCGGAGACCGGGCACAACTAGGACTTGAGTACCCTAGCGCCAGCACCGTAGGGAGATACTTCTCCACTCCTTTTCCTTCCGTGCCCCAGCCGATGAAGGGAGGCGTCTGTTGAAACGGTTTCCCGGCAACAAGACGCTCCCAACACTGGCCCTTGGGACCTTACCGAGGGTAGTGCCCAGTGTTAATTTTGACAGCATATTTTGATTTAGTTTTAGTCATAGTCTTTTGACTAAAATGCCATTTAGTTTTAGTCATATTTTAGTCACCTGAATTGTTTTTAGTTTTAGTCTAGTTTTAGTCGACTAAATATCATAAGATTTTAGTCGACTAAATCTACAGTAGAGTTAGTCTCATAAAATATAATGAATTTAGTTAAATTGTAATACATTAAGCATTTAAGTATTACATAACCGACTGTCACTTGAACTGACATTTTGACATCATTTTGTTTTTAACATAAAAAATTCACAAAAGAGAGCTCAATTCACTTTTTTGTTTGTTTTTAAAAACATCTATATAGTTTGTATCTAAAACAGAAAAATGTTGTATAACTGTTTTAGTTAGTAGCCTAGCCTAATCATGTTAATCTAAAGATTCAAATAACTTTTTTTATTTATTTTTTTAATTTCAGTTAACATTTATTTAATTTTAAGTAACAAAGATTTTTTAAAATGGTTTTAGTTAACTATTATAACCCTGATACTTTATTGAATATGTGTCAAATACTGGTCTTTCCTCCTGACTATGAATTAAATGGGAATGAAACTAAATACAGTTTATTGTGTAAGCAAAAACGAATTTATAATGCGTGACTTTTAATTATAAACCAGCTGGAAATACACATTGACTCTTATTTTGAAATGTCTGAGCCTCTATTGTAGTTGTAGGAGCTCATTCAAGTTTAAATGAGGAGATAAAATATGCTACAACCGTCTAAAACGTATTACTATATAAACATCGTAAAGTAAACACTGTCATTATTCATCAGCATTAGTTCATAAACAATATCCTGGCATAAATGTGTGTTATTAATTGATTGTGAGCCGCTCTGGAGCACTGGATTGGGGATGCTTGCGTGAGCCTGTAGAGCAACAGCGCCGTGTTCTCCAGCGGTTAGATCAGCACGTTCAAATCAAATGTGCGCGGACATCAAGTCTGACTGGATCTCTTCCCTAATCGTCCCTCCCTACCATTTTCGTCTCGTTTTTATTCGTTGACGAAAATGACAGTTGATTTTCGTTATAGTTTTTGTCATCCAACACTAGTTTTTATTTAGTTATCGTCTCGTTTTCGTCAATGAAAAAAGGTCGTTGACGAAAATTATGACGAAAATTATTCGTCAACGAAATTAACACTGGTAGTGCCTGCCCTAGTGTGAAGCCGGAGACCGGGCACAACTAGGACTAGGGAAACCCAAGCACCTTCGGCGCCCCAGCCAATGAGGGAGACGTCTGTTGAAACGGTTTCCCGGCAACAGGACGCTCCCAACACTGACCCCTGGGACAGAAACCAAGGTTTCTTCCATATAACTAGGGAACGAAGGCATATGCGCGTTACCCTGATCATACGAAAGATATTCCCTCTGGGGGAAACCTCTTGGTTTCCAACCACCACTGTCAAGGTCTCACGTGCAGCAGGTCAAAAGGTCTCACCTTGGACGCTGCTGTACTGAGCCCCAGCACTCAAAAGTGCTCCACAGTGAAGGTATCTTACTCCGCCGTCACGTGAGGCGGGGGATGTAATGCCTGAAGAACCAGGGAACTGACCAATCCTAAGTTCCCTGGTTCATCCGACTCCAATGGTCCGAAGGGGGCCTCAGCCAGCCTTCGAGAACCACTGCCAGATACCAGGTTGGGAGCTCTGGACAGAGCCACAGGCCGCATCCACCGAACCCCACAGGGGAACTGTACAACCAGATGGTGTCTACCCAAGCCCATCACCCAAAGGAGTGTGGAAAGCCTTATGGCAGCCACGGACACCCTGAGTGTGGACGGGGTTGGACCCGCATAGAAGCGATCTCGGAGGAACTCCAGCACTGAAGCCACCGGCCAGTTAACTGGGACCACCTCACGCTCCCTGCACCAAGTGGCTCACCACTTGGGGCTGTACAGTCTCCTGAAAGATGGAGCCTTAGAACTGAGTAAGGTCTCTATCACCTCTGCCGACAGGCCAATATCTAGGTACCTGACCCCCTCAAGGGCCAGACCCAAAGGTTCCAAACCTCCGGCCGGGGGTGAAATATAGTGCCCCCTGCCTGAGATAGGAGATCCCTCCTCAGAGGAATCTGCCATGGAGGACCTGCCAGCAAAGCTATGATATCCGAGAACCAAACTCGCGTCGGCCAACGGGGTGCTACTAAAAGTAGGCTGACCCCCTGTTGGCGGACTCTGTCCAGGACTCCCGGGAGCAGAGCAATCGGGGGAAAAGCATACAGACGCAGCCTCGGCCACGTCTGAACCATGGCATCCAACCCCAGCGGGGCTGGATGCGTGATGGAACACCACAGTGGACAGTGGGACGTCCCTCGAGACGCCACCACCCCTGGGTGGAGTCGCTACTCCCCGGGCCTCAGCCCCTGCCTTGACAGGATGTCTGCTCTTCTACAGTACGCAGGACCCATGTAGAAATATTCGGAAGGGATTCCATGCGCCGAGATAATCTACTGAGGGAACCAGCCTCTCAAGGCTGGCCTCGGGTGTTACACGAGCCTCCTCCCCAACCCCCTGAAGCGGATGACCGGCAGGAGTGGTTGGGAACAATTCTCTATGTGCGGACGCGTTAGCCGCCCAGCCGCAAGTCCCTCCGGAGGCGGCTGGAGCAGCATGCATTCGCGGGAAATCGATGGGGCCCGAAGCGTCATAGACGGCGGGATTACCTCGATTTCCCCGGAGCGCCGCAGAGGAAGCAACCTCGGGTTGCCCCTCTACGGGGGGAACCGCTCTCGGAAGTCCAGCCAAAGCTAGGACTTCCCCCCAAAGCGGCCGTCCATGACCGCGCCCCAGCCAGTGAGGAAGGCGTCTGTTGAAGCGGATTCCCGGCAACAAGACGCTCCCAACACTGGCCCTTGGGACCTTACCGAGGGTAGTGCCTGCCCTAGTGTGAAGCCGGAGACCGGGCACAACTAGGACTAGGGAAACCCAAGCGCCTTCGGCGCCCCAGCCAATGAGGGAGATGTCTGTTGAAACGGTTTCCCGGCAACAGGACGCTCCAACACTGACCCTTGGGACCTACCGAGGGTCGTGCCTGCCCTAGTGTGAAGCCGGAGACCGGGCACAACTAGGACTAGGGAAACCCAAGCGCCTTCGGCGCCCCAGCCAATGAAGGAGACGTCTGTTGAAAAGGTTTCCCGGCAACAGGAAGCTCCCAACACTGACCCCTGGGACAGAAACCAAGGTTTCTTCCATGTGACTAGCGAACGAAGGCATCTGCGCGTTACCCTGATCATACGGAAAAGATTCCCTCTGGGGGAAACCCCTTGGATTCCAGCCACCACTGTAGAGGTCTCATGTACAGCAGGCCAAAGGGTATCCCGTTGGACGCTGCTGCCCTGAGCCCCAGCACTTCCTGAAAGTGCTCTACAGTGATGCTGTGGCCTAGCCTAATTTCTGAGACCATCGCCAGTATGGTCTCGACTCGCGCGGGAGACAATTGTGCCCGCATCGTCGTCGAGTCCCATACGATCCCTAGAACCGTAGTCCTCCGGGATGGCGTCAACACACCTGCTGTGTTGAGTCTCAGCCCCAAGCACTTTATACGGGCCAGAGCGACACCTCAATGCCGAACTGCCATCCCGTACGACTGGGCCAATATGAGCCAGTCGTCGAGAAAATTCAGCACACGGATGCCCTGGAGTCTTAATAGAGCCAGAGCTGCATCCATGCACCTTGTGAATGTGCGTGGGTGAAGAGCTAGACCGAAGGGAAGCATTCGATATTGGTACGCCTCGCCCCCGAAAGCGAACCTCAAGAACTTTCTGTGACATGGAAGGATGAAGATATGGAAGTATGCGTCCCTCGAGGCTGGCTTCGGGTGTTACACGAGCGTCGTCCCCAACCCCTTGAAGCGGATGACCGGCAGGAAGTGGTTGGGAACGATTCTCTATGTGCGGACGCGTTAGTTGCCCAGCCGCAAGTCCTTCCGGAGGCGGCTGGAGCAGCATGCGTTCGCGGGAATTCGATGGGGCCCGAAGCGTCATAGACGGCGGGATTACCTCTATTTCCCCGGAGCGCCGCAGAGTAAGCAACCTCGGTTGCTCCCCCGCGGGGGGGACCGCTCTTGGAAGTCCAGCCGAAGCTAGGACTTCTTCCCAGCAGCCTCCCTCCCTGGAGTACGTTCCTCAGATTGCCTCCAGGAGTGAAAGACCGCTGCTGGGACTGCTGGTGAGAACGCCGCCTCTGTTGCCAGGCTCCTGGAGGAGGGGCTCTAGAGGCGACGCTCTCCTTCTGCACCTGCCGGTGCGAGGAGCTGGTAGACGGCTGAGGCTGCCCCCTAGGGGCCGCTTTCCCAGGCTCTGAGTGGCGAGGCAGGCACTGACGGAAGGCCGCTGACTGCATCTTCGCTTCCTGGTACCCGGCGACAACGGTCTCAACCGCGTCACCAAATAGACCAGAAGGCGAAATCGGGGAGTCTAGGAGGAAGGACTTATCCTTCTCCCTCATCCCCAATATATTCAGCCAGAGATGCCTCTCCACCATCACCACGGAGGCCATGGCCCGGCCGATAGCACGGGCCATCTCCCTGGTGATGCGGAGAGACAAATCTGCAGCCCTCCGTAGCTCCAGCCCACCCAGCCGCCATATAAGCTTCGCCAACCAACGATGAGGTGTCCCGACAGGGTTTGGTGGGCAGCTCCTCTTGGGCGAGTGGATGAAGCGATGAAACACTTCCTGCTTCTCCACCTGCCCTGATGCACCACTCATCTGGCTCCTCGGAACCAGAGAGAATAAGCATCAGATCCTCAACCCCGGGGGAAGAAGCCGCAGCGCGGGCTTCCACACAGGGAGGAAGATCTTTAGAACTGTCAGACAAGGATTGGGAAAGTGCCGCAGCAGTCCCAGATCCCGCTGATAAGTCCTTATGTGAAACCCATGGTCTGTGACACCGAGACGCCTCAGTGATCGCGGGTCCAGCCTTTGAGCATCAGATCCTCAACCCCAGGGGAAGAAGCCGCAGCGCGGGCTTCCACACGGGGAGGAAGATCTTTAGAACTGTCAGACAAGGATTGGGAAAGTGCCGCAGCAGTCCCAGATCCCGCTGACAAGTCCTTCTGTGAACCCCATGGTCTGTGACACCGAGACGCCTCAGCGATCGCGGGTCCAGAACCCTGGGGCTCACAAAGCTGGCCGGCCTCATCGAACACGGCCAGCCGAGAGTGGAGCAGTCTGAGTGTGAGCAGCTTTTCCACTGACAGGCAGTTCCCTCGAGAACTGCCCGAGCATGCTCTACACCCAGACACTGCACACAAAGCAGGTGTGCATCTGAGCCCGAATAAAGCAGGGACACAGATGCACACACTGCTTAAACTCTCTCACATTCTTTTCCATTCTTTCTTTTCATTCACACACTTTTGCAACTGTGACAAACAACAGTAAATAGACAGACAATTTCAACAGAGAGCGCTATGCTGAATAGCAATAACTGCCGTTTCTGTGCGCCGGCTCCCGCTTTATACTTCCGCCGGCTCCCGCTTTATACTTCCCGCTTTATACTTCCGGGTACGCCGTCACGATGACGTCATCACGCACGCCAATCAGATTGGTTTAGTGGCTATACGGACTTCAGATTCGCTAGTGCTTAGGGAGTATCCCCCAAGTGTCTAACCAGACGCAGTGAGAGTTCCCTCGAAAGGGAACATGTTTTCTCAACTTTCTCTCTACTGAGCTCAACAGGGACGTGCACAGGAGTTTTGAGGGGCAGTTGCTCTGACCTAAAAAATCTATTGTACGATTTATTTATTTATTTTTTTCCACCTCGGAAGGGCAACGTGAGTCGAGAAGGGCATATGGGCAATTGCCCGGGCAACCTGAGCAACACCCCTGTGCACATCCCTGGAGCTCAATTATGTAAAACATTTCCGCAGATTTTTCCACACATGTTTCTATGAAGCACCACAAAATGTTTACCACTTTGTTTTCAAATGACTTTATATTACATGTTGACAATCAACAATTTAACATATTGAATATATAATTGATAGACACTCTCTCATATCAACTGATTGATACTAAATTGATACTCAATTGATACTCAAATGGGAGTTTGTTTATTAAATATGATGAAATATACACTCACCTAAAGGATTATTAGGAACACCTGTTCAATTTCTCATTAATGCAATTTTCTAATCAACCAATCACATGGCAGTTGCTTCAATGCATTTAGGGGTGTGGTCCTGGTCAAGACAATCTCCTGAACTCCAAACTGAATGTCAGAATGGGAAAGAAAGGTGATTTAAGCAATTTTGAGCGTGGCATGGTTGTTTGTGCCAGACGGGCCAGTCTGAGTATTTCACAATCTGCTCAGTTACTGGGATTTTCACGCACAACCATTTCTAGGGTTTACAAAGAATGGTGTGAAAAAGGGAAAAAAACATCCAGTATGCGGCAGTCCTGTGGGCGAAAATGGCTTGTTGATGTTAGAGGTCAGAGGAGAATGGGCCGACTGATTCGGATGGGCTACAACAGCAGAAGACCCCACCGGGTACCACTCATCTCCACTAGAAATAGGAAAAAGAGGCTACAATTTGCACGAGCTCACCAAAATTGGACAGTTGAAGACTGGAAAAATGTTGCCTGGTCTGATGGGTCTCGATTTCTGTTGAGACATTCAGATGGTAGAGTCAGAATTTGGCGTAAACAGAATGAGAACATGGATCCATCATGCCTTGTTACCACTGTGCAGGTTGGTGGTGGTGGTGTAATGGTGTAGAGGATGTTTTCTTGGCACACTTAAGGCCCCTTAGTGCCAATTGGGCATCGTTTAAATTCCACGGCCTACCTGAGCATTGTTTCTGACCATGTCCATCCCTTTATGACCACCATGTACCCATCCTCTGATGGCTAATTCCAGCAGGATAATGCACCATGTCACAAAGCTTGAATCATTTCAAATTGGTTTCTTGAACATGGCAATGAGTTCACTGTACTAAAATGGCCCCCACAGTCACCACATCTCAACCCAATAGAGCATCTTTGGGATGTGGTGGAACGGGAGCTTTGTGCCCTGGATGTGCATCCCACAAATCTCCATCAACTGCAAGATGCTATCCTATCAATATGGGCCAACATTTCTAAAGAATGCTTTCAGCACCTTGTTGAATCAATGCCACATAGAATTAAGGCATTTCTGAAGGCGAAAGGGGGTCAAACACAGTATTAGTATGGTGTTCCTAATAATCCTTTAGGTGAGTGTATAAATACCATAAATAATACTATAAATAATACCAAATTCCTACAGGTGACATTTTAAGCATTGATTACTATAATAATCTAGTGCTTCTGGAAACACCCCCATATTTTTGGAGTATGCTGACAAGTTTATGGGGAAAATCATGCAGAGAGAAATTAAATTATTATTATTATTATTAAAACCTACAATTGCAGCAGATATAGGAATTTCTTCAAATTTAATTTTGACTTTATTAATTAAATTCATGTTTGAATTATAATGGCATCCTATGCACTACAGATTTAATTTGCATTCACAAATCTTTTTTTTTTTTTAAATGGTGCACAAAGTATTTTTTATCCATCCAGTCAAATTTTAAGCTGGAAACATAAATGACATCCTTAACTTGTCCAAGCTGGCAAGTGAAAATGGAAGGCATATTAGCAAGATAATCTACGGCTAAGCATGCATTAAATGCTTCATGTCGGGTAATTCTTTGCCTCCATGTTGTCACCAAGACACCAAGTCATGGACTACTCTTTACATATAGTATAAGAGATGAGGTCAATATGTTCATCTTCCAGGAAAGACAAAGTACTTCAGAATCCAAGATAACAAGGAAAGATAATGAAAGTAGTTTTATTCAATATGAAGGCACGAATTTAGAAGAATGACACAAACATGAAGAGGGAGGAGAAGTGAAATGAGAAAAGGGAATGCAAAATATACTGAAACTTCTGAGCTTCACCACTGCATCCAAAAAAACAATAAACACATCCCGTTGAAGCACACCGAATCTTGCTCTACATAATATACTGTTTATCTCCCCATTTCTTCTTTCAAAGTGAATAAGTTCTTCATCACTCTGCATTCATCAGAGTTGGAAACCGGCAGACAGAATGACGGATTGGCTGCACATTTATTCAGTGAGGCTCAGGGATCTTTCTCCATGTCTTAAATTTGAAAAATATGATGGCAAGTTTATCACTGGCTCTTTCTCTGCTCCAGACGTGTCATCTTCCTTGTGCATCGTGCCAACATTTTTTTCAGAGCAACGTAGCACATTTATAATATTACATATGCAATAGCACACTTGCTCTTCACCTTCTCCATTTCCAATTTCTCAATCTCTTTCCCCATGTCCCTCCCAAAATGTTGGAGTGTTAGAGGTAGAATGGATGTAGACAGATGACTTTCTGATCATGAAAAAGCAGAAAGAAAAACCATACAACAATCTTCTCCCTTCAACAGGAACAGGGTGAATCCCAGCTACTATACAGAATTCCTCAAATATCCTCTTATGCAGTAGTTCCTCTAGTAAAAAGAAATAATATATATACTAGAATGTATTTGAAATACATTTATTTTATGCTAAGTTTACTAGAAATACATATACATATTTATGTACTAAATATAAATATCCTATATGCCTATACTTAAAATCTGCTAAATTGGAACAACTAATTTTGTACTTAATGCACTTTGGTTATCCAGAAATAGGGCAGAGGTCCAACTAAAGATATTCTAAAGTATTGTATTGTGCTAAAGTGGAACTATTGCAAGTATACTTTAGGTACACTTTAAATATCTTGCTTTAAATATCTTGCATTAAAAGACTATTACACAGAGATCATACTGTCCTAACATGTTAGGCTTAATATTAAGGAATGTGCATTGTGCAATAAAGAAATACTCCAAGTAAAGTTTAATTATAATAATTGTATCAGTAGGTCTCAAGCAATATGTAAGAATGTCAGCAATACGTTAATTTGTAGTATGCTTAGTATGAAATTAATGTAATTTAAATACATTTTGGAATAGCTTTTTTTCCACTAGGGTTTCCTTTGAACTGTTACTCAATATGGAACACAGCAGAAGATGGTCCAAAAAGCACATTAAAGAATATGGTTGTAACGTACTGCTCCGAGACAGAGGTTGAGAATCCAAATGCAGCTTTATTTGTAAGGGGTAATCCACAATCGTAGTCAAAAACAGGCAACAGGTCATACACAGGCAAGCAGTCCAAACAGGCAAACAAGGCAGGAGAGACAGGCAAACGGGTAATCCACGGAACAGGCAAGAAATCCAAAACCAGAGACATGAAACCAGGGGAAACGCTCAGAAATGCAGTGTATAACAAAACAAGACTTGGCAATGACTGACAGAATGAACAGGCTTATATAGGGTGAACTAACTAGGAAATGAGGTGCAGGTGGATGTAATCAATGGGTGTTGAAGAGTCCGGGCAAAGGATTATGGGTGATGTAGTCCTTGATGGAGTGACAGTCTGGAGTGGAGTGCCCTCAGGTGGTTCTCATGGGCACTCACACAGGACGAATTGTGACAATGGTATTAAGAGATAAAGTATTAAGAGTCTTCTGAAACCATACGACTAAATCATTATTCACTGAACAACTTCATACAATTAAAAAATGATGCTTAAATGTTTCCATCTGCCTGTTTATGCACATTTTGGGATATCGCAAAATGATATTGTAATAACCGCTGGATGGAAATGCCAAGATGCGTATCAATTCTAAAAATGTGCATTAAAAAAACGTGCTCAATTGAAACAAATACTTTTTTAACTAAAAAGAAAACATGCGCATAAACTAAGATGGAAACATTTACTGAATAAATTCATAGTTGCAAATAAAAAAAAGTCATGTGACTTTGCTCAATGGGATGGCATAACTGGACTAACCAGTGGACCAATCTTGTTGCAAAACTCTGAAATGACTAAACAAAGTTCATCGTCAAATTGGTTCAGTATAATTACCTGCCAGAACTGTCTTACACGACTGTGTTCCCAAACAGCAGGCATCCGAAATCAAGATAACATGATTACGTTTATTGCATTTTGTCTGCACGCTCTGAGGTGCAAGTAATTTATCATATATGAAATATATTATAAGTGGTTTCTCCTACTGCAGCAACTTCCATTTTTCTTATATACATATATATATATATAGTGGCAGTTTGTCAAGAAGTGACGGTTTTGTTCTCTTCAGGGAAATTCGCATTGGCAAATGTTTACTGCAATATTCTCAATTTGCGCATCATTTTTGATTGGAAACATAGCTAATGATACACATGAGAAAAAGAGCAGTGTAGTGCACTGAGCATACTGGACACCATATAAGGAGAAAAGAGGAGGAGCAAAGAAACTGTGCACAAACTTCATTGGTTCTCGCATACATAATGTGGCAAATTTGAATGTGAGGAAGAGAACGAGAATTCAACATTCACTTATACAAAATTTCCACTAGGGACTCTGCCCTAAAAGCTGATCTGAAATTCAAAAGATATATTATCCATATCCTTCACAGCTATGAGAATGAAAAGTAAATCTAAAGGATTTAGACTATATTCCTGGAGCAGTGATAAAGCCGTGGCACCATTTGTGCCATTGCTTAAAGGGCCCTTTTTCAGAACAGCTGATGAAATGTATAGTCATTACGCTCTGATTCCTTTTGTTCATTGTTGGAAAATGTATGTCGATAATTCTCGGGAATAAATTTGAATTCAGCCTCAAAACTAAACTTGTAACCTTTCAAATGCTAATGAATCTTTTGCTGGGAATTCTCAATGCCGCTCTCTCTTAATTCTAGCCGCTTTCATCGCCTTTGAAATTTCAAACACACTACAAGGGAAGCTGTGCTTTGCTTGGGTGTCACAATGCTAATCAAAAAAGTGAAGTTTTTGTGTACTACTCTTCAGAGAAGTGTAGCTGCATCAGATCAGTTCAACAGGATGCAAGAACTTCTATTTGATAATGAATCCCTCTGGATTTGTCTGCACCATTACAGCATCACAGCTGTTCTTCAAGGTGTGTGTCTCGTGCAAATATTCACCGTGTCCCTGGGGATGGAATCACACTGAAAGTGCTGACAAAATCTTGCCCTAATCAGACACCTGTAAGACAATCTGAGTTTCTCCTGCAAATGAGGAGAGATGTTTAACAAGGGAGAGCTCTGGGAAAGCTCAAGTGTACATAGTGTGATCAAGGCTGACTGCGTTTGCGTGTGTGTGTGTGTGTGTGTGTGTGTGTGTGTGTGTGTGTGTACCTGTTTCTCCCCACACAGGCAGGTATTCATCTTGCTGGATGTCCAACATGATTTCCAGGCCATTGCCTGTGCCTCCTTTCATTGTAGTCCTTAAAGTCTTCCCCTCCTCGGCAGCGTTAAACATGTAACACTTCCCATAACGTGTAAACACCTGGAAAGAGGGAGAGTGAGAGAGAAAGCTGACTTCACTGATTTATTATGTATTCATTCATTCGTATTATGCTGTTGATTGCCATAGACAATAATATGTCATTTTGCATGTGTATAAATACTATGAAATGCATGAAAGCTTTGCAGGCAAATTGGCCAGAGAGTTTAAAAGCATTAATGTGAAGCTTGTATACTTTTTAAACTTACATTAATAATTTACTATCAAAAATAGGCATTTATTTAGCTGTAAATCTGTCTGAATCATCCTCCTTAAATGGGAATACTCTCTAGGTGGATGAACTTCTGCTTATAAGATACATAATTCCTGTGGGTGGAGTTTGCAGAATGCATGCGGCTCCACATAAACAGTGGTTTACATTTCACATACAATATTTACATCATGTCCTTAATGTGCCCTCCTCGTATTCCTCACACAGATACCAAACTAAGAGAATTTACTTTTTTAACTTGTCATGACCCATTAAAAATATATAACCCATAACTATAATTAATATTGTTGAGATGGTGGTCCAGTGTGTTAAACCATGGAACGGATATGCAGAAGGTTGCTGGTTTGATCCCAGTGGTCACCACCAGTGTGTCCTTGAGCAAGGCACTTTACTCCATGTGGGCACTGTAAGTTGCTCTGGATAAAAGCGTCTGCCAAATGCATAAATGTAAATGTTATATATCAGGCTAGCTGTCACAGGGGTCAGTAATTATCAAGGTTTCAGTCTGTGTTCAATTGATATTTATGTAAGTTCTTTGTTTACTTTTGAAAAGGTTTGACGTTTGCATATTGAAACATGTATTTGCAGTGCTGCAAATTATAGGCTTCAATATTCATAGGCCTTATAGGCTGCCATTAGTATTGTATGTAGCATAATGTGTTTCCCTGTGGTAATTGGCAGTATGCCCCCGATGCAGTAGCCTACAAATAACTTTGTTTGAAATGACCCAAAATATTCCTTTAGAATTCTACCAAAAAAAATGAATTGTATAATACTGTATGTCATGCACTCATCCCCATGCTGTTTCTAACCTGTATGGGTTGCTTTTTTCTGTGAAATACAAAGGACGAAAATGTTGAATACTGTGCTGGCTACTTTTCCTTTCTTTCTTGTAGTTAAAATGAATGGGGAGCTGTCATGCTTTCAAAAGGATGAAAAAGCACCATAAAAGTATTTTAAAAGTGGTTCAGGCAATTATATTCTTCTGAAGTCATGTGATGATAGCTTTGTGGAAGGAGCAGGTTGAAATTTAAGTAATTATTAACTAATAATCTTCCCCTCCTGTCAAAAACCAGATTAGACTGACTCATAATGAATCATTCAGACTGACTTTGATTTACTGGAAATATCAAGTTCAAAAGAGAGAAGAAAAAAAAAAGCCATACTCCTCTCATGGCCTTGCATGCATGTGTAAAAGGAGAGTTAGGGTGGATGTAGATATAATAAAAGTAGATCAAATAAATCTGCTCTATTTAAAGTCTTTTACAAAGCTGTCATGTGGCTTTAGAAGACTTAGAATATTGTGCACAGGTCATGTGGACTACTTTCATACTGCTTTAATGCTGCCCTAGTCCTTTTGAAAGCTTTAGTCCCTGCATTATAACAGCAAGAGCAACATTATCCAACATTGTGTTCCGCAGAAGAAAGAAAGTCTACAGGTTTGGGAGGACATTGTGAATTTTTGGTGGATGAACCACCCCTTTAACATCATTCAGCTACAAGCCATTTGTAAAATGGGGTTTCGGACTTGCATTTCTTGTCTGGTTTGTTCGAGGAACAGGATTAGAAGTGTGCAACATCTTTATCTTAAGATATGTCTTCTGGCTCACCCTTAGATTATTAGGGAAAATACTGCGAGTCTGCGAGAAGTATAGATAAAATCTGATTCCATGATGCAAAGTGCATCTCTCCGTCACCCTTCAGAGCCCTTCCACATTATAGCCCTTGAGGAAAGAGCGATAGAACAACCCCAATGTTCCCCTTTCAGCAGACATGGAAGAGAAAGGACAGAAGGCTGGGTGCATTCATATTAATTTGCCAAAGAAGGGTTTTTTTTTTACACAGCAGACTGAGCAGAGACAAATACAGCCATTTGAGAGTAATGAAGTGAAAAGAGACGCCCACCTTTACAAAACCCAACACCTATATCCCTTTCTTTCTTTCTTTCTTTCTTTCTTTCTTTCTTTCTTTCTTTCTTTCTTTCTTTCTTTCTTTCTTTCTTTCTTTCTTTCTTTCTTTCTTTCTTTCTTTCTTTCTTTCTTTCTTTCTTTCTTTCTTTCTTTCTTTCTTTCTGCTTTAAGCTATAATTTGTGACTAATTTGATAGCAAGATGATATATATTTATATATATATATAATCAAGGATAGAGATAGTGTACTAGATCTCTATCAGAGCTGCAATCCATTGACTGAAAATGAGTGCTGAAAGCTTTTGGTCTTTCCTCAAATATTAGCGTGAAGCTGTTTTGGGAAAGCTGCTTTGAAAGCGTATCTTGCCAAAGACTTGTGTGGAGGAGAACGCTGCCCACCTGATCTAAGATCTGCAAAAGAGCTGCTTCTGTCTAGTGTAGGAGCTTGATGGATGGATGAATGATTGAGAAGGTTTACAGCATGTCTGTATACACACAGGGACATTCAAGATAAATCACCATAGCCTGCAGCTGCCAGACCACAGCCCACAAAATCGACACGAATATTCAGTCTCATCCTTCATGCCTGGGCTAGCACTATAGCAGAGATCACCCTTCAAAGATAAAAAGAGAGAGAGAGAGAGAGAGAGAGAGAGAGAGAGAGAGAGAGAGAGAGAGAGAGAGAGAGAGAGAGAGAGAGAGAGAGAGAGAGAGAGAGAAGGAATGTTCAAGACACTGTAGGCCACATAGTCCTCATTTCCCGCAATGACTGACAGCTTCAGCTCTTTTTCTTGCTCTCTGTTTCAAATTCAATTGAATTTTAACTGACAAGACTAACAGCAGCAAGGATTTACGCTTAAGATAGCTTGCAGGCTTATTAAATAGGGGATATAGCATCAGCAACTTAAAGCTGTCTTTCCTCATAAAACCAAAGACGCCTCTTTGGAACCAAACCATACAACTTTGACAGTGAGCTAATAATGAAACAATTTAATCCAAATAACTTAAAACAACGTAAACAAAAGAAGCAATAGGCCTACTAATCATAGTCTTACAAAATTAGGTTTTAGCAGGAGTTAGCAGAAGCTAACTAAGAGCTTAGCATCATAAAATGACATGTACTAAAAGAAACTCACAGAATACTGAGATACAAAGCAAAATAAACATCACCCTTTAAAATAGACAATAAGCCATTATAACTGCTGTTATTTGGAATAAAGGCATACTGTCTTTGCCACTTAGCAACTAGCGTTCAGAATCATTGTAAACATGCCAATAGTAATTTGCTATTATTGACCAAGGATGTTTCTCTGAAATAAGAGCAAACAGCAAAACATTTGTGAAGGCTTAAGAGATTAGCACGCACATTAAATACTTTCTTAATAGCCTTTAAAACTTATCATTAAACTAATTTAGAGTAATGAAACTCAACAAGGCACCATTTTCACTTTCCAAAGAAATAAAATCTTCAATTAGTCCTGAAGTTTGGTGCTTTCATGTCAAGATTAGTCAACTTCTGTTACCTCGAGGTCAGCAGGTTACTGTTAAAACACAGGATATGTAATAAAACACACAAATTCACTTTCAATTAACTTGCAAGATCATACTGTGCCACATTTGTGACATCTTCAGAAGTGCATATTTGAGATGTGAATGTTTATGTATAAGCGCCCATGTGAGTAAAATCAAGTTCATTAGTTGGTTTGTGTGCTTCCGTGAATAAGAAAAAAAAAGAATTCTCATTAACAATTCAAGGAAACGAAGTGGTTTGAGTGTTCTAGAACAAAATGGCGTGACCTGGTTTGAATGATGTCCATTGCTTTTAATGACACAGACAGAGGCGTTATTGGTGTAGGCGCTTGTGTGATGGCTGTAGGCAAGAGAAGCTTGACTGTGGCAGGGCTCTTTTGTGCCATCTCTGACAGGTGAGTGTGTGCCAGGTCGACTGTAAGAATATGAGGAATACATTATGATAATCATATTTAGGGAAAGCAGTAGGAGAAAAAGCACAACTTGATGTTCACAAAAGGTCACACTGATTTACATCTAGCTCGCTCAAGGTTTCGATTAAGAATATAGATGTACGAATAAATCAGGTTAATCTGAATATTTATGGGGTCCATGATTAGATGCTTTGGAGTGGCTTGAACCGTCTTCTCGACTGCTAACTACTGTGTTAACAGAGCACATTATGAACGCAACCCCTTGGAGCTGATCGCCTCGTATTTGCAGCCTCGATTTTTTTAATTTACTGACTGATCATAAAGTATGCAGATCATCTCTCTGACTGACAGGATATTTATCATTGAAATTGCAAAAACAAAGACTATACCCCAGGGGTCTTAATCCCACAGAGTGAAATGCAAATGTTCACACTAAGTCATCCTCAAAATTGGAGAAGTTTCAACTGGTGTGCCAGGTGCATACTGTTTTTGCCTTTTTCCATCTGAAGACCTGAAAGTGCTCTACAATGTCTCTGAGTCTTATCAGTCACTGGCCTGGTGGGCTTTTTGCTCCCTTGTCGCCCGCAACATGGATTATCTTCTTCAGACATGGATGCCATCGTTTTCTCATTTCATTCAGTCTCCAGGCCCTCCAGTGTGTGTTTATCTCTAAAGTGGCTTTTGCACCATGAAGTGTCTGTTACGTTTCCATAGAATGAAATCTCAGTTTAAGTTATTGCTAGAGAGTTAGAAATAAAGAACAATGTAAAAATTATTCTTAGATCAAATAAAAGTTCAAAAATAAAAAAGACGTTATATATACAGTAGCTTGTTGTATTGTAGTTCCCTTTCAGTTGGTCACTTCGACGTACGTCGGTTGTACCGACAAATTGGGATCACTTCAGAGAACCCCTATCAGCTTCGAGATTTAGAGAACGGGCCAATGGGCCAATGGGCCAATGGGCCATTGGCGTGCGAGATTTGTATCTCGTGCTCCGTCCCGCGCCGCGGGTATAAATAGGAAGCGAGAGCAACGCTGCACTATCTCCTGTGTGTTGTCGCAGTCTTCCCTGGGTGCTTCAGCACTTCTGAAAGAGCGTTTCCTCACAAAAAGAGCAACACGGGTGTGACACTGCGTCTTTTTCAAGATGTCATTCCACCCATGCGTTTCTGGATGTGGTCGTTCCCTCTCGCCCGCTGACGGTCACAATCGCTGTCTCACGTGCCTGGGCGTACAGCACGCTGAGGCAGCGTTTGTGGATAGTTCATGTTCTCACTGCGGGAACATGACTATCTTGGCGCTTAGGTCGAGACTCGCCTACCTCCGGGAAGGTGGAGTCCCCCTCCCCATACCTCGATCTAGAGCTATCCTCCTGGATAGACCTACTTCGATGGATGGCCGGGGTGACCTGAGGATCACGTTCAGGGCAAACCCGCCAAGCATACCTCCGCAGGCCCCTGAACCCGCACAAGCACCGCAGCCGGTGGTGCTTCCGGAGGAAACCGCTGGTCCCTCCCATGGGAGGCCGGCGATTTCCTTCGGGGCACCCGCGGACGAGCAGATGTCGATCACTGCATCGGAGGGGGAGTTCCAGTCCTCGGAGGATGATGATTCAGCTGTACTGCCTCCCTCTGGGAGAGTGGCTGCGGTTGAGTCGGACCCTGAGTTGACGGCTATGCTTGCGCCATCATCGTCCCTCTGGGCACGCTTTCCCAGCATTATCCAATAAGTCTGCTGAGTGGGTCTTGCGGAACAGCAGTGTGACTCTCCCTGCGTGAATTTCCCTGCCCGCTAACAGACGGGGTCTGAGGGGCTCATCGCTGGGCGCTGGGAGTGGTAGTAACTCTGGCGTTTTCCAAAGGGATCCCAAGTCGTCTGTGACGTCCGACGTACGTCGAACGTGACCGACTGAAAGGGAACGTCTCGGTTACGTATGGTAACCCTCGTTCCCTGAAGGAGGGAACAGAGACGTACGTCCCATTGCCACAGTTCCTTACCATCACTGCATGGCCGAGTCACTAGTTCGGCTCCTCAGTGAAAAACGTCAGTGCGTTGCTCTCGCTTCCTATTTATACCCGCGGCGCGGGGCGGAGCGTGAGATGCAAATCTCGCACGCCAATGGCCCATTGGCCCGTTTTCCAAATCTCGAAGCTGATAGGGGCTCTCTGAAGTGATCCCAATTCGTCGGTACAACCGACGTATGTCTCCGTTCCCTCCTTCAGGGAACGAGGGTTACCATACGTAACCGAGACGTTTTTTAACTTTCCATACAAAACACAATCATTTCAAAATCAGCTTGTCTATTATAATATCTATGCTTTATATATTGTTTAACAACAACATCAGGATTACTGCATTTTCAGGGGGGAATTCCAGAAAGCAGGATGTGTGACATACCTATGTTTAAGAGTAAGTAAGCGGATAACCTCAACTTCCAGTTCCAAAAACGGAGGTAACTTTCAGGGTATGTAAGTAGCCATAGCAACTCACTCTCTGAACATAACCTGCTCCGGAGTTTCCTTAAGAGGTATTCAGATACGTGTTATATAATTAATATAGTTATATTAATATAGCTGGACCCACTTTATATTAGGTGGCCTTAACTACTATGTACTAACATTTTAATTAATAATTTGATGCAATAAAATGCACTTATTGTGTACATACATGTTTTTACATTGTACTTACATTTTTAAAAATACCTGCTTGTAATTACATCTGTAATTAATTTCTGTAGTTACATTTGTCTTTATTTTTTAAGCTCTACCTGAATTTTGTTTCACGAGAAGTTGTTCAGAGGAGAGTCCTTGGCTGCTGAGTAGATCTTTGAGTGGAAGGGAAGTCCAGATGCATTATATCTTCACTCTGGACAGCGAGTGCCAGTGCCTTGCGGCTAATGGCATAATGCCAGGATATTTTTGACAGTCTGCCACCCAAACCTGCTTGGCCTCATAATTCCACACAGTCAATCAAACCATCACAAAATCAATGACACTCTGACATTTTTATGACATCATCGCTCACGCACAAATTCAACGCAGGAACCAAGAAAAAAAAAGTCAAGGAACTCAGAGATTACAAGTAGGCCTCCATTAAACTCCCCAAAGTTACTTAACCCTTCAGAAAATGAAAAACTTTAAAGGTAAAAATAAAAATGCTGCCATCATTTACTCACCTTCAAGTTGTTCCAAACCTCTATGACTTTCTTTCTTCTGTGGAACATACAGTGAGGAAAATAAGTATTTGAACACCCTGCTATTTTGCAAGTTCTCCCACTTGGAAATCATGGGGTCTGAAATTGTCATCGTAGGTGCATGTCCACTGTGAGAGACATAATAAAAAAAAAAAAATCCAGAAATCACAATATATGAATTTTTAACTATTTATTTGTATGATACAGCTGCAAATAAGTAAATAAGTATTTGAACACCTGTCTATCAGCTAGAATTCTGACCCTCAAAGACCTGTTAGTCTGCCTTTAAAATGTCCACCCCCACTCCATTTATTATCCTAAATTAGATGCACGTGTTTGAGGTCGTTAGCTGCATAAAGACACCTGTCCACCCCATACAATCAGTAAGAATCCAACTACTAACATGGCCAAGACCAAAGAGCTGTCCAAAGACACTAGAGACAAAATTGTACACCTCTACAAGGCTGGAAAGGGCTACGGGAAATTGCCAAGCAGCTTGGTGAAAAAAGGTCCACTGTTGGAGCAATCATTAGAACATGGAAGAAGCTAAACATGACTGTCAATCTCCTTCGGACTGGGGCTCCATGCAAGATCTCACCTCGTGGGGTCTCAATGATCCTAAGAAAGGTGAGAAATCAGCCCAGAACTACACGGGAGGAGCTGGTCAATGACTTGAAAAGAGCTGGGACCACCGTTTCCAAGGTTACTGTTGGTAATACACTAAGACGTCATGGTTTGAAATCATGCATGGCACGAAAGGTTACCCTGCTTAAACCAGCACATGTCAAGGCCCGTCTTAAGTTTGCCAATGACCATTTGGATGATCCAGAGGAGTCATGGGAGAAAGTCATGTGGTCAGTTGAGACCAAAATAGAACTTTTTGGTCATAATTCCAATAAACATGTTTGGAGGAAGAAGAATGATGAGTACCATCCCAAGAACACCATTAGGCATGGTGTTCTTGGGATGGTACTCATCATTCTTCTTGAAGCATGGGGGTGGTAGCATCATGCTTTGGGGGTGTTTTTCTGCACATGGGACAGGGCGACTGCACTGTATTAAGGAGAGGATGACCGGGGCCATGTATTGCGAGATTTTGGGGAACAACCTCCTTCCCTCAGTTAGAGCATTGAAGATGGGTCGAGGCTGGGTCTTCCAACATGACAATGACCCGAAGCACACAGCCAGGATAAACAAGGAGTGGCTCTGTAAGAAGCATACCAAGGTTCTGGCGTGGCCTAGCCAGTCTCCAGACCTAAACCCAATAGAGAATCTTTGGAAGGAGCTCAAACTCTGTGTTTCTTAGCGACAGGCCAGAAACCTGACTGATCTAGAGAAGATCTGTGTGGAGGAGTGGGCCAAAATCCCTCCTGCAGTGTGTGCAAACCTGGTGAAAAACTACAGGAAACATTTGACCTCTGTAATTGCAAACAAAGGCTACTGTACCAAATATTAACATTGATTTTCTCAGGTGTTCAAATACTTATTTGCAGCTGTATCATACAAATAAATAGTTAAAAAATCATACATTGTGATTTCTGGATTTTTTTTTTTGATTATGTCTCTCACAGTGGACATGCACCTACGATGACAATTTCAGACCCCTCCATGATTTCTAAGTGGGAGAACTTGCAAAATAGCAGGGTGTTCAAATACTTATTTTCCTCACTGTAAGAGGATATTTTGAGAAATCAATGAGTCACTGAGCACCAAAACTAGTTACCAACATTCTTCACAGAAGAAAGTCACACAAGGTTTGGAATGACATGAGGGTGATTAAATGATAAAAGAATTTTCCTTTTTGTGTGAACTATCCCTTTAAATTGCTACAGCCATAACACCTCCACAACAGCCATAATATCGAGTTTCATATCTTGAAACATCAGTGAGAAGAAAGTATAACTTTCAGCCATCAGCGAAAATTACAGAGAGCAAATATCTCAAAATACCACCTCTTTCTCCCACATAATAGAATAAAAAAGGCTAAGTAGGAAACCTGTTTCCTGATTACCACAGTAATTGTACCAGACCACCATTTCCACTATTATGATATAAGCAGGTGATACAACACTTATGTCCTCAGACGAATTCCCATTCTGCCCCAGCAGCTTGCCGGAGGACCGAGCAATGATGGGAAAATTTAAATCAGAAGCGTTAAGAACCAGTTAAGCACTTTTATCAAAGCCAAAGAGGACTGAAGCATTCTGACCGCCTTTATTGTGATGTGGTCCTGTTTTTGTTCCCCTAAATCGATTTCCATTCTGCAGTGGATTGTCAGAGGATGGAAAGGAGGGGGTATGGGCAGGGTGTTTACCGGCAGTTATGTTTATAAAAATCAGTAAAGTTGCAGGGTGAGCACTTTGCTTCATGGAGCAATAACAGTGATGGGGTGAATAATTCATAAATAATACATACCACTGATGAAACGGGTACACAACGGACACACAAATTCACACAGTCGCATACAGGCACAGCCAAAGACAGGTTTAGTTAAACTTCATCTTTACATCCAATTAAACAAAGAACTTTACTGGACATGCAACATTACACAATTAAAATTTTTATCACCCATTGTCATAAATGTTATTGCAGTTATATGTGCATGACCAGCACTTAAAGGTCTGAAGAGGGAATATATGAACAGATTATTCTAGACAATAAAGAAGAAAGTGATATGTCGACAGAGAAATAATCCTTTTAACATTAATTATTTTTGTTTATTAAGTGTCTGTGCATTCAGTTACTGTAATTTCAGACAGTGTCCATGTGGATTCATCCACAGATACTTTACTCTCTGCCACTCATTTACTAATGCCCACATTCATTTATTTGCTCATTTATCTATTTTAAGCAAATCAAATGTTTTGCGTTTCTGTCCATATTTCCTAGTTCAACTACAACACATGCTCAGCTGACACCACAAAAACAGCCTATTTGAAAAGAGTTCATTAAAATATTATAATGCTACACTTTAAAATGCAGCATAAGACATCACTCAGTAGAGTCATTATGAGTCAGATACCCATGTTTTGTTCCAAATCCTTCTGAGCTGCTTACGAAAGCAATGTTTTAGGCTTAATAGGCACACTCCAGACATGAAGATTAAAAAGGTTGACAGCATCATGATGCAGCCTCCTAAAATACCTAGTTTTTATCAAAGTCTAGGCCAGCATTGCAATGTATGTATCCTTCACAGAAGGCAATCCCAGAATGAGGAGCAAGTGAAAAAATAAATACATAATGCCAAATTGAAATAAATGCTGATAATAAAAAAAACACTATACTGTTCAGGGTCAGGTATATGTTCAGTATTTATGTTTTAGCTTTGGTTTTCCCTTTCTGCCTTCCCCACTGTTAAAAATTCCATGTAACAAACAGTTTTTCATTAAAACAGTAATATACCATAGAAAACAACGCATTCTATGTAATATGTCGTTTTCGAGAAAGTAACCTAATGCAATATTCTGTTAATTAAAGGCGCACAAAGTAAACACTCAGAGGCTGGGTCCCAACTCACACACATTCACGATTCCCTACATCAGTTTACTAATATAGTTCACTTGACAGAGTGAATGAAAACAAATTTGTGAATTCAGACACTGTTGAACACCTGCTGTTAACAAGTCAAGGTCAGTGAAGGAAAGAGAAACAAGAACATAAAACAAAGAAACACAAGAACTTCAACTGACTTCCAGCCCCAGCTTAAATCAACCAAAGACAAAATAAGACATTAAATATCACAAAAACAGCATTACTAGCTTCACTTATTAATAACTAGATTGACTTTATTTCAATCAGGCATCTATAGAAGTTCTTATTGAGAATTGACAGAGGTTTAGATGTTGATTTATTGTGTTATTAGTGTTGGTTTTCCCTGACTGCCTGAGACATGTTGGAAACAGTTGTGCTGCTTAATATTTTTATGGAATTTTTTTTTTTTTTTTTTTGATGAACAGAAAGTTTAAAAGAACATAATTTATTTGAAATATAAACTTTTGGAACAATTAAAAGTTTTACTGTCACTTTTGATCAATTCAATGCAACCTTGCTGAATAAAAGTATTAATTTCTTTGGAGAAAAAAGTACTCTTACTGAGTATCCCAGGCAGAACGCTCTGTGTTATGGATAAGAGTTGCTAGATAAATGCTAAAGAATTATAATGAAATGTTGATTATAAATATATAGTATCAATTGTGAGTCAACTCATGTAGCGTTATTTTTGCAGTAGCCATTGAGTTGTTATCTATATAGAGTATTCAAAACATGTCACATGAGGTCCTTAGAAGGTAGCTGCTCATGTACATAGGCCGTAGTCAGTAAAGCAGCTCAATAGGTATTCTGTAGGCATGTAATCATTACAGCAAGAGCCCATGACAACGTCCGAACATTACAACCATGACATCCCATGCCCTCAATAGAAGATTAATAGCCTCTCTTGCATATTCTATTCTACAGTCTCTCTCACTCTCTGAGCCTCTTATGGGTTATAGAATGGACAATCCTCTGTCACAACACCATCAGCTCCCTCATCTGCCCTTTCTCTACCTGTCTCCATCTCTTCCTCTCCGTTTTTATGTGCAAAAGACATTTCAGCCCTGACACCACCCCTCGGGTATGTTTCTATCCCAACTGTCAGTCACAGAGTGGCTGCCGTGGCAACATGCGATGACCCTGATTTAGGCTCATCAATCACCATGCTTAGCCTGTGGTGTCATTTGAAATCCCAATCAAAGCCTAATCAAAAATTCCTTACACATACTTCATGGGAAGTATGTGTTCACTACACAGCTACTTGATGGGAAACAAAATGAATATAACGCCATTTAAATGTTGTTAAATGTTGTTAGTAACACTAATCCCCAACACTTGTACACAAAAGGTAGTTCTTAAATTGGAAAATAAACTGGAAGTAGCTCCTGTATCTGTCAAAGAAAAGTCTGTGAGATTAATTTTTCAGGCATGATGGAAAACATGATTCTGGATACAAATAAAATATAGGGCAGACGAACAGGTTAGAGCTCCCCACTCATCCATGGACGCCTAGACTAAAGATAGAGACTGCATGACAAGAAGCAAGTCAGCAGAGCTCAGGGATGGAGGGATTTGGGCTTGGCGGCGATGATCCAGGCTGTGAGTGTTAGAGGAAGATGTTGAACGAAAGGAAATGTTATGCATGAAGGCCCAAGAGTCCAGCGAACATAAGCACTTGAAGAGACACTGCATGCATCTCTGATGAGTTGTTTTTGAGGGTCACTTCAGTTGAAGCTCACTAACTTGCTAAATCCTCACTGTTATTACTAGCCGCCCTTTCCCTCAATTCGCTCAACTGTCTTTACTTATTTACTGGTGAAACCCACTCCAACAAAGCCCATCCATCACAGGTGCCGTGTTCTTCATTAGCTTCTAAAGAAGTGTTGCTGAGAGCATCCTGATCTGGAGTGCAGTGTTTGCTGTGGAAAGTGTTCAGGCTAAAAGTGGAAGCCCCAGAGCTGAATTGGATCTGGTCTTCCTCCTATCTGAAGTTCACACCAACCAAGTTTAAAGATTGAAGGTCAACTACCCCTCCTATGGAACTTTTGCACCACTGCTCTTCCGGGAGAAGATTCATAAACCTCCATCACTGTACACCCAATGGCTCATTAGGATGCTTGGCATCTGCCTGAGTCCTCTCTCCCGTCTCCACTGGTTTGAGAGGTTTGCGAGGTGGTGCACTGACAGTGAATGTTTTTTAACCTTCCACAGGGCAATCATGTTTCCCCAGCAGTACAATAATGACATATTGTGAATTGCACACAACTGGTACGTTAAGAGGGTTATTTGCAATCAAACCAACTTTAAAACTGACCTTCATAGGTAAAAGTCCAGTTGTTTCAGTCATTTTAAAGAAAATGCTTGAATAATTTTAATATTACAAATTGTAAAAGTGAGTATGTTAAGTTCTTTCTATAGGAGTCGTTTGTATTAAATCTAACTCAAATGATTTTAGGCTCGAATATATCCAGTTAATTTACATTATAAAGCACATTTTGTAGATTACTGCATAAAGGTTATTGTTAACCAAATCTATATCTACTAAAAAAAATCCATTAATTTAAAAAGAGCTCAAATAAAATTAAATAAATGTTAGATTAAAAGTAAAAATGTAAACGAAGATTAGAAATGTTTTAGTCAGAAATGTACAATGACTAAAACTAAATCTGACATAAAATAAAGCTAAATAGAAAAAAAGGTTGGAAAATGACTAAAACTAATATAACAATTTTAATTGAAAATATAAAAATGAAAGCTTATTCAACATAAATACTATAATAGCATATAAATAATACTAAAATTACACTGAACAAAACATTATGTATGCAGCATTCTGGTTAAAGTCTGCACATATGCTTTGAAATCTATTGAGACTATCATGTTTATTATTGTAATCTTAAACTTTAGTGTCTGAAGTCACTAAAGAAACGTTTTTTGTTCCATCTGCTCTGCAGGACGACAATGGCAATAACTTGATAACACCAGTCACAACATCCGACAGGTTGAAGACTAGAAAATGTGATTTCCTTCAACCTCAAGGTCTATCATTCACTTTTCTCATCTATCACCATCAAAGGGGATATCACAGTACATGCCTCAGATTCTTACAATCTCCTTAAAATTCACCTGTGAAGGCTGCCTATTGCCATGGTAACTGTAATAGATCGGCCAAAGGTTACCCATGGCACCTTATCTCACGTATCCTAACCAGACATAATGAAGAAAAAAGAGATCAATTGTATCTCTTCCTTGTAAATACGTTTTTGTCCTAACTAGACACGACTGTAGCTTGGTTTTCATTGGGAAATCTTATTGGTCCAAAATTTAGTTCAACATTACATTTGATTGTCTGTGATTGGCAGCAGATTAGCTGGAAACTGTCTATTTACTAATCTAGTAAATAGACGTGTAAAAATTTGCAGAGAACCTGGTGCTGCCGGAAGTCAAACTGGTGGTCACCACAATGCAGATCAAAGTGGTTTTCGGGGGGATTGGCTGCTGCGATCCTCAAGGATTTTGATCAAATCCTCCATGACTTTCTGCACCTGCAGAGCAATTTCACATGCACTTCATGGGTCAGTAAATCAGACTGTTAGTGTCCTGCCCTTTGGCTGCTGGGTTTATACTCTCCACCAAGCAATAGAACAGGTATTACAAGCACACAATTTCAAGAAGGAAAGAAATCCAGGAGACTAGAGACTTGATCTGGAAACATGCCGTAAACCTATCATTTTTTCTTTCCCCCAGTCTCCTTTCAAATTCACAAGCATTTTATTTATATATTTTTTTACCGTCTAAAGCCACCTTGTTGGTGGAAGATCAGCTATACCAGGCTCATGCACGAGTTCATTATGTAAAACCTTCATAAAAATATTCAGAGTGATCTCATTTGTAGATTTCCATAAGGTGCACACATTTTTGAATGTTTTGAAAGACACTGAAACTTATTATATCAGTATACTGACAACTTTGAAGCAGGACTCTCATTAAACTAAACATGAAATACATTTATAATGGCAAATTAGCATGAAGTAGTGAAACAGCAATGATCTAACATTAACTTCTTGTTTTACTTTTATGTTCTGTTTCTCTGTATTGTTTAGTTTTAGGGAACGTTTACAACGATGTACTAAAAATGGAAACGTTTTTATTTGTGTTTTTCGTGTACGTGTGAAAATGTCAAAACGATCCTCGTTCACACAGATCCACGAAAATTAAAATGTTGTATTATGCTGCCAGGTCAGCGATGTCACTTTGTAAAGAAAAACTATGGACCTGTTAACTGAACACGTAATAGGCAAGCACTGTATTTCACAAATTCATGTTTTTGTAGTTTACACGAATATGATAATGGCATCATTTAAAAAAACTTGCACTTTTAAACCCATTTTCAAAAGTTTGCATTTTCAACTAACAGACAGTTTTTCGGCAAAACATAAAACAAACAAAGACTTGGGTTGGCTAAGATGGCTTGAGAAACATGGACTTACCAAACAGCGGTTACACGGACAAAGCTAGTCAAAGGCCATGGAAACATGAGGGCTATTTACACAAAAGGTGTGTTCGACATCAGCTGCGGCTGGATGCAACCGATCGTCGAGAGTTGCTGCATGCAGGCGGGGAGGAGCTGAAAACTGAGACGTGAAGTCCGACACTTTCTGCATCCCGTAGTGGTGCTCGCACTGTGTTTGCATACTTTATCAAGTGAAATAAATGCAATATTTGTCAAATACACAGATATTTTCATTCAATACTTGATGTAGGCTAAATCCAGCTTCTGTTTGTACTAGAATAAAGTTCAACATAAGCATGTACTATCAATGAAGTGGGGGTCTTTTTTTATCAGTTTTATTTTGATAAACATGACACACTATTTGTGACACACTACTAACAGTTATTAATCTGTTGTCATGGTTTCTAATTAGTCCTCACCTGTTCCCTGTTCTGTTGATCATCACCCGCCTGTGTATTTAAGCCCTCAGGTTCTCCTCAGCTCATGGTCTCTCATTAACGTTATGTGATGTGTAGATTAATAAATAAATATTATTTTTGTTCATTCTGCATCACACATCATCCTTGGAATCCAACTACACGGAAACTTGTGACACCTTTTCATACCAATATTCATAAGTCAACATAAGTAAATATCGTACCAACATCAAATGATTCGATCCATATTCAACATCACTAAAGTTCTTTTAGTGAGAAAAAGTTTTTACGGTTTAGATGTAGTCTATGCTGATACTGTGTGTTTCATTGTCTATCCAAAAAATGTGTGCGCACTAGAGCCACATTTTTTTCATATGCATATCTATGAACACTAATGAGATCATGCTGAAATATTGTGGACAAAATAATTATATCTCAGATCTACATTTACACTTATATTACTACAGGACTGAAACTGATAAATTACCTTTTTTTTTTTTTAAGTCAAAGGCATTGCTCCTGCTCCCACGGGCTGAGCTGTTTGTGTGCCCTTCGTTCTGTTCAAGGCCAAGAGACTTGCAAGAGAGTTACAAAACTGTGCAGTCCAGTGCACACACCAACACACACACACACGCCCACAAAGATGCACATAGAGATGAAGGTTATTAGCCAGTGGCCTTTCATATTCATTGATGACTTTAGGCACTGAGCTGTGAACTACTTTGAAGTGAAATATTGGCAAATGATGCAAATGTTTGTTTAGCTTAGTGACATGCAGCATCATACCGCAGATAGTTTGCGACTGTGACTGTGCATTTGTATGTATATTAATAGCAATGTGTTAGTGTTTGCCGCATCTTTCACATTAATCTATGAAAATGTAATCTGCATTTACAGGATGCTTTAGTCTCCATGGAGAATTATCTAGTGCAAGCAAAAAAATAAAAAATAAATAACACAAAACAAGACAATTTGAGCTGTGGGAGTACTGGGTGAAGGAAAAATCTCTGCTGAGATTTATTCAGTATTCTTGAAACCATACATCAAAACGCAAAAGAAATCTGCTGAGGAAAATGTTTACTTTGTAAGCAAATATATTTTATCTCCCTAATGCTTTTCTACACATGCCTTGATATTTAAATGTTTTATTAACATCCTTTAGACGTTGGCACGAAGCACTTCAGCTGTCTCAGAGCGAGAAGAGATGTTATTTAGTTTGATAAAAATCTTATGTTTTCCATCGTTTAACACCTCGCTCTCCAGTATTAAGGACAAAGTTATAAATGTTCATTTATTTATCTTGTTAAATGTCCTGGAAAGTGACAGGAAATGACAGTTGATGAATAACTGGCAGATAATATAAAACGGAGGACCTTCATAAAACTATTCCATGTCTTTTCCATCAGCTAGCGGTTCCAGTCAGAATTAAATTAATAACTACAGCATCAAGACTCCTGGGAAGAGGATTCCGGAAGCAGTGAAAAACTAATTCATGCAATATGAATGTAATGCATCACACAGTCTCTGATAAATGAACACAATCTTGCTTAAAACCATCCAGTCATGCATTAATTCCCATTGCAATACACATTTATATCTATTTGCGTTCATATGCAATATTAATCACAACCACATCCATATTTTCAGATAGCATTGGCCCTATATGTTCCCAAGTGAATAAGTATGAATACAAATCTCATTACGTCCACTGTGGAGGCATGGCGATGCATCTCTGGAGAGATGCATATAAGCACAGATTTAGGAATGTGCTATTCTTCTGTGCAATAATGCGATGGGGGGGGGGGGGGGGATTCAGCATTCCTGAGACGACTGCACCAAGTGCTGTCCTGCACATTTCTGCTTTAATAAATACAGTCAGTGTGCATCACTGCACACAGCCCTGGCCAACACCAAAACGACTCTGTGTTCTTTCCCATTACTTTCTCTGCAGAAGGAGGTAAAGTGTTATGTCATTTACATACACACACACACACACACACACACACACACACACACACACACACACACACACACACACACACACACACACACACACACACACACACATATATATATATATATATATATATATATATTTATATTTATATTAGTGGTGGGCATAGATTATTTTTTTTAATCTAGATTTAATCTAGATTAATCTAGATTAAAATGGCTCATTTGAATTCTGCCGAAGGCATTCAGAATATGTGTGCTAGTAATTGATTGTTTGTCTTTTTGTAGTTTGAATAATAAATAACTTCTGTCCCTTTAAGACCTGACGCACGCATGGATCCCAAACGCTGTTCCTGTGAGCTGGTTATGACTGTGTTTACGTTAAAACTCACCAAGATGGGCATTGAGACATTTTTGAGTGTATTTGACCACTAAAAAGCTGGAAAAAGGAGCTCATTTTTGCACTTGTATGTCAGAGGCGGCTTTATTAAGGGTATGTGTGTGTGTGCGCTTCAGATGCGAGCGCGAAATCTGCGGGAATTAGTAGAATTAACATTATGTGCAACCCTGCGCGAAATTCAGACCAGTCACACCAATACTAACAAAAGTCCAGCAAAACACCTGTTCGCAATGTTCAGAGGATTAAACGGACTGAATGAGAGGAGGCGGGTGCGTGTCACTCGCTGTCGGTCGGAGAGGAGAGCGCAGCTGATATCGATACTGTAGAAAATGAGTATTGTATAATTTCAGATATTTCAGTATCTATACATAGCGAAATATCAATATTTTTGACAACACTAGTAGGCATACACACGTTCGAAGACTCATTCTCTTGCCCCCTACAGTGCAATTCGGCTAGGTGTACATCCGTGCTAAAATATCAAGGTGAAAGTCATCATAGCTTGCGTAGTATAGACCCAGCTCCCAACCCAACTTTGAGAATAGATTAACGGCAATATTTTTTTTATCGCCCGGTAAGAGTCTCACGTTAACGCAGCACGTTAACGCCGATAACGGCCCACCACTAATATATATATATAATATAATATAATATATATATATATATATATGAGCTATGAGATATGAGAGTTTGACAAGGGCCAAATTGTGATGGCTCAACGACTGGGTCAGAGTATCTCCAAAACTGCAGCTCTTGTGGGGTGTTCCCAGGTCTGCAGTGGTCAGTATCTATCAAAAGTGGTCAAAGGAAAGAACAGTGGTGAACCGGCGACAAGGTCATGGGCAGCCAAGGCTCATCAATGCACTTTGGAGCGAAGGCAGGCATGTGTGGTCCAATTAAACAGACAAGCTATACTGTAGCTCAAATTGCCCAAGAAGTTAATGCTGGTTCTGATAGAAAGGTGTCAATACACAGTACATCACAGTTTGTTACGTATGGGGCTGCATAGCCGCAGACCAATCAGGGTGCCCATGCCGACCCCTGTCCACTGCCGAAAGTGCCAAAAGGCACGTGAGCATCAGAACTAGACCACAGAGCAATGGAAGAAGGTGGCCTGGTCTGAAGAATCACGTTTTTTTTTTACATCATGTGGATGACCGGGTGCATGAGCGTTGCTTACCTGGGAAACACATGGCACCAGGATACACTATGGGAAGAAGGCAAGCCTGCAGAGGCAGTGTGATGCTTTGGGCAATGTTCTGCTGGGAAACCTTGGGCCTTCTATCCATGTGGATGTTACTTTGACACTTAACAACTACCTAAGAATTGTTGCCAACCATGTACACCCTTTCATGGAAACGGTATTCCCGGGTGGCTGTGGCCTCTTTCAGCAGGATAATGTACCCTGACACAAAACAAAAATGGTTCAGGAACGGTTTGAGGAGCACAACAACGAGTTTGAGGTATTGACTTGGCCTCCAAATTCCCCAGATCTCAATCCAATTGAGCATTGCATGTGCTGAACGAACAAGTCTGATCCATGGAGGCCCCACATCGCATCGCAAACTTGGGAAGGGATCAGGGATCTGGGATAAAGGATCAGCTGGGACTAAACAATCTGGCACATCTTGAAGCCAGATACCACAGTACACCTTCGGGTGTCTAGTGGAGTCCATGCCTCAATGGGTCAGGGCTGTTTTGGCAGCAAAAGACCAACACAATATTAGGTCATAATGTTATGCCTGATCGGTGTATATATGCTGGTTATTTCTTGCCAGTCACTGCTACTCTTAACTGTTGCACATTATCAGTCTACAGTAATTTTGCTGCACTACTACATATCACTCTGACAGAGTTTCTGATACAAAAACTTTCATACAAGAGTTGGACTGAAAAGAACATTATAAACTTCTATTTACTTTTTGCCATGCATTTTTGATTACATCTGCTGACTCACTCACTGTCACAGTTGTGACATTCTCAATAACAGGTTAACCGTATAAGTAAAATTTTTGGCATTTCAGCTTTTAAAGCAACTATACAAAAAGTCGAAACATCAATACTATGTTCTAGTCAGGATTACTGGGAAGATGTTCAAATGTTCAAATTCAATTCTTTTTTGAATGTCTTGGATGTGGTACATCAGCACAGTATTAAATACGAATTTCAGATGTAATCACTTACAAAGTGAAAGCAAATTCTAAGTTCTGAGCTGTCAGATCAACACTGTGAAGTAAACAAAATGAATAAACAAGCATCAGCTGTTATTTTTGCTATCGTTGATTCATAGGGCAATTTCAATTCTCAGATGGGTTCAGTACTCTCAGACTGATTACAATGAGTTTTCTCAAAGACAGAGAAGAAATGATTGGGACAAGATTATGCATTTAGAATCAGAAACAGATTTAATGAATGACAGACAGTGATAGAGTAAATTGTGATTGTTGCTGGGTGATAGTAAATATATGTAAATATATTATTATTATAAAATTAAGATACATCACAAATTTATCATCAATATTCCCAATTGAAAAAGGAAGTTTTAATAGGCATTAGTTACTTCACAGTCAAGAACAATAAACCATGATTTGACGTGTTTGTAGGTGATTTTATCATGAGGTACTTATTCTAGAGATCTGATTGTGTGTGGTGAAAAAAATTACATTTTTATTACATTTTATGTAATTACATTACATTCAGGGCTTGACATTAACACCCGCCAACCCGCCGGGTTGAATTTGATAAATAATATATCTTTTTTTTTCTTTCAGTTATTGTCTTTTAAAGAGGCATCTGAAATAATAAAGTAAGTCCAATGTAGTGAAGTTAAAAATACATATCGATACTGAAATATCTGAAATGCACATAATTTGACTCATTCCCGCAGATTTTGTGCTCACATCCAAAGTGTGTGCATATAAAGTTGCCTCTCAGTTCTATTTAGTTCTTTTTCGCTGCTTATTGCTCTTAAATAGTCAAAATGCCGGTCTTAGTTGAACGTAAACTGTTGAGAAACTTAACATCCATGGCATCTTTCCAGTGTCACGATCACCAGCGAGAGGGCACTCCACCTCAGACTATTGCCATATCACCACATACTACATTACCCACAAACCTCACTGCCCGGACACATCATTCCTGATAACATCCACCTGTGTCTCATTTAAGCCCTATATAAGCCTGTTCATTCTGTCAATCATTGCTAAGTCTTGTATGTTGTTACACTGCATTTCTGAGCGGTCTTCCCGGTCTCTTCGTTCTTTGGATTTCTTTCTTTTCTTTTCTTTTCTTTCTTTTGCCTCTGTCCCCTGTTTAGTTTGTTTGTTTGTTTGTTTGAACTGCCTGCCTGTGTTTTGACATTGCCTGTACTGTTGACTACGATTGTGGATTACCCCAATAAATACTGTGTTTGGATTCTCAACCTTTGTCTCTCAGAGCAGGGGCCCGTTCTTCGTACCTCGCTAACTCAGTTAGCTGGATTTGATTGCTGACGATTTGGCATGATCTTGGATTGTTTGGTTCTTCGACGCTCATCCTGGACTTGCTGTCATAGCAACAGGTCCGTAAGCTTAAACCTGCTCTCGAGCGGCTTATTTCATGTAAACAGGATTAGATTGCATCTTGAGGTGATACTTAAAATCTGTCCCAGCCACTGCTACTTTATTACAAGAGTTCATTACTGAACCAGGGGCAATAATAATAATTTTAAATAATAATAATATACAAATTTTAAATTGTATATGAGAATGTATATAATATTATAATGTTGTGTATAATACTATAGACACAGCCACTTGATTGAGCGATTTATTTGTGATGGAATAATTACTTAATTTTATTGGAAGTTTGCACACATGTTGTACAGTTAATCTGAGCCGTGCATTAATTTAAGTGATGACGGATATTATGGGAGTGGCTTGATGCAGCGCAGGAGATGCAGAGAATTTTATCTTGACCCTTAAGAAACTTTAATACTGTCACGTTACAAATCTGCTTCAAATTGAATTAAAAATGTAATTACATCATTGAAATAAAAATGTAAAGGGTGTACAAATACTGTATAAAGTCGTGAATATAAATAATTGGTAATCATGTAAAAAAAAAAAAAACATTTATCATTGATCTATTATCCCCCGGTTTCACAGACAACGCTTAAGCTAGTCCTAGACTAAAATGCATGTTTGTGCTGTTTTAACTGAAAGAATCTTGCACTGACAAAGCTTAAAATATGTCAGTGGCATTGTTTTGTCTCAAGATGCACACCAGTAATGTTTTTTTCTTGGGCACGTTTATAAAAGTTACTTATATGTCCTAATTGAACTAAGGCCTAATCCTGGCTTAGTCTAAGCCCTGTCTGTGAAACCGGGCCTATAACTTTTATGTTGGTTTGGTCGTTTAGCTGTTTCCTTATAAAGGTCCAGATATTCGTGGGGTTTTTTTTGTGTAATTTGCCACGTTTTTTGCCAGGTGGCTTTTTTAATTATATGATGTCATTACGTTGCTGTCTTGACGCCAGCCAATCGCTGCATTGCTGATCATGGTTTCGAGTATCGATGCATCTGCCCTCTTCAGGGAAAACAAGAACACGCAGTGATCTTAGATCATTTAATCCAGATATTTAAATCCAATCCGCAAATTCGTTTGAAGAACCAAATTAGCCAGACATCAGTTATCATGCTTAAAAGATCTGGGATCTGTCAAATCATCTCAGATGTATTAAGCGAGGTACGAAGAACGGACCCCAGTTCCGTAACATCCAGTGCTTAAACCTGATGAAGGTCATGAGACAAAAACGTTGCCAATAAATAGTTTTGATATCTTTTGCATGTATCGATATGTGGGATTTCCTTTGCTTTTAAGAACTTTTCCCTGAAACGTTCTATGGGGAACTCAAAATGGTTCTATTATGGCTTCACAGTGAAAACCCCGTTTTGGGACCTTTATTTGTAAGAGTATCAGTAGCTGTGATATTAATCTAAGTCGATTTGAGTGAGAAAATCAACTAAACCTAAACCCAAGACTATACTTTAAAAGCATCAGCCCAAAGCAAGGCAGAAAGAGAGAGATCTTTCTAAGAATGATTAGTGCATGGAACAGTGTGCAGTGACACATGGAGACATATCAAAGAGAGACGAGAAGGAGAGAACATGGCTTCTTGATGCTGTAGCAGCAGGCAGCAGGGTTCTAATTGGTGAGCATATGTTATCAGGATGCAGGGAAAAGATTTCCGATCCAAAACCTGACAGAAACCATGTGCATCCCTTCCCGTGCCTAGCAGGTGATCAGAAACAGACAAATAGCAACTATCAGCATTTCTACTGTACCTTAGAGATAACGTTAGATTGAAAATGCTGGGGGAGAAAGAACTAGACGGAAGGATGCCTAAATTCACATGTGAAAAGAAACTGAGCAGAATAAAGAAACTGATGAAACAGCAAGTTGTTCTATCTTGTTCTGATATAAACACACAAACACTTTTGATAAACTGTCATTTATGCATGACAGGTTTCTTTAAAGGCAGTGAAAGGTGGTGAGAAACATTCTGCAAAAGACCAGAGATCAGGGGGTTCCAAACGTGGAGGCATGGAGGGGAATTCACCACCTCTAAAAATATACTTTTGTCTTTAAAACACTTTGTGACCTTTAACTGAAGTGGTTATAATGTTTCAACTTCTTTATGACCTGCATATGGCAAATCAGCATATCCATACTGCTTTTCATAGCATTTTTAAACATTGTCTTAATCTTCCATTGCTTGGGGAAAAAATGTTGTCTGCAAACTCATGCCATTGAATGAGCCAGTGTTGTTATGCCTGGGCCAGAACAGTATTTCAATCTGCTGTCACTAGTGAAAATTAAACACTTAACCTGTCAGCCTTCATTTTTCCCTATAACACTGGCTATACAGCATAACACACATACATACACTGGAGTGAAGGAAAATGCTCTTCAAGAGGACTGACCTGACCGAGGACTTTTTATGATTATAAAGTGCCTTGGAGTGTCTAGAGTGGAAAGACCTTTAATTGATATCTCTTGGAACAAAGACCAGCCACATTTGCTGTGTCACAGCCTCAGAAGGAGAGTAAAATACTATCCATTCTGTGCCCTTGGTGCCATATTTCCTCTGTTCACTCCTGCCTTTTCTTTCATTGGTGCTTTTACTCTGCTGTTTAACTTTATTTCTAATGCATTCCCACTCTTATTTCAAAATGCCCTCTATGAGAAATCATGTTGTTGGACTGGCGAAGGAGCGTTGCATTGTGAAATATGTCTACAAATATGAAAAAGACATAGTAAAATCACGTTTATCATGATACACCCCCTTTAATTTGGCTTAAATTCTATTTTTCGATATACTCTCTATCTTCCATGAATCCTTTCCTACAGCATAACGTTAATTTCACTGTTGTCTTTGTGTTGTGCTGTACTCTAAAAAAAAATGGTGCTATATAGCACTAAAAGTGGTTCTTGGCTTGTAACCATAGAACCTCTTTAAGTGCTGTATAGCACCAAATCTTGGTGCTTCAGTGGTTTTTCAGTGGTTCTTCAGTGGTTCTTCACCGGTTCTTAGGCTGAGGTGCTATATAGCACCGCTGACTGAGGTGCTATACAGCACCGCTATCATATACAGAACATGTTAAGATATGGTGCTATATAACACCAAATGTGGTTCCCCTATGATTACGAGCCAAGAACCACGTTTAGTGCCACATAACACCATTTTTTATGAGTGTATCTAATTGCTACGCACTATTATTCTGCACACTGTTGTGTCATACCGTACAGAACAGCAGAATGTTTTTTATTCCAAACACTGAGATAGTGTATTCTCTCTGCTCTCACTGTGGAGTATATTTTTTCTGTGTTGCCTCAGGCCTTTTTCTGTGTATTTGAATTGCATTTTGTTCCTCCTGCTGGGGTATTTGTAACTCTAACATATTGTATGCATTATTTTGGTCAGAAAGAAATTTAAATGTCCTGAAAAGAAAACGACCAGGCATGGAAAATTAAACAACTTAACAAGTTTATGGACAGTGAACTTGCTTAAGCAAAAGGGTTTCCTCCACGGATGGGAGGGTTAGCTAATTGAAACTTCACAGGAACCATGGGGGAAAATACAATTTAGTGTAACAGCAAACATGCAAGAGGCATGTAGGGTTAGATTAATCTATTCTCATGTCTTTAATTACAAGGGTAAAATGATGATCAGCAGGTGTTTTACAAAGAAAGGCGGGAAGTAAACAAGTCTCTATAGAGTCATACAAAGATTATAATTAATATTTTGATTAGGTTGAGCAAGCTATCATTTCCATACTGCTTGTATGAATAATAGAGGTGAGTCAATTTTGATAAACAATGCTAGATTGAATACTAAATAGATAGATAGATAGATAGATAGATAGATAGATAGATAGATAGATAGATAGATAGATAGATAGATAGATAGATAGATAGATAGATAGATAGATAGATAGATAGATAGATAGATAGATAGATAGATAGATAGATAGATAGATAGATAGATAGATAGATAGATAGATAGATAGATAGATAGATAGATAGATAGATGATAGATATTATCATCCAACGCTGCTAGACAGATTTAAAAATGCATTTCTCTTTAGCCTCACGGATATTCCTTGACCTCTCTGTGGCAGCGTCCAGCCCCTCACTGACAACTAACCTTTATCTTCATCAGGAGGTGCACGCTGGGAAGGCAGAGGACAATATTCATTCTATCACAGTAAAGGAAGAAATATGGGGAGAAAATGGCCTTCAGGGCATCTTGTCAGAGATAGACAGAGACAGAGAAATTCTACGGCGTGAAAACTGAGGGGGGGATTATCTGAAAAATGATATTAAAATAGAGTATGATTCATTACAACTGCATGAAAATGAGACAAAAGGAACATGCCACAGGATTCTATCAGGCACTGTATGTTTTATACACTGTGCATTTTAAGTATGGATTTACTGCTTATGCATGTTGAAACTCATGAGGCTGCAACCCATATAAGCTGCCAGGACAAGAGCAGGCTTCTCTTCCATCAAGATTATCCAGGCTGTGAAATATTAATACAGAAAATGAGAAACTGTATTAGGGCAAAAAAGGATCCAAGCAGAATGAATCATCAATAATACAGGAGCCCTCCTTAGTTTGTCAGAGTCAGAAACTTGCTCGCGTTTGACAACCGAGAGCTCTGTACCATCAGAGTCCCAATCTTGCCCTGTGTCACAGGCAAATCTCTTAAACCCTTACGGATATTTTTTTTTTTTTTTGTAACTGTGATGAAATGCTAAACATGCTAAGCCTTTCATCTGAGATGACTGAGTGCATGTTAAATTTGACATGCCATGCTTCAGTTTGATGTTAAAGGTTTTATGAGCGGATTCTCTTGGTTTTATCTCTTGCTGCTCTTTTTTTCTCTATCTCTTCTCATCCTCTGCTGCTGTCTTGCTTTCATATTTAATTAAGTCTCACCTCATCTCGATTCTGTTTTATTCTCTTGTCTGAACTGGCCTTATTAATTTCTTTCTCCTCAGTCTAAATAGATGTTATAATGGTGTGTCAAAAGCCGAAGTAAAAAGCTCTTTTTATACTATTGATTAATAGGATTAAATTGCAACTTGTTTCATTGATAGAGAAGGTCTGCTTCTAATCAAACATCGCACATCTATTGCCTTAGTGACAACCAGTGAAGGAAGGAAGGAAGGAAGGAAGGAAGGAAGGAAGGAAGGAAGGAAGGAAGGAAGGAAGGAAGGAAGGAAGGAAGGAAGGAAGGAAGGAAGGAAGGAAGGAAGGAAGGAAGGAAGGAAGGAAGGAAGGAAGGAAGGAAGGAAGGAAGGAAGGAAGGAAGGAAGGAAGGAAGGAAGGAAAGAAAGCCCATACCCACTGCTGCATAACAATATAAAATAACAACAGTCAGGTGCATCAATGTCGATGATATATTTATTTAAAATAAATCCATGTAAAAAATAATAAAATACATGCAATTGAATAAATGCACAATCCAAAGAAGCAGCATTTGAGCATTCTAAATGTTCTAAAGTCACACTGAATCAACATTTATGGGATTTGCCGAAGTCGTCTCCTCTGCTTACTGCAACTCTTAAATCTAAATTCGAAAAGATTCATTCAAACTTTGTCTCAAAAGTCACAAGACACAAGAGTCAATCAGAGATGTCAAAACTGTCACAATGCTTCTTGTGGTAAATGTTTCATGTTTGAATGAGTATGAATGAGTACCATATTTATATATAATAATTATAATGATTTTAGTAATGCAAAAGGAGTTTAGGTTAAGTTTACTATTCCTTGAAAATATTGAAAATAATATAAATATATTCAAAGAAAAACGAATGAAAGAAATAATAAAAACACACATTACACAGTTTAGCATTGGAGTAAGGTTGAATATGGCATAACAGTGACATTTAAATTTCAATTTAAATAATTGACTATAAAATAGTGACATTTTGTTGCTGTATAAAATCACTACATTGACATTTCTTTATGAGAGTATTGAATTGAGCACTGACTGTCTGAAACACCAGCATTACTGTTATTTTCTTTTCTTTATATAATGTGTACTATCTGTTTGGTCCATGTGAGGATCACTGTGACTCATTTGTAACTGAAAAATAACCCATTGAATGCCTCAAAATCCAAAATGCCAAAGCACTATAATAATAACCAGGTCTCTGATGTCAGTCCAAGCACAGAATAAATGCTTTCATTTACACAGACACCACTCATATTTACATCATAAAACAAAACCAATCCCCCTGCATCTAACCTTTTTGAAATGCCTCCATATATCAGTTTATTTGATTCTGTGCTAGATAACTGTCATATTTTACCGACTTTGTGTTCAAATGGGAATTAGGCTGTTGATGCATGGACACATGGTTTATCTGAGTGTAGGCTACAGTCCTTTGGCACAGGAAAAGAATCCCTATTTGTGAGGACAGAACTTAATCCAGCCAATTGCACAGGCTCTGCCTCCAGCAGGCTCTGTGCAGGGCTACACGATATGTGTGTTCATGTGACTCTATAAATGCCTCAGTTCACTCGTGTGTGTTTCATTTTTGGGTGAACTAACCCTTTAACCCCCGGGTTATCGTCGTTCTAAACACCACTTTTAACCCTGGGAAAAGGAGTGTTGCAAACTTGTAATTTAGAAGCGGGGTTAGTACCGCTTGTTACTCAGGGTTATGAAACCCTTCTCTGGAGCATTTAGCACCGCTTTACGACTAGATGCTTAGCAACTGACAACCAATCGCGTGAATATTCACGCGCTTTAGGCAGTCATGGAAACACTGTGCGACTTTTATCGTTTCTGCATATGATAGGAAAAATGTCAAACGGCGATGGAAAATGCAACAACGGTGCGTGTACACTACAGTGGCAAAACTCCACTCAGTGCTGCTGGCAAAGATGCCGCTCGAACACTTCCGGTGGCTTCACCGCCTGATAGCAGTTTAGAACGCAATAAGCAATCCAGTCATTTACATAGATCAATATAGATCAATGGTATACCCCCAGGACACTTGGAATATATGACATTCACTGCCATTATATGGATGAGTGAGAGCGGGACATTTTTGAAAAATTCTCCTTTTGTGGTCCATAAAAGAAAGAAGTGCATACGGCATTAGAAAAACACCAGGGTGAGCAATTTATGATGTAATTTTCATTTCAGGGGGAACTATCACTATATAAGTATATAACATCAAGGTCACCAGATGCAGGACCAATGTACGAAGGCACATGTCCTCCAGACACGTGTTCGCCCTGATCATGGACAGGGGGTGTGCGGCAGCGATTTGAGCCCTAGAGTGCTAGATGCAGTATTTGTTAGGGCACTTAAGACAAGTGCCCTTTGGCCAAAGGCAGTTCACTCAAAGAAAGGTAATTTTCCCAGCTGGAAGTTAGCATAGACTGAGTGTGCGGGTGTGGGAGTAGCTAAGCTCAGAGGATGCTCATGAGCCCCTAACTCCTCAATGATTTAGCAGGTCATTTATGTGCTGCTCTAGCTGCTAATTGGCTCTTAATTAGAGTCAGATCCCCATTGAAACTGTCCATTACTTTCATGTGTGTGTATGTGTGTGTGCGCACGTGTGTGTCCAGAAGTTTCCAAAAGTGTGTGTCCAGAGGGAGTAATGTAGCCACAAGCAACAGATAACTGTCCTTCACACGATTTTGTCATTACCACTCTCAGGGAGGCATGTCTCCCATAAAAGCAAAGAGAGCTAGAGGGAAATTGTAAGTCATTACCTTAGTGTGTGTGTGTGTGTGTGTGTGTGTGTGTGTGTGTGTGTGTGTGTGTGTGTGTGTGTGTGTGTGTGTGTGTGTGTGTGTGTGTGTGTGTGTGTGTGTGTGTGTGTGTGTGTGTGTGTGTGTGCATATGCAACTGTCATTCGACATGGATGTGTGTGGCTTTATGTTTTAAAGCATGTACAACCAGAGGGCGGTATATTTTATGTGAGTTAGAAAAAGCTTTACTGCACAATGTGGTACAATCTTATTTCATAAACCTGTGTATTAAATCCATTAAGGTGATATTGTTATTGTCCTGCAGTTATGGTATTCTACGCAGGTCTCCAGAGTCCACCTATGCAGTGACTTCCATCAGCCACGATTTCCTTAATAGCCTTAAGAAGCCACAAAGGTAGACGAGAATAAAAAATAGTTGATGCGAAGAACAGAAAAACCTCAATGACACTCCAAAAGTCCAATCCTGCAATCAAAGTCTGTGATTGCAGGGTATGAAGACTCACTGTGACAGAATATCAATCGGTTGTCAGGGGAGGTCATTTCACTAATGTCTTAAAGCTTCTTTTAGAAAAATCTGCTTCAACAGTATGGTCACACCAATAGTACATTTCTACAACAGTAATTTCTACGTTGTTACTGTACTGATACTTCATACTATAAGCATCTGACTTTTACTTTACTACATTCATAACATCATACATTTAACTCATTATTTTGAGCTAAAGAAATCGCCACCCCCTCTGAGATACAAGAGCGATGACCGATTTGTGAGCTGATTCTTTCCAATAAACCTGTTTAATTGTTTCATGAATCGCACGGAACAATTCATTCATTCATTAATCTGATTGCAGCTGTTCTTGAATCAACAAGTAACTGATTCAATGAGCTGGTCAAAACATGCGGGATATCACCTGAGATATCACAGAATGTGTGTTAAGTAAATCTGCTGTAAAAAGACAAGCTGTTTAAGCCCACTGAAATGCTTGAATGTGTACAAGTAGGCATTTGTGTCACGTCTGTACAGGGTAGGTGTTATTTTAACTAAAATCACCAATTAATGCATGCATCTTCCCCACTGTCATAGCAGTTACAAATGATATAAAACTAGTATGTTTGCATAGCATTCCTATTAAAATATGAATTAATTTTGCTCCATGTGACGTCTATACATAGTATTTTTATACTAGGCTATAGCCACATTTTTACACACATTTTGATTTTCATTATTTTTAATGTACTAAATGGTATATTTCACATGTTTGCACACTTGAATTATCAGTAAGTTAAATTTACATTTTAGTATATTGAAGTTTTTATAGTGTATAAGTTTTGGTAATAAATTAAAACCAATGCATATACGTAGATAGTCTGCATTAATCTTTCTTATTAGTCTACCAAGTCTGACTAGTGCTGACTAAATAATAAACATGGTTAATTGATCCTACTTTTTACTTTTAATACTTAAGTAAAATTAAAAATGAGTACTTTTTCAGCACATATAGCACTTTGTCCACCACTGACAACTTTTACAGTGCCGGAAACTGTATAGGAATACTGCATAAATGGGAAAAACTGGAGAAAAGCTGTGATGAAAAGGTCCATATTGGATAGTTATTGGTGCAGTTTAATAAATTCAGGACTCTTGGTAAAGACAGAGTTTGGTCCCTGTGCATGCAGGGGGTACTCAAACAAATAGACCACTGACACGTAGGGAAACAGCAATTTCCTGCTTCATCGGTTCCCATCTTTCTCTCTGCTTCTCTTCACGCACATCCACTCCCCACCCTTGATGCGTGAAATACTAACATGCAGACAGGATCAAAGACTGCATTTAAGGTCACAGACACTGGGATTTAAACACATGCACACAAATATAACCAGACAAACACAGATGTAGACAGTGCAGGGAAGCAGGAGGAGAAGGTGCTGAGATTCACTGGAGACTGGTTGTCTTAGTTATACTCTGTCAAAATAGGTGTGGTAATTTGTTTATTTGGATCACCATTAGCCACTAGCTAGCTACTCTTCCTGTGGTCCCAAGAAGTAAAAATACAAAACTATATTTTTCAACAACAATAAAAGTCCTGTCAATAAAACATACAAACCCAAAATTCATTCCAAATATCAAAATCAACTATTTACTTTATATTGTGCCATGAAATATATCTTTAAAGATTCTTTTAACCTCATTTTACTTGTTAAAAATAAGTAATATCTGATTGCAAGTCATTCTATAGTTTCATTCCATTCACATTACAGTCCGTTGTTTTGCATTGGTTTTTGAAACAGGAAGTAAAATTAGAACGGTATTAGAATTATGACTAGTACTACTATAAAAAAGGACATTAGGAAATCTAGACACTAACATATTTCTTATAAATAATAAAATATTTCTTATAAATAATAAAAACAATATCTGTGGCTTAGGGTTTGAAATGTTCAGTTGAAGTTCTTAACTATAAGAGCTATAACTATAATAACTTCAGTTGTCCTTAAAAAATCTACATGTATTTAACAATGTAAAATACACTACACTATGTAGAAACTGTGATATTTTTAGAAAGTTAATAAAACATTACAATAAGGTACAATGCCATTAAAAGATTGGGGTCAGTTTTTGAAAGAAGTCTCTTGCGCGGATCAAGGCTGCATTTCTTTGATCAAAAATACAGTGAAAACAGGAACATTGTAAAACATTACTTCAATTTTAAATAGCTGTTTTATATTTTAATACATTTTACAATGTAATTTTCTTTATTCCTGTGATGCAAAGCTACGTTTTCAGCATCATCAGGCTACTCCAGTCTTCAGTGTCACATGATCCTTCAGAAATGATTCTAATATGATGATTTGCTGCTGAAGAAACATTGCTTATTATTATCAATATAGAAAATAGTCGTGCTGCTTAATATTTTGTGGAAACAGTTTGCATGTGCACCAATAATGTGACTATTTATAATAATCAGAGTAAGTTATTAATCGCAGTAATATGTTTACATGACATGAGCAGAACTATTCACTCCGGTTTACATGCACTTTTCATTATTCTGATTATTCGCTAACAATTATGGTTATACCACATACTGCATACAGTAAGCATGGTACCGGCCATTGTATTAATCTACTCGCATCAAATTCATAATACATTATTATGGACGTAGCTTACTGGATATTATTCGATGAACATCGCAATGCCGGGTTTGCCTGCTGTCGTCATGTTCTTCTAGATGAAGATGCAGAGCAGAGACTGCTCAGCGAGTTGTGTTGACAGAGTTTAGAGATTTGGAGAAGAGAAAACTTCAGAATAATGTCACGAAATTCATTCATGAAGTTGTGTGAATAATACACGGTATCCACATGCGCACTTTGGTCAGAAAGGTAATAATGCAAATAATATCATTCTCTTATAAAGAAAAATAACTAAAGTGAAGATATGTCAACTCTCGAGTCTCTCACCTCTGAAAAGTTCAGCACCTCAAACCAATACCATCCTGTCTCACAGAGAGAATGAGAGAAATGTAGAGGGAGAGTCGAGGGAAAATAGAGCGATCTCTAGCAGCAGATACTGAAATAACGGTTCTGATTTCCCCTGTGCATTACAGTCTACAAATCTTTGACTATCCCCCATGTATACACCTGCCAGTGCAAACAATAAAGAGACCTGGAGCACGTACAGAGAGTACGAATGTCAGAGAATTCATGATCACATTACAATTTATCTGATGGGTCTACAACATAATAGATTCAAACCTCCAAGAATATCACTTCCTCTGTTGAGAATGAACCGCATAATAGCTTCAATTGGATAAGTGAATATGCACGACTTGGGTCAATTGACAGATGGGAAAACAGGCAAAACCCACCAGAGCTAATATCAATGCACCATGTGTGGATCTTTATGAAAGCCAGCTGTATAGAAAGCTCCTTCATGCTCATGGAAAAGACATCTGCACTTGATGGAGCACTGCAAACCATGCACACGGAAGTGCTTAGTGGACACAATCTGAGGTGCTTGATGGACAGCTTGGTCATACTGCAGTTGAACTGAGTTAAACTAGCGACAGAGTGCTAGCACAGCTAAACTGCAGCCCGAAGCGCATTTCAATCATAGCGCCACCTCCACTCAGCAAAGTCTGTCATTCTGTCTGCAGATCTTTTAAAGGTTTAAAAAAAAGGATAATCGACCTCCCCTCGTTCCTCTTGCTTATCGGGTAAACATTTGAGACTGACATCCTGTGATTTGCTTTGTCGGAGATAAGAATGCTGTGCTGTTTGCCTGTTTCCCTGCACATTCTCGCTGCTGCTGCTGTGTTTTAATGGGGTCCTCCTGTTGTATTTGCTCCTGTCTATTGATCAACATGAAGTTTTAGTCTGCACTGTTGTTTTAGAGCATGTATCTCTCCTCTGTAAAAGTTTTATTGTTCTATCTTCCACCTGATTAATCACTCTAATTTAAAGCGAATCGAATTATGCTGTATCTGTGCTATGCTCACACCTTTAGAAAGGGTTTTCACCTTGTTGCTGTTGATCTGCATCACATTTATAACACTATACTTTGTATTATATTACCTTTGCATCAAATTACAAAAAAAACAAACAGTTACTGCTACTGTGAGGGTGTTTCTAATACAGTGGCTGACGGTAAAATGTATGTCTTTCTCTCTTTCTGACTGCCGTTATCAATCCCTCTATTTTTTTTCCTTTTGAAAGTTGTGAAAACACCATTGGGGAGTTTTTCTTTTGAGCAAATCGGAACACACACACAAAAAAAATAATGTAGCCTCTCATTCACCGCTATAGAAGTTTACCCAACTATGTGACGACTTCCGCTTCTGCGAAACCCAGAAATGTGAAAAGGGTCAATCAACTGCAAACCACATACGTTTCTATAGTAATTCAAGCAGCTACATAGCATGTTTGTGGTAATGGCGAAAATAAAGATTTTTAGAACAGCAGCAGAAATTTAAAAGTTTATAAAAAAAGTGGCTGGACTGAAACATTCTTTTATTGAAACTAGTGCTCTGCTGTGCCAAGAGACATTTCGAAACATGTGCACCGGGTACTTTTGCTTTTGTCGCAGAAACATTTTATGTCCTATAAATGTTTGTATTTATGTCTAATCCGCACAGCTTTCAGTGGGGGTTTCTTAATTAATTTGAAGTAATTAATTAAGAAACATGGATGAATGAGAAAGTAAAGAGCAGTGTTGGGGAAAGTTACTTTGAAAAGTAATGCATTACAATATTGCGTTACTCCCTTAAAAAAGTAACTAATTGTGTTAATTCATTACTATTTAAAAGTAATGCGTTATGTGACTTTTACGTGACTTTTTCTCACCTGGGCTTGTTGGGGTTTTTTTTATAACAAAAAGTTCTATTTTTGGGCAAATGTAAAGGCCCTTTCACAGCAAATTTGAAATAACAAGGCTAAAGGAAATACACTGTGCAACCGTACTGAACTGTATACTGAACCGTACCACTTGGTGAAAACAAGCTATAACCTCACTAATAAAAACAAGAAATCTAAAGTAATTTTTGCTAATGGTTTAACTGAATCATCAAGTACACTGGTCAATAAAGTGAGAATAAATGCACACAAATATTTGTTTGCATATAATTATTGGTGGTTTGCGTAGTATTCTGATTTTGCATTTTACCTATTTTTATTTTATTTTGAGGAATACTGAATCTTTTTTTGTGCTAGTGTGAGATTATTCAAAGCACACTCTTAGTCTAGAACTACAATAAACATCATGTTCACACACAACACTCGATTTTTCTAAATATGGGGAAAAAAGAGCTGTCAGTCAATAAATGGGAAAACAAAGTAACTTGCATTACTTGTTTAAAAAAGTAAAAGATATTTTGTTGTAAATTAGTGTAAAAGTAGTGCATTCATTTACGAATTACTTGAAAAAATTAATTTGATTACGTAACTCAAGCTACCACCAACACTGGTAAAGATTGGGTGAAATAAAAAAGAAATATTAAAAGCACAATAACGAGAACTGAATCAGCTACTGACAGGATGCTTTCTGTGCGCGCACTTTGGTTGTGCACCTAAATGGTCAAATACAATATGTCAAAATGTCAGACTTGGCGTGAACACTGTGCGTTGTTCTACACTCACTCTTGGGCACACACACACATACACAGAGAGAGAGAGAGAGAACTCTGAGGAGGATTTATGCACCTCACAGTGAAATTAATTCCATATGGCAACTTATTTATTGTTTGTTGAATACTGATTAAGTAGGCCTGTTATATATATATATATATATATATATATATATATATATATATATATATATATATATATATATATATATATATATATAAAATATATCCTAACCCCTGCCTCAAGACATTGTTCAGATGATGTATGTCAATAAATGTAAAAATCATACTAACAATATAAGTACACCTCAGGTTTTTGTCCTTAAAAAGGCTTTTGTTCTTTTGCCCTCTTGTGTGCAGGACTACTTTCTTACGCATCTAATAGCAAGCCTCCGTTGCTAATTCCAAAATATTATTTTAGAGCTAGTAACGGAGGCTTCAGCCATTGATAGCGGACTAAAGCAGTTATTAATTCAGTTCAGTCAGGTCCACTTAAGTCAAAAACACCATGGACAAACTTTTAGTCAACTTTTGTATTGGCATATTTTGCTAAATTTACATTTGGCGATATGGTTCTGTTCTAAATTCTCCATTCTTTTCATGAGCTCCATGGTGGGTTGCAAAGCAGCGTGCAGTGGAAGCAGCCAAGCAGGTTACTCTTAAGTAAGGCGCCCTGTTCGAGAGTTCCCAATTGAGTGCATAGGAATCGGATCAGCAGATATGGGCGGAGTTGGAATTTTTCTAATCAGCTGAGCGGAGAGAGTTTGTGCATTCAACATTTTTTGGCAGCAGCGTCTCTAGAAAAAAAGTTAAATAAAGTTTATCTGCTGTGAGAAATGTCAATTAGCTCTTAAGTTGTTGAACTATTTTGCTGATAAAATCGTCAGAGCAGCGCTGACAACACATTTCTGTGCAAGTCCATAATGTATGAGTCAGGAAGAGAGAAGTGTGGTGGAACAAGAGTATGTTCTTTCCGTGAATAAATCTGTTGTAAAATAAAACATGACAATGAAAATTATTTATCCTATTGTTTACTTTATTTATTTGCTTAGTCAGTGTCATTGTGGGTTTTGGTTATTTTGCTGTTGTAGGCTGTAAGGACATTTGAAATAACTGAAATCATTTGGTAAAGGGATATGGAACTGTAATGCGGCCAAGACCTGCCTGGAACTACTTTAGCAGTGCATTTCCCTGAAAATAATTGCACACCTTAGAAAGTTCATCAACCAGTCAGATTCAAACATTCAACAGTCCCATAGTATATGGATGTTTTTAGCGTTTATATTAGGCTACTGTTTTTCATAACAAATATAGTAGGCCTATAATAGAAAATATTTTACTGTAGTAGTAGTGAGGAGCCATGCATGGTTTTACTTGTGGATGCCATAATATACAAATGTTTGATAGCTAATGAGTTAAGACAAAGTCGAATCAAGAGCTGTAACTCAGTCGCACAGAAGATTCCGAAGATTGAAATGCTTCCCTATAAAATAGGTTTTTACACTTGCAGATGCTTCTTTTGTTAATATAAAAACATTTACATCTGCATTTCAACACATCACTCATCATATTAAATGTTTTGTCTCTTGGAAATTGATAAATGACACTAAATGTCATTTATCAATTTCCATGAGACAAATGATGCATATTATCAAGATTATTTGTGAAATAAACGCATTTGTGAAAACAGGTGTAGGTTCTGCCATGTAGAGAATGTATAGCTTCGACTATCACTATATGGTAAAAAAAAAAAAAAAAAAAAAACACTAAGATATTTTTCCACAGAATAAAGAGTCATACAGGTTTGGAAAAACCTTTGAGGTAAAAAATGACTGAGTGCACTTTTAAATTGGCTACAAAATAGATGAATAGCACACAGTGTAAAGTCTAATTTGACTCGCAGGAGGTTGGCGAGAGCAGTGTGAGATTTATCTGATAGGGATATCCAGTTAACAATTTGATTAAATGTTATATAGAACAGTTCAAAGAGGTCTGGCTAATTTTAATACCCCATAGTTATGACCTTTATAATGAGTATACAGAAAAATGTAGAGGAGTCGAGGAAGAGTGACAGTAGATAAAGAAGATGATAATAGTGTAGAGATGGGCTATGAGATCAGTCTACTATGATTTAATAAAAAGTTTCAGCACTTCAAAGTAGTGAGAAAATTGACTCTCTCCCCACACAAAGATGAAAAATGACCTTTCCTGTTCTTTGACCTCCAGATAAATCTTGGGTTTATTTGCAAAACTCATAAATATGTGCGCCGTAAATGGTCGAGAAGAATAAAGACCATGATTTCAAACTCTTGCCTCACTTTCTCGTTTTAAATCACTGATCCTCCTTTTCTATTTCCCCATTTCCCTTTTGCTCTTCCTTTCGTTTTAAAGTCTCCCTCCCTGGTGTTTTAGATGTACTTAACAATTCTTAGTTTGGATGATTATGCATTCTTGTTGAGGACTGAACGGCTGTCGAGTGAGTGAACGTGGAAGAAGTTTGGAGCTTCCCGTTAAAGACGTGTTTACTGTTGGGAACAAGAGGCTGAAGCAGAGTTTAAAAAAAAAAAAAAGATAGAGAAAATAAAGGAAACCTTCTGAAACTTTAGATCTGCACTCTTTCTGGCTCTGTCCCTGGGATTTTCTATCGGCCAATATTTGTATTCCCAAAGTGTCTTTATCCATCATACACTGTCTTGACCCTGAAGGGTCACCTCCGGGCTTCACAGGTCTTTTGTTCTTTTTTCATCTGTTCGGTCAAATTCAAATCATCTCACTTCCTGTCTATCGTTGTTCCTTTTCCTCTTCCTTTTCATCTCCTGTTTGCCTCAAATCCATTCATCATGGCGGCTCACAAGAATGTTCCATTAAAGTGGATAGCTGCTCAGAGGTGCTGCTAGTATGGAGACAGAGAGAGAGAGAGAGAGAGAGAGAGAGAGAGAGAGAGAGAGAGAGAGAGAGAGAGAGAGAGAGAGAGAGAGAGAGAGAGAGCGAGAGAGAGAGGAGACTGAGACTGAGACTGAGAAAGAGACAGCTTTTTTGTGTGTGTAATAACAATCTGAATTATTTGAAGGACTTATTAAGGACTGGGATATTCAAAATGAGCTTCCTACTAACTGTGCTGACTGCAGACATTGTCATTTCACATTCACACTCTCTGTTGATATTAGTAAATTTAAGAACAGGGTGTTCTTAAGCCTGTACACTACTGTATGTAACTTTTTTGTTGTTGTTGTTCAAAATCAACTAAATTTAAATAAACTGTACTGTTATATCTCTTAAGCCTAGTGAATGTTTTATGAGCAGCAGTAGGATAACAATATTATATACACACAGTCACGCATAATACATGCAGTTTTGTCTTTTAACAGCTAGGGAGGTGCAACATCAGCATTTACGGGTACAAAATGTACATTTTTGTATATCTGGATAGATGCTGAAACATACAACGTATTGACAACATTTAAATGTAAACATTATTATTTTAATCATTTAGATGCTTTTATCCAAAGCGGCTTACAAATGAGGAGAGCAATAGAAGCAACTAAACAAACAAGGGGCAACAGCGTTCAAGTGCTGTAACAAGTCTCCGTTAATCTAGCGGAGTACACATAGTACAGATATATATATATATGTATTTTTTTGTATTGAATGTATTGCTGTATGTAAATGTATTATGTTCTTGTAAATGTATTATGTTCTGACAGCTCAAAGAAACAAAGTATTTATGAATCTTTTATATCATACACTCTAAAAAAAAAAGGTTCTATATGGCACCAAAAATGGTTCTTGGCTTGTAATCATAGGGGAACCTTTTTAAGTGCTATATAGCACCAATTTTGGTGCTTCAGTGGTTCTTTGACTAAGGTGCTATATAGCACCTCTGAAGAACCACTGATACCCCTTTCCCACCAGAAAGAACCGGGTGCTAGTTCAGAGCCAGTGCTAATCCCAGTTCATAGTTGGTTCGACTGAGGAGCCTTCTGCTTTTGCTTTTCCACATGCTGAGAGCCACAACAGAGCCAGGTCTTAGGTCACTGTATACGTCTCATCTTACTCAGCAACGTTAGCGAGGCAGCAGGAAACACAAACACACCAGGCTTGTTCGAGATGCATCGGCGCTGCACAGACGATCCACGTATGATATAAAAAAAACGCACGAGTGAATCAAAAGCATAAGGAGTCATATGCTCTTGCTGGACTCGTTATCATACGGCGATCGGTCTCTGCACAGCAACGCTGCCAACAAGCCTTCCATCAACAATGCAAACGTTGCGTTACTATTGATTCACATGGCTTTACAATCCTACAGCGGCATCAAAACACAATGAAAACACAGCGAATCCATTCATGCAGTTCGCCGTAATTTGTATAGACAGAGATTACAAACAAGCAGCAGCTGTTAGCTCCATTAGCTGCTATTTCAACAATGGCGGATCTCAAGTTTCTTTTGGTCTTGTTGACCCCGCCCCCAGCGCCTGACGTAATCGGTTCTTACTTCTAGCCCTGTTCTAGCCCAGCAATGTTTTGGTGCTACTTAAGAACCACTTTTCCTGGCTCGGAGCTGGGGCTTTGGGTGTGGAAACACAAAGAACCGATTTGAAACTAGGCTCTGGCTCTGATCTAGCTCTAGCACTGCCTTGGTGGAAAAGGGGTATGAAGCACCAAAATTTGTGCTATATAGCACTAAAAAAGATTCCCCTATGGTAACGAGCCAAGAACCATTTTTGGTGCCATATAGAACCTTTTTTTTTTTTTTTTTTTGAGTGTATTTGTATGATTGCCCTTTTACCAGATACATTTTAAATCCCTAAATCCTACCCCCCAGCCCAAACATAACAATTTAAGAATTATGAAAAAACCTAGAAAAACTAGAGTGTTTTGTGTCTCCGTGTCCTGAGATATGACTTACTAACAGAATATCTTATTATCAGAGTGTAATAAACAAACAAAAAACAGAACAAAATACATGCATAAAAAATGCATATAAATGTGTGTGTTTTATGCAGATGAGACAGGGCGAAGGAAAAGGAAGTGGAAGAAAGGGAGACTACAAAAATAACAGCAAAATGAATGAGTAAAAAAAAAACATAATTAAAAAGACAATGTGAGCCACAGTGGATTAGAGATAGCCTGCGAGAGATCAGAACGGAGAAAGTGGGTTTAGAATGAGCTAATTAAGATTGTGCACAAGTTTTCGGCCGGCCTGTGTCGCAATGCTCTCATTAAATTTGCTGGCTTCATCTCTATTTCTTTTTCATACGATTCGTATACTTCAATCTGATCATTTTGATTAACGACTAAGAACATCTTACAGGTGATTAATGAGTCACATGATCAAGACCAGTCAGTGTGAGGAAGGATGTGCTTAAACTTTACTGCCCTGTAATCGATCAGGGCCACTCCACTCAAATTCAGAAAGAATTGGCTGGACTAACACACATAAACACACACACACACACGTCTGGTTGTACTCAATGGTTTTTATACTGCACAAACTGTATATTCTATCCCCCTACACTAACCCTACCCCTAAACCAACCCATAACAGAAAACTTTCAGTCCAATCTGTGAACACACAAAACATGAACACACATTGGGTTTCCATATTTTATGGGGACATTCCATAGACATAATGATTTTTATACCGTACAAGCTGTATATTCTATATTTTATATTATATTATTCCATATATTTTATATTCTATCCCCTGACCTTTCTGAAAACTTTCTGCACCCCCCATCTAGTTATTATTTTAACTGTCTTTAATATTCTATATATTGGATGGATGGATGGATGGATGGATGGATGGATGGATGGATGGATGGATGGATGGATGGATGGATGGATGGATGGATGGATGGATAGATGGATTTTAGTCTTTGAAGTATTTAAACACGGGCAGTTTTTCACAGTGACCTATGAACATAATCCTATTAGCTTTTATGTCAGCATTAGACTGTGTGTGGCTTCACATCCCTTAATTAACCAGCAATGGGCATGAACAACATTTTAATAGCTTTAAATATAGCTCTATACATGAAGACCTCTGTTACAATCACGTTAAGGTGATTACAAGTTCTGGCCTCAATTATAAACCGCTATGAACTATGAACCAACATCTAACAAATGAACCATTAATGGTCACAAATGAATAGTTTATGACATTTAACCTGTTGAAACCAAAATGGCAGGTGATATGGTGTCACATAGAAACATCTAAGCAGATTATGTCTAAGTTGTACTGTAAGACACTTGCATCCCTTAATAATGTTCACTCCACTTTACTCAGATATATTGCAGCTGGGTTCGTTACTGGAATTTATATTAATCACTCACTCCATTGAAACAATTTCAGCTTTCAGTTTTTTTTTGTTTTGTTTTTTTCTCTCTCCAAGAGTGACCCTCTTTCAATCATTTCAGCTATATTTCAAAGCTGCCAAATTCAGCTCCACAGATATAAATAAGCCTCCTGTTTCTGTTCTTTCCATCACAATGAAGGCAGCAAGACAAGGACACACTGAAAAAGGAAGGCCTTGAGACATTGGCCATTGAGATAAATCGGAATGCTAACAGATCATTCCCTCCAGGTGTAATAGACCTTGTTGCTTACATACAGTACACAGATTTGTTCATTTTTTTAAAGAGTCATACTGTCAAAGGGATACTAATAAAGCCTGAAATATTCAAAATCACAAACAAATGAAACAGTGCGAGTACACACATAATCATTACTACAAGGTGATATTTTTCTGAAGAACATATTGAGATTGAAGCTAATTATCTGGGAGAGAGCTTAGCTTCACATGGTGCAGGTATTTACAGCAGAGACAGGTGATCTTATATTCAAGCGGATTTGAGAGAGTTTCTAAAGAAAAATAAGACTGGTATTTCTAAACAGATGATTTAAAGGCTTATTTTATAGGCTGAATGATTTTTAATTCAACATGTCCTCATTGAAAGTAAAAAAAAAGAAGAGCTCAGGAGAGCACGAATTGGGTTCAGTGCAACAGGGATGAAATCCTTGCTTAATCAAAACCCATATTAATAGATGTAAAATCTTTTAATCTATTTCAGGATGTCAGAGTAAAAGGTTCCCACATTTCTTAGAGCGAGAGAGATGGAGGGAGGAGAACAGAGCAGCTCGGAACTTCATGGGCGTAAATTTCATCTAACAGCTGGGGGCCGGTACAATAAACATAACATTTCTCAAGGGCAATTTTTGAAGGGGACACAAATAATACAGTCGAAATTGTACTTGTAAGTATATTTGTGGCATTTGAAAAATTATCTCATGTCCGTTTTTCTTTTCTGTGTCATTTTATCTGGCCAACAACACAAAGTAATCATTGGTTAAATATGAGTTATCATAGGTACCATGCGGTAATATAATTATTAAATTATATTGCTTCTTCCACATAGCATTGAGCAAAACCCAACAGAGCGGTAGATTTACAATATTAGCCTAATATCAGTTCACACATAGGCTTAATGCCGTGTTAGTTGTAGTGGGTGATTTACAACAAGCTACCAAAACAACAATCGCTAAAACATCGGACTTATAGAAAAATACATTGTTATCATAATTTTATTGTCATTGCTATTTCATTAATTACTCAGCATCGTCTGTTTTAAAGAGAAAAGAAAACCTTAATCCGATGTTTAAATTAAATAAAATAGCCTTAATGGAGTTCAACAACTACTGAAGAACTGTGTTTTGGTCTATATGGCAAATTTTGCCGTTCATGACAACTGTGTTTTTAAAAAAAAAACTCATTCGTTTACATTATATAAAGCCTTAAAGTTCTGCATAATTAAGGGCGTGGCCACTTTCAGTGGCAGGTGGACTGCCGTTTGTCTGCTGTCTGTTAGTCATCGCGTCACCTCAGCTCCAGCCACGTCCCGCCTTTTTGCCCATTTTCTGTTATCCGGGAGTGACGCGCGGTGTGCGCTGCCAAGATGGCAATGGCCGACTTTGAGGCTTCAAAAATTATCTTCAGAAACGTATGGGTGACGTCACGGACACTATGTCCATATTTTTTTACAGTCTATGGTTCTCTCCCACCAGACTTGTGTGTGTGTGTCTAGGTGAGGTGCGAGGTGGACCAAACCACTGTGGGGCAAGAGAGGGGGGACTCAAAATGTTACTAAACTTAAAATTAAAAAACTACTTACACAATTATTTTAAGTATATATAATTATATTATTTACAATGTCGTTTTTTTTTGTTTGTTTTTTTTTGGGGGGGGGGGTATAGGATTGTATAGGATTTATACAGTCATGTTTACAGTATGTTACAGAGAAGGTGTAATGCATACGAAGAAACCTGCTGCTACTGGGGCTTTTTAACACGTCTAAAAGACATGCGGTCGAAAGTGTACTTGATAAAGTTTTAAATATGGATATTTTTCTTACACAAACGCGTCGATTCGCTTCAGAAGACCTTTATTAACACCCCAGAGCCATGTGGAGCATGTTATTTGATGGGCAGATGCACTTTTTATGGACTTCAAAACAGAGCAACTATGAATCCAATTCTAATCCTTGGATTAGCCTGGACTTTTGTAATATAACTCAGATTTCATTCGTCTGAAAGAAGAATGTCATGTACACCTAGGATGACTTGAGGGTGAGTAAATTATGGGCTAATTTTCATTTTTGGGTGAACTATCCCTTTAAGAGAATTCCTCAATTAAATCCTTAAAATCAAGCTCACTTGACATTACTGTCAAACAGTTCAGTCTTTGTTCATGCATTGACGTCCTCAGTTTATTTTTCACAAGTCCCGATGTTGAAAAGGATCTTTCAAATGCCTCGGGAGAGAGGTCATTTTCAAAATTGGGACTTATGAAAAATAAACTGATGACGTCAATGCATGAACAAAGGCTGAACTGTTTGACAGTAATGTCAAGTGAGTACGACATTCTGCGACAACTTGATTTTAAGGATTTAATTGAGGAATTCTCTTTGAAGAAGAGCAGAAAGAAGCCCTTCTAGTGGTGGGTGATATTTTATAAATTGTATTCGCTGGGCTGTTTCTGATTTGTTTCATTTATGTACATCATTTTTAGCCTAGCTACTATGGGATTATGACGTGCGCTTTGTGTTTGTTTATTTTTACTTCACGAGTATAACGTGCGCGTTGATATAGGGTGTTTGTTTGATTGCACATTTTATTAGTTTTAGATGGGGGGGGGGGGGGGGGCATCTAAAATTAGTCCAGGGCCCCGCAAAGGCTTAACACAGCACTGCTCAGACCAGATAAAAAAGGAATCATTTGCACACAGAGACTTTGGGGATGAGTGTTGATTAGCCTGACTAACTGAGGCCTGAATCTCAAATGCTTCCTGACAGGGACTGCGGTCGACGGGATTTAGAAGCATATTTTCAGCAGCTTTAGGTATAGCTGCTAGACACGCACATTGCAATTACACCAGCACAAGTGGGATGCTAATCATTAATCCTCTGCTAGCGACACTAATCGTAAAGCTGCATGAAACGTGTGAACACTTCGTAAATCAGCACAATGACTGGGAATATTGTGACACAGTAGGATGACATCGGATGACAGCGTTGCCATGTCATGTTAGCTCCAGTGCTAGCCGAGATAACAGTGACATCACAATATTTCCATCAAAACAAATATGACATGTTTTATAAGGATAAAACATCAGGTTGTATGGGTTAAAGACTCTTCAGGTTAATTTTCCCAGATAAGATTTGATCTTGAAAGCAGTGAACCATGGGGCGTTGTACTGCATCAACAGCAAGGTACAGACTCAAGGCAACAGTTTTCTGTCTAATCGGCTCTGACAAAAGGGCATATGCGTCATTCTCTCTCCTGCATGAATTACTCTCAAACTTGTCCTTTTTTTACTTGATGAAATCAAGAGTTATATTTGGGAGTCATGCATCAAAGTCAAAGAAAATGGAACCATGAATCAAAAAATGTCCCGGAGGAAGGGTTTATTGCTTTCATACTCATAGCTCAATGGACTATTTTATGTAAGTCTCTGATGTTTCACCTAAAATTCACACCAGTGAGACCACTGTTTTGTCTGGCTATCACCAGACCAAGCTCAATCTTTTAAGATTGAACATTAGTCTGGGGAGTCTGCTCTGTATTTTCTACTGCACAAGAGGCGTGATCAACGAGCATAATTCAAATGACTCAAATGTACTCAATTAGATAGTCCTTCAACCAATCAGACCACAAGAGGCGTGATCAACGGGCATTGATCCATCGCTTCTCTATCCAATCCGTCATTGTGTTAAACCTGCCAATAGCGCGCCAGGTGGATAAGCCAGTCTGTGATTGGTTCCCGCAAATGTGTAACAGAAGCAGGATAAATTAATGTACAGGTTTCCAGCCTGAGCTGCAGGGCGAAATCAAATCGACGGCAGATCAGGCTGGGTTTACCCAGTCTAACCACTGTTAGGAATTCGATGAGAAATGTTTGAGTTCGTATTACGTTTCTTTGACCTTTTCCTTGCATATTAACATTGTATTTTAATTTAGTTTGCCTCCAAAAGTCCCAGTGTTCCCTATGGCCAACCCCTGCATGTAACTATTGAAATCCCTCATTACCTATTGAATGTGTTCACATGTCTCTCTTCTGGAAGAGTCAGCTCTTCAATGCTACATAGTAATAATAATAATAGTTTTAGGCAGAATAAAAGGAGGACATGCAAAGTGTCACGGTTCTGTTTGTGTTTGGACTTTCAGTTTGTATTTTGATTCGTTCCTTTGTTCAGTTTCCTGCCACTTTGTTTCCATAGTCACTGTAATTTTGAGTCATTTAGTTCAGCTGTGTTTAGTCGTTACCTTGTTTGTGTTCTCTATTTAAGTTGCACCCTCACCTTCAGTCTTTGTCCAGTCACTGTTATGTTTGCGTGTTCCTTACCCGCCTGCCTTTTCCTGAGTGTTACAACTAAAGTTTATGTTTGGATTTCATCCTTTGAGTCTTCAGCCTGTTCCTGCAGTACACCACACCGTTACACATAGAATATACAATAAATCAAAAGCAGAATATGGTTGTCAGTCCTGTATTCGAGTCCTTCATATGGTTACGTTAAACGTCATCCGCATGCCCAATAACCGTCTCGCAAAGCAGATCCTGTACTCTAAAGGAAGGACAGCGAGCCCCTGGTGGGCCAAAGAAACGCTTTAAGGACAATATCAAGACCAGCCTGAAAAAGTTTAACTTAACATCCGGTGACTGGGAGAATCTAGTGTTTAACAGGGACTACTGGAGAAAGGCAGTGCAGGAAGGTGCAGCACACCACGAAACAGAACTCCGACCGTGCCTCAGATTCAAGGCGGCAACACCGCAAGGACAAACAGAGAAGGGCTCCACCACTATACACCACCTCAACCTTCAAATGTCAACATTGCAGCAGAATCCGTGGATCACAGATCGGCCTTTACAGCCACTTGAGGATCCACAAATAAGATGACACGACGGAGAGGACAGTGTCTCTAGTGACCGCCGAAGGTACATTAAACACATTTCAGTGAGTGGCAACCGCATTCTATAGCCAAACTCACACCCGTAAATTTACAGGACTCACACTTTGGCTGCTTTGGTCACATGCTTGACACCTGTTGCACGTTCATACAGAGTATTATAGATGCTATTGTAAGTTGCAGTTTGAACATGACATTTCACGAGTTTGTGTGGCCATATAATCTTAACGCACATGGTATACAGATTTGGCTTGCTGCCTGCTTTAGAGGGACTTGGAGAGGATATTCTACTCGAGCTCTGATTTGCTCTGATTTTAATAACTTCACTTTGATATTCATACCTGTGAGTAAATGTGGTTGCCAATCCCAAAAACGGACAGTAACTGCGTTTACATTACCTTTCAAACTGCACAAATTGAAAATGTGAATTGGAAATATGCCCAATAAAAAAAAAATTATTCTCGCATTTACAGGTTGCCTGCCATATGTAAAAGTCACATTATCATTCTTTAAAGATGATGCGGTATATGTTTGGACAGAAGACGAGACAGAGTTCTTTATTAAACTCAAGACAAAAGAGGATTCAATACTGTATTCTAAACAACAAAGAAATGCCACAATTTATCAAGACCTTGAAGCAGATAGAAGGGAGAAACACCCAGAATCACCTCATACGTGGCCGCTCCCAAGTATAAGGGGCTTTCCTTGTCATTAATGCTTGGATAACATGCCTACGTCTCCTTCGATTAAACATAATGGCTAGTGCGGTGGCTGTTATATGTAAACCTACCAACATCTGGCGCCATGTTTTTTGGAATTAATTATCGCGAGAGGAAAAAAATACGTTTTAGCCTCATAACATCGGTTAATGGAAACACCATCATTTCACAATAATTTTTTATCGACATTTTGAAAATTTCGCAAAAGTTTTGCACAAATCTGTAATAGAAACCAGGTTAGTGTGAATGTGGCCAAACACTCTTCATCTCTATTCCTCTGCCTTTCACCCTATATTCCACCATCTCCCTCTGCATTTGCACAATCTTCCTGTTCTTTTCCTCATTAAAATGTTTTTTTTTTTTCCTCATGAAAAGTTGTACTCATAAAGAAATAAAGGGTAATCCCTTAATGTGTGCAATAGGCAACATAAATATTCAAGTTGAAGTGTATCAATACAATGGTCATATGGCAGTAATATACAACAATAATATAATTCATGATAATGTCATATATTCATTAAAGCGGACACTTAACTGTAGGCCCTATATAAAAATAGCATTCATATGATTAGGCTATTATTTAGATTATTAGTAAGGAACCATAATCATGTCTGGTCTCAGCTGTCAAACGCAGGGTTGTTTAGCTACTGACTGCTGCTAATGTTCTGAGAAATGTTTGTCTACCTTGTTCCTGGAGGCACCAGCCCAGCATGACACACACTTCAGGTCTTGGAGCATCTAATAAGCTGATGAATTGAATCAGGTGTGCTAGATTAAGGAGACATACAAAATGTACAGCCTGGAGGGGCTTCTGCGAACCAGACTGAGAAGCACTGCTTTAGAGTAAACACACGCACACAGTATGATGAAAGGAAATGCTAATTCTGGAGGCAGTGCACAGATTTTTTGACTTGTTTTTTATTTGGCTTGACACGCACACCAGAGCCACTTTTTTTGTGGAAGGGTTATGTCCCTGGTCCCATGAATTCAAGCAAAGGCCTTGGCTCTGTCTGAGATTAGACTACACACAACTCCTATCGTTCTCCTCAGCAATAGTCAAAAGCTTGACTATGGTTCAAAGCACATGCAGTTCAAAGCATCTTTTATCAAGTGTGTGTTTGCACTATATGCTGATGTGCAGTGGTCCCTGCAGTCCCAGACGGCACTGGAGAGCCCAAACCATGCTGCGTTTCATGTGTCATTCTGACCTACCCCATCACATGACTCAAGTTCAGCAACGGAGCAATGAACTGAACACCAGCCTTTTCTCCTCTCAATGCACTGAATAGGAATCATAAATAATTTAATGATTCCAGATATGTGTTCATTTTCATTTTCAGGAACTTTTGAGTAGTTATTTCGAGTACTGCCTAATGCATAAATGTACTTTCCCCTTAACAATTATTAAAACAAAATTATTAATGAAAATTAGAATTCCTTACAATTATATATTTAGATATATTATATTAGATATATTATATTACTATATTAGTCCAAAACATTTAATTGTGTCCTCACTGACTTTTATTGACTCTGACCTTTTTTGTTTGTGTGTTTCACAGAAAGTCAACATGCAGGCGGGTAAATGACAGCGCTTTAATTTTTGGGTCAATTATCCCTTAAGCACATTATGACAGTTCTTGGTGTATTGTTTGTTTGAGGCTGTGTCCTTCACAGGCAGTATACGGATGTAGGAAAGCAACAAGGTATATCTGAATTGACTTTCAGCATCATATCCTGTCTACTAAGATGCCTTAATATGCTCAGTTTTTGAAAGCATCATACAGCAGATGTGTCCTTCACAATTTTCTGGTTGGTGGAATGAATAAATAATGCCATCTGAAATAGTGGTTGAAAGTAGTACTCTTTTTTTCCAAGATGTGACTCAATTTCTATGGAGAAATAAGCATCAAAGAAAAAAGTTGCATGGTTATCTCTAAATCTCACTTAAATTTGTTTTAGAACATTAGACATGATGTTATGGGGCCTTAGAAGCCAGTTTGTTTCTTTACGCAGAACCTTCAGTGGTCCATAGGTTTCGAACACAACCTGTGGCTCATTTCAGTCGTTTTGATGATTAATTTGATAAAAGTCATTCAGTGATTCACAAATAACACTACAGTAGTCACGCTGTATGTTGGTTGTTGTATGTCTGTTTAGTGTTTTCAATGCATTATTTTACGATGCCTAGTCTTCCTCATCAAATTCACCTGGTAAACTCAAAACTCAGCTAAAGCATCAATTCGATTCCTGCACTTCTTGAAACAAAAATGGAACCTATAAAACACAGTTCTAGATTCTCAACCATACCAGAGAACAAAGTGTTGAAATGTCTTGAAGTGAATAAAAAATTGTATCCCATAGTTCTTCCATAAGCACAGGCTTTTATACTCTGGCTCCTCCAATCTCTAGAGGACTGGGACACCACAGGCTTAATCTGTGTGTGTAGGCTGGAAAACGGCATGAAAACTAATGCACAGATATGGTTTATAGCAATCTATAGCACGCAAAAACAACCACACTAATACTTTTATTTAAACACCAACTGTATGTGCCAGCCATCAAATGATGTAATCTTCCTTTCATTCTCAGATTTATTTAATGTGTCACCACAATGTGATGGGAAAATTAGAAGTGCAGTAGGAGCAGACAGCAGTTGCAGAGAAGCGGCAGGAGAAAAGGTCCCACCCTGCCCTGGGTAGCACTCTGTTGTTTTCTCTCTCTCTCTGCACATCAGAAGCACCTGTTCAGATGACAGGCAGAGTGATGGGGCTGCCACAGTTCCAGGTTATTTTAATCAAAACATTCTTCCCTCTGCTTTCATTCCTTCCCTTTACTATCTCTCCCTCAGTTTTTTTCTTTCTCTTCAAATGTTCATCTCCCTATCTTCTCTATAGTTCAGTCATTCTGTTTATTTCTTCCTGTGGAAGCAAATAATACCAATTAAGAATTTTTTTGTTGTTGCTATGATTATGTGTGATTTATAAGATATGTGTGTGGTGAGTTTTTTTGGGGATTATGATGACCCTGAAAGGAAGGTAAAACATGAAAACACCAAGACTGTGTGGACCAGACAACAATCCCCACATGGAAACCAACTAAATCAGGACCTGGAGGGCCATTGTCCTGCAACTTTGATCAAACACACCTGCTGTAATTTCAAGTAATCCATAAGCATCCAAAATTGCATACTTCCCTACTATATTGTAGGCAAAAAAAACCCCTAAAAAACAGTATGTGACAAAAGAAGTATGTCCGAACTCACAGTACTCATAAAAGAGTAGGCAAAAAGTAGAAGTATGAAGTTCTGAAGTATGTATACGATGGGCCCTTTACTGCATGAGGCCACAGGAGAGGATTTGTTAATAGCAGTGAAGTGACGCAAATGATGCTGTCGATCACGTGATGATGACAACATGACAAATGTAGTACATTCACATTGCATTCATACTACACACACTCGTACTATATAGAACATACTTTTTTAGCAGTGGTTAAGTAATTACTTATTCAAAATAAATACCTACTCAAGAGAGCATGCAATTTTGGAAGCAGTCCTTGATAACTGTAGATTTGCACATATTCAATGTAAAATGCTTTCACTGTCACCATGTTTCTCACACACGCTCAGTCACAAACAGAAAATTGGGACTCTTGAGCTGTAATTTGTCATGCAGGGTCAATTTGACCCAGTGACAAGTACACTGGCTCTTCAATAGTGGTAATGCAGAAATATCTCAAAATGCTGAAACATTTTTGTAGGGGATAATCATTGATAATCAAGGTATAGTCAAGAGTAGGGAAAATATCATTGGCTCAGTAAAAAACAAATTAAAGTAAAAATGAAAACACAAGTGATTGGAAAGTCCCCAGCATGACTGACATGGCGAAACATCTGATGCAATTCTGCTGGGGGGGGGGGGAGTATAAATAAGTAAATATTTAGACCAGACTAAGCTAGACCAATCTCCAAAGCTTTGAAAGAGCAATATCTGAGAATGTTTTGGGGCAGTTGTGGCCTAATGGTTAGAGAGTAACCGGAAGGTCGTTGATTCAAGTCTCAGCAGGGGTGTCATGCACTCAGTTTTTTTTTGGGGGGCACCAGTGTTTTATGTATATATATATAACTATAAAAACTATTATTTATAATAAAACTTTATTTGCTTTAACTGCGATAATTACTGTAATGCCATCATATCCGATACTTGTTACTTATTATATACATTAACTCATTTACTGTCGCTATTCCAGAATATTAAGAATATCCTATTAGTCCTGCATTGATTCAGTCTCCCACATATTCTGTAGATTATAGAAACAAAATATTTTAAATCATTTAAATCATTTAATCATTTAATATTTTTAATCATTTAATCATTAAGACATCACAAGGAAAACTGCACCTTATCTTGACGTTCGACTGTGCATTTTGTGAATCAGAGGCTGTTCTTTGAAGTTCAGAGTTCGGTTGATCTGTAAAAGTCAGTATAACGTATATAATGTATATTCTGTAAAATTTTGGACAGATTCCCATATCCACCCGCACACGAACACTCGATGGTTCTGCACGATTCGTCCAGTGTTACAAACTTCAGCTTCAAAACCCAGCTGATTTGATGACAGACTCACTGCGCTTTCGATGAAGGGGTTATGAACCCAGTTGTACTGGTTCCAACTATTCTGCTCAGAAAAAATACTTGTTCAATGTGCAGATAGAACTAGCGGATGGAGAGTGATTTCTTTTTTTGTAACATCCCAGTTAAGCTAATTTTCCATGAAAAATTCATCCAAGTTTGGGAACATGTCTACATTACCCCCATCAATCTCACAAACCCCACAATTTTACTGCACATTGTTAGTACTCTTGAATTTGGGCCCTGAAGAGACGAATTAAGGGTATTCAGTCTATCAATAATGTCAGACAGGTATGCAAGGTATGTCAGCCACTTTGGGTCAGTAAAATAAATTGAAAAGGAAGATGTACAATCAAGCAGAATAAATCGTAATTCGTCACAAAATGAAAATATCCACTACAGTACTTTCCCTCTGGACAGCCACCTTACCTCCGTGTGAAAAAGTAATGATTTATATTCTGACCCCATTTCTTTGCACAACAGGCCAAACAGTCTTGATTTTATGAGACAAGTCTTAATGAAATTTACAATTTGTGTTGTTGTTTGAAGCACTGCGTTCAGCTCAGCAGGAACCAAAGCAGCGAGTCTATTATTTTTCCCTAACATAGCTTGCGCTCCATCTGTGCACACACCGACACAGTTGTCCCAGAAAAGATCAAGTTTATCCAGTTTACCATTGAGGTTTTTTTTTTTGTATCTCTTCCTGTGTATGTTTGTTTTTTTCATTGCTGAGCAAAATAACTCAAGCAATTTTCTCTCAATGACGGTAGTGTACAAATACAAGTAGTTGGGAAGAGTTTTAGATGTCTGTCAACTCATCTAATTGAGTTATATCTCCAAACATAATTTTACAGATGGCCATTGCTGCTGGATGAATTAGGCTCTCTGCAATTGCATGAGGCTTTTTGGCCTTGGCAACTAAATACACCACCTCGTATGAAAAAGTAAGCGCTTTTACTACCACACTGGTTTGGCTGGTCATAGTTCTTTTTTAAAGGTCCCGTTCTTCGTGTCTTTTTGAAGCTTTGATTGTGTTTACAGTGTGCAATATAACATGTGTTCATGTTTCGCGTGTAAAAAAAAAAAACAGTATTTTTAACACAATTTACTTATCTGTATACTGCTGTTTTCACTGTTCTAAAAACGGGCTCATGAGTTCCTTGTTCTATGAAGTCCCTCCTTCAGAAATACGTAACGAGTTCTGATTGTGCCAGCGGTTCCTGTGTTGTGATTCGACAGCAGCTTAGCGAACATGGCACGGTCCTGTGTTGTGATTCGACAGCAGCTTAGCGCACGTGGAAAGGTCACGCCTCTTAACGGGAGATATATATGAGCTTAATGATCTCTACAGCGTCCCTGGGAAAGCCAAACAAAGGTGATTTGACTCCGGGATGAAAATAACAGCGTCTCGACGACATGGCGACAAACACAGTCAAACGCAACACTTCCTTTTCTACACGCGACACGTCCTCTTCTCCACGTGGGACAGCAACAAGACCACGCCCCCTTTTTTCGCGTAGTCTTGTGGGCGGAGGTTAGTCTGTTCTACTGACGTCATTTATGAAGGAAGTACCAGGATGTAGTCCAAGCCAGCCGTTCGCTGTAGGCTTTGAAAGGGAACTTCTGTTAAATAAAATATCTCGCTTGGCATTGAACTTTGAGCTTTATAATTTTACAGGTATTATTTATGCTCTAACAGCAACATTACACACTAACTAAAGTTTGAACAATGGGATCACGAAGAACGGGACCTTTAATTTGCTGTCATCGGGTGTTTGGTTTGTAAGTGACGTATTAGTTTCACCGGTTTCAAACTGTCATATGCAAACACCTCAGAACATTAAACTGCAAAATACTATTTAAATACTACTCCTGCATGTTCTGTGTCTCTGTGGGCACAGATGCGTGGGCGTGCACGCACACACACACAAACACAAACACACACACACACACACACACACACACACACACACACACACACACATGCGTGACACTCGCTTGCTGTCTTTGTAGTCTCTGCCGTGTGTCACTAAATGAGGACCTAACCCTCATTTAAAAAAAACTGTCATAACATGAACGCAAACACACAAAGGTCAACTTAAAGGCAACCCGTCAAAATAAATGTTTGGTTTAATGTTAAGAGATTTACTGAATATATTAGGCTACTGTTGTAGCCTACAGTAGATTTAACTATGTCTCTATGTAATAATAATACGTCTCTACTAATAATAATAATTATACCTAGATGGTTGCTTATTTTTCACTGGATCTTTTATTTATAAACAATGTTTACTTTTAAAGAGGCATACAGCCTTTAAATGTTTATGTATTATTTACTTATATTGATTATCATCATAAATAATAAACGTATTGAATTTAATTGATAAAAAAAAAAAAAAAAAAGTTAAATAAAATAAAAAAATACAAACTTTTGCCATGGTAGCAAAATTGATACCAAGTAACGTTACCGTAAAAGTTGTATGGTATTGGTACTGACTACTGGAACTACTATTACACTCTTTCAGGTGTAAAACAGTTTGGATAGTTGTTGAGAATTATGATGCATTATTTAAGAGTTTTAAGTATTGGTATAAAATGAGTAGCTCTCTGCGACTTTCATTTTTTTAAAAGTAGCTCTAAAAAATGAAAAAAGGTTGGAGACCCCTATGTTAGGCCTATGTGTTTAGTGAACTTGGGTTTGCAGATTGCACAAGTGTAGTTAGTGTAATTATTTTCCATAATATGTGCATAAACTTTAAGGAAATTCTACACTTCTATCATTTGCATTAATGTAAATGCAACATATAGGCTATGAATATAAATGACGTATAATATTCAATAGACCATATAGAAATGTATTGTTATACTGCAAGGGTCACCAACATGGCAAAATACTATTTAAATATTACTCCTGCATGTTCTGCGTCTCAGATGCGCGGGCACTCGCTCTTGTAGTCTCTGCCGTGTGTAGTCTCTGCTGACACGAACGCATAAACCGTCACTTCAAGAGAATTTACTGTTTCGTTTGAGAAAACTGGGTGCGTCTCATTCAGCTCCCTGGTTCAGTAGTCAGGGCACTGATCAGGACATAAGTCAATGGGCTGATCCCTAATCAGTGCCCTGACTACTGAACTAGGGTGCTGAATGAGACGCGCACCCACTGTCATATGAACACAGACACTCAAAGGTATTCACGGCAACCCGTCAAAATAAAAGTTTGGTTTAACGTGAAGAAATTGACTACAGATTGTAGCCTACAGTAAATTTAGCTACGTCTCTATGTAATAATAATATGTCTCTAATAATAATAATAATTATGAAATAAATAATACTAATTATATAATTATTAATGGTTGCTTATTTTTCACTTGATCTTTCATTTATAAACAATGTTTACTTTTAAACAGCTTACAGCCTTTACATGTTTATGTATTATTTACTTATGATTATGATTATCATCATAAATAATCAACATTGATTTTTAAAAAATAGTTAAATAAAATAAAATAAAAAACATTTAGCTGTGGTACCAAAATTGGTACAGAGTACCGTAAGATTGTTATGGTATTGGTACCGACTACTGGAACTACTACACTCTTTCAGGTGTAAAAAAGTTTGGATAGTTGTTAATATGAGAATTATGATGCATTAAGAGTTTTAAGTATTATATAACATGAGTAGCTCTCGGTGACTTTCATTTTTAAAAAGTAGCTCTCAAATGAAAAAAGGTTGGAGACCCCTGTACTACACACTGTGGACATGGTTCGTTGTTAAGTGTGATGCACGTGAATCCGTATTTTGTGTACTGTTTGTCATACTTAAATTGTTTTGATGCACCCAGGCCTTTGGTTTTTGCAATGAATCCCCTCTGCGTGGAAAGCCCCGTTGACGTGGATGGTTCGCCATCAGTTTAGTCAAGTTGTGTGGGTTCAGTCAGGCGCTCTTCTTTTTTGTCTGATAGTTCGCCCGTTTTACCATCTTATGCTTCACAAGCCACCGGTCCATTTTATCCAAGTTATTTTGCTCCAACTTGATCGTGCCAACTCTTGCTATAATCGTCCCCAACAAGAATATGTAACGGTCGCCTGATTAGCTGTGAGAGTAATCAGATTGCCCCCTCTAGTAGATGACTAAAGATTTGCTGTTTTACATTCACAGCTGTTTCACTTAAGCCTCTGAATTAACAGAGCCCCCCTTAAAGGGTGAAAACCCCTGGACTAGACTAGGCTATCAGATAAAGCATGCCGTCAAATTATATTTGAAAGGATTATTGCCGCTTCCATAGACAAAAGACACCAAAGTATATTTTACAAACTATAAATGTTTTTGCTTGTACTTATCTGTATTTAAAAGTCAGAATAATAAAATAAGCATTATATGGTTAAAAACGCTAAACAGTTTTGGACGCTGAGCGCGTCCATCTCTCGCTCAGCGCCAGCCAAAGCGCGAACAGAGATTTGAATTCAGCAGTTGATCATGTGACACACTGAACATTCTAATCACACCAGTGTGATCGTACACTTCAAAGACTTGATAAATACAAAAATGTATCTGTAAGCTGCATTCAAATCCATTTGGCTCAAAAATCTGAAGGGGCACGTGCATGACGCCTCTGAGTCTGAGTACCGGCAGGTAATGTAGGTTGGGGGAGTAAATGAAACGGCACTCTCATAAACTCTCATTACCCACAACTAAGGTGCCCTTAAGCAAAGCATGTAACCCCCAATCACTCCCTGGGCTCAGCAGCAAAGAAATGGCGGCCCACTGCTCCGTGTGTGTGTGTGTGTGTGTGTGTGTGTGTGTGTGTGTGTGTGTGTGTGTGTGTGTGTGTGTGTGTGTGTGTGTGTGTGTGTGTGTTTGTGTGTGTGTGTGTGTGTGTGTGTGTGTGTGTGTGTGTGTGTGTGTGTGTGTGTGTGTGTGTGTGTGTGTGTGTGTGTGAGAGTGATCAATACTCACTGCAGTGTGTGTGCACTTGGATGGGTATAATGCAGAGCACAAATTCAGAGTATGGGACACAATACTTGGCTACATGTCACGGCATTTCTTTCTTCTTTTAGAAAAATACAGTTTTGCAATAGAAACGCTTATATCTATTTTCACATTTAATCACATCGCATTACTGTATTTTTATGGTTCATTAGGTTAAAGACCACATCGATTCTGCCCGACACAGAGCGATAAAGCACAATATGGATGGTATGTGGGGGGCAGATACAATTTCAGGCCAGATTGAGTAAGAATGAGTGGAATAGACACAGGGTGAGCAGGAGTAAATGAGTGAGACAATAGGTGCAGACCTGCTCAATAGAGAAAGGAAAGATCTGGTCTCATGATGGACAGATGAGCCAACGGATGATGACAGAGACTTTGAGAAAAGCGCAGATTTGAATAGACAGAGGAACAGAAAACGTGTGAGGGCAAGGACAGAGTAAAGGAAAAGGCACAACAAAAACAAGATCTGACAAAGCACTTCCTTTGAAACTCATCCCTCACTTTCTGTCATCCCAGCCTCTCTCTGGTGTGGAGATCATTCTGATGAGATTCGTCCTGACTCAGGCCTTGATGTGTCAGACTTGTGAGCTTTTTCTCTGTCCTGTAAACGGACCACAGTCCAGAGCAGCCGTGACCTCAAACCAGATTACTGGAGCACTCTTTTAAAAAAACAAGACCTCCATAGGACTTAACAAAGGGTCACATTCTGTTTATGGATAATTCTTCAATTTTGGACAATGTTATGTCCCAGAGGTTAATTTTTATAATTGTTTTTAATTATCTGATGGTTGTATTGAAACTTGGAAACTTTATACCATGCTTGTCATTTACTTTAGCTAATGCTTTTTATACACTCACCTAAAGGTTTATTAGGAACACCTGTTCAATTTCACAATAATGCAATTATCTAATCAACCAATCACATGGCAGTTGCTTCAATGCATTTAGGGGTGTGGTCCTGGTCAAGAAAATCTCCTGAACTCCAAACTAAATGTCAGAATGGGAAAGAAAGATGATTTAAGCAATTTTAAGCGTGGCATGGTTGTTGGTGCCAGACGGGCCGGTCTGAGTATTTCACAATCTGCTCAGTTACTGGGATTTTCACGCACAACCATTTCTAGGGTTTACAAAAAAATGGACATCTTTAAATGCCACGGCCTACCGGAGCATTGTTTCTGACCATGTCCATCCCTTTATGACCACCATGTACCCATCCTCTGATGGATAATGCACCATGTCACAAAGCTCGAACAGTCACCAGATCTCAACCCAATAGAGCATTTTTTAGGATGTGTTGGAACGGGAGCTTCGTGCCCTGGATGTGCATCCCACAAATCTCCATCAACTGCAAGATGCTATCCTATCAATATGGGCCAACATTTCTAAAGAATGCTTTCAGCACCTTGTTGAATCAATGCCACGTAGAATTAAGGCAGTTCTGAAGGCGAAAGGGGGTCAAACACAGTATTAGTATGGTGTTCCTAATAATCCTTTAGGTGAGTGTATATAGATCATTTTACACTTTTGGTCCCAGACAAATCTTTCAACTATTATAAAAGCATGAAACAATGTTGATTTAAGCAAGTTAAGTACAAATAAATACATGAATTCAGTTGTAGCAATATTTCCACCACAATGAACACTTGTGTCCCTAATACAATTTTATACTAAAAATAAATAAATAAGTGTTACTAAGGAGATATAAAAAGTAAAGTAAAAATCTAATGACTTATACAATATTTGACATTTATGAGATCTAATATTTATATTTTATATCATTTCAGAAGAATTGCAAATGCAAAGTGTGAATATATATGTTTAATTGTGTGCATTTTAGAGACATAAAATGCAGGGTAAAAAACATCCCTTAGCAATCATTTAGTTTCAAACAAAGTTCAAAAGTGTAATTTCCTTCACAGAATGCTAATAAACACAACATACAATTTGAGATATGAAATAAAAATTGTATGTATGTATGTCCTCTTTTGGGCATTGTTAAAAGACAAATTAAATAAACCAGAGTGTGAAAAGTATGATTTAAGTGTTTATTTTGTAGAAGTCCAAAGGGCCAAAAGTGTCCATATTTGAAGAAATCATTCACTCTCAGAAAAAAAAAAAAAAGGTACAGCACTGTCACTGGGGCAGTACCCTAAGGTACAAAAGTGAAAGGTACATCTTTGTACCTTACTCCTAAATTGTATTAGTCCTTTAAAGTTACGGATTAGTACCTTTTCGCTTTTGTACCTTAGGGTATTGCCCCTCTTTTTTTCTGACAGTTGTTTTCTTTACTTTTCAGCTGTGAAAAGTTTGTTGGAGAACAGAAAACCTTTCTTGAAGAAGACCATTTACAACTTCAACTGCAGCACAAAGCTCATCGTTTGTGACCCTGGAACTTAAACTTCATAATCAGACACTAGCGTGTCTTTCCTTTCTTCCCTTAGAGAGTCTGGCTATCGCTCCTGCCATTTCCTTAGTCCCAGTCACCATGGTGATAAATCACCAAAATGGCTGCCACCAAGTGATAAAGTCATTACGAGACAGTCTTTATTTACATACTCGTGGCTTTTCCACACTGAGCCTAATGAAATGAGAACCCGAGAGGGACAGAAATCAGGGTGAGTGGGAGGAAGGCTAGAGAACTATAGGGATTTTGTGTGTGTGTGTTTGTGTGTGTGTGTGTGTGTGTGTGCGTGTGTGTGTGTGTGTACCATGAATGAATTAGATTTCCGATCTTGTTTTAAAAGAGCAGTTGGTTCTGCAGATGGCTTTTTGCTCTTTTCATTAAATTCAATAGATGTTCTGGAGTGAATATTTTTAGAGTCAGTGAGATGATTGGTCGATTGTTTTAATGGATGCTTTGGTGAAAGAAAGGGGCTGTTGAAATGACAACACAATCACTGAAAGTCACAGTACAAACATCCTTCCATTTGTTCAGGTATTTGTAACCAAGCACAACTCAAGTACCATATTTTATGATCTAATTTGATTTTTTTTTCTTTAAGAAAAGAGGAGCAGTGCATAAACAAAATGCAATCTACATTTAATTCAACACAACAGTTAAGCAGATTTCTTGATTGGTGCAAAGATGTACATCACAATTTATTGGCCCCAGATGAATATCCGGAGTCAAGCAGGTTGCAAATAAACTGCACTGATGGGGTATGAAATGAAGCCAGGCGCTAAGCCACTTCACAGCCCGCTTTCAAGAGGTATAGAGACGAGAGGATGAATGGAGAAGAAATATAGTGCCTCAGAGTAAATGATATGGAGGGATTAGGTGCTGAACTGGAAGGGGCACGGATGTAATACCCCAGAACAATTGCACTTCCTGTCTGTGCGGTCCTGCTGGGTTTTTTTTTTTTTTTTGTCTTTCTGTCAGCTTCATTCTCTCTCTCTCTCTCGTGATTTTATGATGCTTTCAACTAATAGACTGGATCCACGCAACTCTTCCAGACACAATCCAGCAACGAGCTATCGATCCGGTGTTTGGCTCTCTTCTCTGAGATGGGGTGAAAGATAACCTCTAATGTGTGTTGCATTCCGCTTATTTCAGAACCTTTGATTCTCTGCTATAAGGTTTTGCTGTGTGATGAGGGGAAAAGGAGAAAAATCAAAGATGGCAAAAAGTGTCTGAAGCAAGTTTTACAAAGCTAGTATACTGCAAACAAATTTAATACAGACAATTGAATAATTTGATTACATAAAGACTCGATAATAAATCAATAATCAAATCAGTTATCAAAAACGAAAAGTAAATGAAAGCACTTTTGTGAACTGAAATAAAAATAAAATCAGGCATAATTCGAGAAAAAAATTATTAATGGCTCCAAAACTAACATAAAATAAACATGGCCTCAAATGAATTGTAATTGTTGATACATGGTTTTAAATGGCATTGACTTAAATAAATAGTCAAAGTTAGAGTGGGAAAAAAAACTAAACTCATTTGAAGACAAATTGACAATAAAATTCAACAAAAAACTACAATAACCCTGCTGATAAATAAACTGTATTTAATACAAATAACAATACAAAATGTAATTTACTAATTCAAGGCAGCTAATTATTTTAAAGGAAAAGTATATTAATATATATTTTGAGAAATGTATCAGTGTTTTGTACATATAGTGGAGTCTATGCTAGTCAATGCTAAAAAAAAAAAAGTTGTTTGGTTACCAACTTTCTTCAGAGGAGCTTCTTTAATGTTCCACAAAAAAGAAAGACAGATCATACACACAGTTATTTGTTATATTTAACAAATAATCCACAATACCTCTCACTCAACAAGCATGAGTTTGAGTTCTATGAAACTACCCCAGAACTGCAGCTAACACCCAGATACAGAACCAGGCACCGTTTAGGCCCTGATCAGACAGAACGAGTTCCCTTTCGTTCAGTCACTACGACGTAACGTTAGTGACTAAAGAATGGGGGTTTCGCTTAGAAGCCTATCATCTTCGAGCACTTAGAAAACACCCAATGGCGTGCCATGCGGGACGGCGAGTGAACACGTTTCCTCGATGCCTCAATATCCCAGGATGGGCTATTCGGCGGCGAGGTTGAGAGCTTCGCCCAACAGTTCTCAGCCGCCCAGAAGCAGACTGAGGCCATAAAATTCATACTTCCCCGGCGGTCCGCTGCTGCCTCCACCCAGCCGCCCGCGCAGTTGCCTCAGCCTGCTCGCCGCCGAGGACACCCTCCTGCAGTTCCCTCAACCTCTGCGCCACCCAAGCAGCAGCCTCCACCCGGGCCGCGCAGAGGTAACCGCAGGAAGGCGCCCCAGTCCGCTCCAGCCCCGCAGCCCGCGAAAAAACGCCAGGCCAAGCGGCGCTCCTGATGCGAACAGCTCAAGGATGGGCAGTTCTTCAGTGAGAGGGCCGCTCCTTCCCCCGGTGGACGGTCGGGGGAGAATCTTTTGTTCAGCTGCTGGCCCCCGGGTCAGCAGCACCCTAATGTGGTTAAAGAAAGAAGTGACAATCCCATCCCTGAGCAACCAGAGACCGGCGATGACAGTGTGCATCCCACTCGCATCCCTCTCTGTCGCCAGCCTCCTCTCAGAGCAGACCCCAGTGGAACGCGCGTCCTTTCCTGGTCTCCTCTGTCAGGACGCAGCCGTTAACTGTGCCCCCACACGGGGACGCCCAAAAGCCTCCCATGTCCGGGCCGGTAACGCTGCCTCACTGCCCCACCCTGGGTACGCCTGTGCTCTGAATGACCCCGCTGGTGCAGTTCCTGGGAGCCTGGCTTCAGCTTCCGGGACTGTCCCGCTGGGTCGCGCTGACCATCAGGCTTGGCTACGCGATTCAGTTCACGCAGGCTCCTACCTGCTACAGGGGAGTCCGCCATACCATGGTCGGGCCAACGCCCCCGTCATGCGTGCGGAGGGTGCGTCATCCTGGACCTTTGCATCTTGAACCGAACCCTGCACAGGCTTCCGTTCAAGATGTTGACTGCAAAACACCTTTTCGAATGCGTTCGTCCGGGCGATTGGTTTGCAGCGATTGACCTGAAGGACGCCTACTTTCATGTCTCCATCCTTCCTCGACACAGACCGTTCCTACGGTTTGCTTTCGAGGGGCGGGCATATCAGTACGCGGTCCTCCCATTCCATCCCTGGTCTCTATCTCTGTCCCCTTGCGTCTTTACGAAGATTTTCGAGGCAGCCCTTGCGCCCCTTCGGCAGCACGGGGTTCACATCCTGAACTACCTCGACGACTGTCTCATACTGGGCCACTCTCGAGCGCAGGTTTGCGAACACAGAGATCGGGTGCTCCAACACCTAGCCCGTCTGGGCCTTCGGGTCAATTGGGAAAAGAGCAAACTCTGCGCAGCGCAGAGGATCTCTTTTCTCGGTATGGACATCGACTCTGTCGCCATGTACGCGCAGCTTTCGAGCGAGCGCGTGCAGTCTCTGCTGACTTGCCTCCGTCAAATCGAGAGCAAGAGTACGGTTCCACTGAAACTGTTTCTGAGGCTCCTGGGGCATATGGCATCTGCAGCCGCGGTGACGCCGCTCGGATTGCTTCATGCTTCATATGAGACTGCTTCAGCATTGGCTTCGCGACCAAGTCTCAAGATGGGCATGGCAGTCTGGCACGCTCCGGGGACAAGTGACTCGGGCCTGTTTACAGACTCTCACCCCGTGGTCGAACCTCAGTTTTCTACGGGCCGGTGTGCCCTTCGAACGAGTTTCCAGGCATGTTGTCGTATCGACGGATGCCTCTGCCACGGGCTGCCATGTGCAATGGACAAGCAGCCGCGGGCTCCTGGACAGGACCCCAGCGTCTCCTGCATGTCAATTGCCTCGAGTTGCTGGCAGTACGGTTCGCCCTGCACCGCTTCCGGGCGTTGCTGAAGGGTCAACATGTGCTAGTCAAGACAGACAACACGGCCGTTGTAGCGTACATCAACCACCAGGGCGGTCTACGCTCCCGCCGTATGTCTCAACTCACCCGCCATCTCGTTCTATGGAGTCAGAAGCGCCTGAGGTCCCTTCATGCTGTCCATATTCCGGGAGTCCTGAACCGTGCAGCCTACGAGCTCTCACGGTCTCAGCCACTGCCGGGAGAATGAAGACTCCATCCCCAGACGGTCCAGCTGATTTGGGAACAGTTCGGGGACGTGCAGATAGATCTGTTTGCCTCCCACGACTCTTCCCACTGCAGCCTGTTCTATTCCCTGACCGAGGGCACGCTCGACACGGATGCACTGGTGCACAGCTGGCCGTGGGGCCTCCGCAAATATGCGTTCCCCCCAGTGAGCCTACTCGCACAGCTCTTGTGCAAGATCAGGGAGGACAAGGAGCAGGTCGCCCCATATTTGCACGGCTGGACCTGGTTCCCCGAACTAGTACTCCTTGCGACAGCCCCTCCCTGGCCTATTCCTCTGAGACCGGACCTCCTTACTCAGAGACAGGGCACCCTATGGCACCCGCGTCCCGATCTGTGGAACCTCCACGTGTGGCTCCTGGATGGGACGCGGCAGGTTTGAGTAGCCTACCACCTGCGGTGGTCACTACCATCACTTCCGCTAGGGCAGAGTCCACTCAGCATGCCTATGCGTTGAAGTGGAACCTCTTCGTCACCTGGTGCTCTTCTCGCCAAGAAGACCCCTGGAAATGCCCGATCGGGTCTCGTTCCTCCAAGAAGGGTTGGAGCGAAGGCTGTCTCCCTCCACCCTTAAAGTTTATGTGGCCGCAATATCTGCCCACCATGATCTCTTGGAGAACAAAAAGGTAAGTCAGCACGACCTGATCATCAGGTTCCTAAGGGGGTCGAGGAGACTGAATCCTCCTCGCTCTCCTCTCGTACCCTCTTGGGACCTCTCAGTAGTTTTAGATGCTCTGCAGAGGCCTCCCTTTGAGCCTTTGCAGTCAGTGGATCTTAAATATTTGTCAATGAAGACAGCGATCCTGACTTTATTGGCCTCTGTTAAGAGGGTCGGGGACCTGCAGGCATTTTCGGTTGACGAAGCGTGCCTGGAATTCGGGCCGGCCTACTCTCACGTGATCCTGAGACCCCGGCTTGGATATGTGCCCAAGGTTCCCACCACTCCGTTCAAGGACCAGGTGGTGAACCTGTAAGCGCTGCCCATGGAGGGGGCAGACCCAGCCTTGGCATTGCTCTGTCCAGTATGTGCCCTCCGCGCTTACGTAGACAGGACGCAATGTTTCAGGACCTCAGACCAGCTCTTTGTCTGTTATGGTGGAGAGCGGAAGGGAAGGGCTCTCTCAAAGCCAAGGTCGTCTCACTGGATAGTAGACACCATTGTTTTGGCTTACCAGCAGCAAGGTCGACCATGTCCCCTTGGGGTTCGGGCCCACTCCACTCGGAGTGTCGCCTCCTCTTGGGCTTTAGCGCATGGCGCCTCGCTAACAGACATCTGCAGAACTGCAGGCTGGGCGACACCGAACACATTCGGCAGATTCTATAATCTCCGAGTGGAGCCAGTGTCCGACTATGTACTCGCCCCCCCCCCCCCCCCGAGGGGCCGGTAATGGACCAGGCTCAGGTGTCTTCGCTTGCTCGCCATTCCACTCCGCGGACTGGATACTTGCAATATTTTCCTCAGGTGAGCTCCCCGAGAGCCCTGAGTCCCTCCAGCACTGCTCACGCCGATACCTGTGTGTCTGCCCTCAAACGAGCCCAGACCCTTGTGTCCAGCCAGGTGCCCCGTGTGCATGGTTCCCCTCCAGCGACCCCCACACGTGTATTTCCACCGTAAACCTCCGCAGTGAGCAGGTGTCTTTCCCTTGGCAAGTCCCTGCCACCCCTGGGGTTAAAAATCCACCTTCGGCTGGTACCCTAGAGATTTCCCATATGCAGCCCTAAGCGGGTCATAAGTGTACTCTCTAAGTCCTCCCTACGGGTAGGCATCTTTGCATACCTCCACTGGAATATGCCTCCCAGTGTACCTTGGTTTTCCTGTGATAAGTGGAGTCCCTCGTCCGTACTAGTCTTACGACAGGGAACTCACACTTACGCAGGGCACTGGAAGACGGCTAAGTGGCGTGATTTTATTAGGACCCCCATTCGTTAGTCATTAACGTTACGTCGTAGTGACTGAACGAAAGGGAACGTCTCAGTCACGTTTTTTCTATTGTCCAATCAAATGAATTGAGAGGTGGGCCTTCTGTTGTGCATTTACTAGATGAGTAAATATTAATTTTAACGCTTTTTAGAATGGCACACTGTAGTTTACCAAGATGACAGTTTGGTATCTATGAATATGTAATTTACATATTAAATTTTGCTCACTCTGTTACATTTGATTATTATAAGAATCTTGGTTCTTCTCTTAACATACAATCCAATTCCATATGCAAACCACCCTGCTAGAAGACAAAAGGATCGTAAACTTCCCTCTGAAAGTACAACTCCTGGTTCCCTCACCTCCTGAGGGTGTGACATCTTCACACTTTAAAGGATTACCGATCGAAAGATCACTGGGCAATTCTGGGAAATTCTGACATGAAGATGAGGATGCTGAGCTAGATGTCTTGGAAGGACCCTTAAGTTTGTTTTGTCTTTTCAATCATCAAAAACGTTCTGCATCAACCTGGTTCTCTATCATTAATATAACTTCAGTCAAGATCAACAAAAGCCTCAACAAATTGCATCAGGACTCTCTTAGTCTCAGGCTCAGACGCCCACGGACTGTTGGCTGAACGTCTGATATAGCACACTTATCTGGAAACACTTCAGGAGTTTTCAAGTCAACTTCACATTTTCACGCCCCTAAACATGACGCGGAACTAAATGAACTGTGATTGGTTGCGTTACATGTCAGTCAAACGTCCTCTTGGGCGGGACCAATGAAAGCTGCGATAGAGTCAGTCTGAAGGTCTGGCTTTGTGAGACAAGAAATAGGACACTATTTGAGGGGAGAGCCATTTGTAGTGATGTCTGAAACCATAATGGATGTTATTGAGTGCACTCATTGTATACCACATTGCACCGCAATAACGAGTGTACAGCAGATGTAGCTACACACAGCGGCTGTCTAAATTCGCTCACTTGTTTTCATTCACTCCTTCAAGTGCACTGTATTAGTGGACTAAAGTAGGGAATAGTGATTGAGGGTATAGGGGGCAATTTCGGATTCAGCCTAGGACTCTCCTTCACTGCAAAAAATGCATTTCTTACTTAGTATTTTTGTCTTGTTTCCAGTCCAAATATCTAAAAATTGCTTAAGAAGATGCTTTTACTAGATAAGTAAAGTGACAATATATTTTTTCTTGTTTTCTGGGGGGAAACCAATCGAAATGAAGTAAAACAAGCAAAATTATCTGCCAATAGGGTAAGAAAAATAATCTTGTTTCTGTTGGGGACAGAAACAAGAAACAAGATTTCAAACAGAAACAAGATTATTTTTCTTACCCCATTGGCAGATAATGATGTAATTTTACTTAACTAGTAAATGCATCTTGATTTAAGAATTTTTAGATATTTAGACTGGAATCTTTAGCGTAGTTAATAAAGTCTTGTTTGTATCACACTTGAGGTGTTTTGCTGTTTTGCTCATAAACTGGAGACCCTAATCATGCCAATCACAGCTACATGTGCTCAGAAAGTGTTGTATAAGTATTAGGATATTATTGTCTATGGCCCTGTACTAATATCCTACTATATTATATATACGTTATTATACTACGGGGCTGTTGAATGCTTGAATCTGATTGGCTGATGAACGTTCTGAGGTGTGCAATTATTTTCAGGGAAATGCACAGCGAACGTAGTTCCAGGCAGCTCTCTTGACCGCATTACAGTTCCATATCATTTTGCATAGTTAACTGTAATAACGGAAATTACAGGACTAAAAAAAACAACATGACAGACGATTAGAACGTTCATCAGCCAATCAGATTCAAGCATTCAACGGCCCCGTAGTATAAAGTGTAGCAACTTAAAGGCTACACATGACATTTTTTCACTAGCGAGGTAATAACAGCACAGTTTAGAGATGCACAGAGGTAGTAGCCTAATTCACACAAGCTTCTCTCTCTCTCTCTCTCTCTCTCTCTCTCTCTCTCTCTCTCTCTCTCTCTGTGTGTCGCTCTCGCTCTCTTTCTAATAACTTCATTAATAACTGCAGTAGAATGCTAGTAGAAGCTTCCGTTACCAGCTTTAAAATGACGTTTCAGAACTAGCAAAAGAGCCGTTGGATGAGACGCGGAAGAAATAATCCTACTCACAATAGCGATTTAAGTACAAAAACCAGACAAATCCCTTTCAAATCATCGGATCGATGTCTTGAGGTGTGGTAACCGTAGTATAAGCGGAATAATTGACTCCGGGCCGTTGATTTATTAGAAAAATAATGCACACCCGAGGTGGTGATGCGGTCACGGTGCGAAGCGGAGTGGCCATTACACCTTGGGTGTGCATTATTTTTCTAATAATTCAACGGCCCGGAGTCAATTATTCCTTATATTTATCAACATATTATTATTAACTCTTACTTACTTTTCTTATTGTTGACTCTGGCCAGCTGCTATAACTTTCCTCGAGTAAAATGTGCACGTTCATAAAAGTTTCACTTCATCCCTTAAATGCATTACATACCTGTCGCAAACTGAGCTACATACGAAACATAAATGCACCACAAAAGCATTTAGAACTCACATATGATTGAATCCACCCTTCACCACCACTACCCTGTTAAACCCATGAGCACTGCCCTAATTAAACGTCATCTGTGTCTCTAGGACATCAGTGTCTATCCAAATGGAAAGCAAGCAGTGTCCATTAAAACTTGCATGGTATGACGGAGCAGTCCAAAAATAGATTTATCATAATAAAAGCATAATCGTGGAACAATAAAAATGAAATGGGGTACAGGCCACTGCTGAGTTAGAACTAGGCTGAATGATTAAGAGGAAATTTAATCTCTAATGAGATTTATTCTTTTGATTCGACTGCCCTTTAAAACAGACGTCATCTTACAGAACATTTTAATGCCCTTGCTTAATTGTTTCGCGGAAAAGGGAAAGGCTGTATGTGTACATGTGAGTATGGGAAAAGCAGCAAGGGAGGTATCGTTTCAGGGATGAGTTTAAAACATTTTCCATAGTCATATGTTATATATAGCTCTGCTCTGAGTGACTCAGCTCTGTCTTTCCTTTCCCGCTCTTTTATTTCCTCTACCACAATGCAATCAGCACAAATGGCTCAGCAAGAAATTAGAGTGAATGCCGACTAATTGAATGACGTGACTAATTCATTGAATGTGTGTTCTGACTTCAAACACTCATGACACACTCATGTCATCATCAAACAATAGGAATGTTCTCATGAATATGCAAAACTGATTGTCAGTCTTTAAAATTCTGACTCACAGTAAAATGAACAATCATCAGAAAGGTCTCTTGAGAGGGACCTTGTTAGTGTCCTGCACTGTGTCCTAACCAGATTTGACACATCAGCGAAGATTTCAGCTTCAAGATTAGGGCTGCACGATTTGGAGAAAATATCGAATTGCGATTATTCTTGTTAAAATTCCGATTATTATTATTTATTTATTTTTACAAATGAAAAGTGTGTATATAACATTTTGTGTTTATATATTAATATGACTAATAATAATTATTATGATTATTATTATTGCTAAATAAAAATAAGAAATATTACTATTAAAATAACATTCATTATTAAAAATAATTAAAATCATTTAAGCATTTAAGAATAAATATAACAGTATAATAATAATAATGTTTATATTTTACAGAAAACTAAAAAATAATGGGTTACCTGTTAATATGCAGACAGCCTATGACTAAAAATCATTAGAAAGGTCTAAGGATTTATTGTAAAAAAAAAAATGTATTATACAAATCTGTGCTTTTTATCTGTGATATCAATTTCTTAAAGTCTATGTCTTTAATATGAAATATGAGCCTCTTATGCATCCACTGTGGGGATTAAAACTCCTGTACATTGAAGAAAAACATATGGATTGTCATTTAAATTTATTTACAGAGAGGTATCATTTTTCTTATTTTCTACCCAAAAGTTTAATTCATACTGGAGGCCAGAGGGTGCCCTCGAGCAGAAACGCCACATTTGCGTCAGAGAAGTAATCCTTCGGTTTCAGGAAATCCCAATGGGAAATCCCTAATGTGAAGCTTGTGCTGTAGGCTGAATAAAACAAAGATAGAAACGCCTTGACTGATTAAACATAAAGATAATACTTCTGCAACAAGATATGGTGTATTTGAGTTCTTCAATCCTTCTCGGGTATTTTCATAATAATAAAAGTATTCAATGCTGAATGACATTCTGTGATAAGAAGCCACATCAGCTCGACTGACGATATGAAATGAGTTAAAACATGTTATTAAACGTTGTATTTGGTTGGACAACAGATTTATGAACGCATTACTAGTTTGTGAAGATGTTTGACACATGTTGCTCAAACTCGCAGTGCTTTCAGACTGAGCAGCATTTACTACTTATCACAGAGCCGCTCTTCACTGACACGCTGGGCATATATTTAATTAACGCTTTCATAATCACACATAAGCCAAATCGCCATTGCGATTCGATTTTGATTAATCGTGCATCCCTATTCAATATATATATATATTTTTTTTCCCGTCTTCATTGAAAGTTGCTGGTACACTGCTGGTAGATACTGTGACTACACCATCTGGCAGCACAAAGCATACATATGCATTTAAAAACATAACATCAAATCGTGAACTTTCTTAAGATGAGTGCTTTGGGCACAACAACAACAACAAAAAAAGAGCTTGTCAGATGTTGTGGAAGGTTTAAGCAAAAATGAATGAATTTACTAGAGAAATGTATTAAACTAAGAACGTTGTGTGATTCCCAAGGACAAGACTTTTGAGAATCTGTGTGATCTTGCTATAGAGGTTCAAAGATTTATTTTATCATAAATACCATTGCTTTTTGTTCTCTCTCGCTCATGCACCCTTCAAGCTTTCGAGTGGTAAATAATTTTTGAACATGTTGATTAATGAAGCTATGTTTCTATAGTGTTAAAGGTTGACCGCAGTTTGGTTAGTCATGGCTGATTTATGATTAATAGCAGAAATAACTGCTACAACACACGCAACATCCCCATGAGCAAACGCCTTGAAGAATGAAACTACCTACCATTACCAATTAAGCAGATTTACAGCCGCCACAATCACCCATTACACAATATGTTTTATGAACAGATATAGTTTATAGTCCAGCCACAAGGATCCATAATTTGCGCTGTGGCTGCATCTGGAGAGGGAGGGTATTGTGCTTTGTCCTAATCAGAAACTCCAGACGTCAAAAGATACAACAATGGGTTACTATGCAAAACATATCATGTCCTCAGCGGTAACCTGGTTGCAAATACATCTGCAGCAGATGGTCCTAAAATATCTACTGTTATTGCAGACCTGCAAGATGAGATATAATTAACTTGCACCCTCGTGTTTCATACTGTTGAGTAACACTTCAAACTTTCATTTAGCATATGACTCAAAAGATCTTCAAAAAAACGTATGAAATCATTGACCATACTGACCCTCTTGGAGCATAAACAGTGCTCAAATCCATATGGAAACACACAGAGAGAGAGAGAGAGAGAGAGAGAGAGAGAGAGAGAGAGAGAGAGAGAGAGAGAGAGAGAGAGAGAGACCAAAGGCTGGTTGGCAAGAGCTCTATGTGGGGAGAGATGTAGCATCTTTATGCTTTGTGATATAAATGTCGGAGGTGAAATAAAGAGCCTATTATCTAGCCTGCTGGAAAGTAGCACAAAAAGTAGAAAAGTAAAAGAGTGGAGAGAGAAAGAAATAATGTAAGGTAAAAGGCTGCGAAAGAAAATCAGAACCTACAATGTGAGAGGAAAACAATGGCTAAAAAGAGAGAGTGTGTCACTGCAGGAGTAAGGATGTGTGGCAGACAAACTGAACAACACAGAATGACACAGTCAGTGACAATTGTGCACTTTGGACAAAAGGTGGAAAAAGGCAGAGCGATCTTTACAAGGCTTCTTAGATACTGCCATTTCCATGGAGACGGGTTTATTATGGAATTTTTGTCGGCAAAGGTGCAATCTTCGAAAATGTCAGTCTTGCAGCTAAAAGATGAATCCTTGGAAAAATGTGCCAGGTCATCTTTCTTACAGTTGCAACTCTTTATGAATAAACACAGCAATTAAATGTTCAATTAATCTTTCAACAAGTTATTCCATAAATGGAGAAGACCTACACTGAGTTTAAAGGGATAGTTCACAAAAAGAAAAAAGACCCCAAGTGAAAAAATAGTATACTTAAGCACAATTTATTTGTTTGTACTTCATGTATGTCATGTATTTGTGACACACTATAAATTGGTATACTTAAAGTCTGTTAAATTGGAACAACTAATTTTGTACTAAATGCATTTTAGTTGTACAAAAGCAGTACTAAAGTTCAACTAAAGTTGTATTAAATATACTTGTTTGTGCTAAAGTGGAACTATTCCAAGTATACTTAAGTACAATTTAAATATACTCTTGTATAAATGCAGAATTCACTCAGCATAAACTTCAAATGTACATTACAATTGAAATTCAATTACACCGTAAGAGTGTTGAACATACATTATTATTAATATTATACTGACAAACTTTTAGTGATTTTAAAACATACTGCAATGGCATTCCAAGTAAACTTGAAGTTTGCTAATGGCATCATTATAGTGTGCTTCAAATAGGCTACAATAAAGTAATCTTTATAAATAATGGCACAGCTTATGAATTTGCCTTTTGCTGACATTTTATAGTCACCTTGCAGTATACCATTAACTTGCTTATCCGGTGAACATCAGTGAGACAATGGCAACAGATACAGTGGCAAGAAAAAGTATGTGATCCGCTTGCAGAATCTGTGAAAATGGGAATAATTTGAACTAAATAAGAGGGATCATACAAAATGCATATTTTTTTATTTATTCCTGTCCTGAATAAGATATTTTACATAAAAAATGTTTACATATCCACAAGACAAAAAAAAAAAAGAAGAAGCTGAATTTATTCAAATGACCCAGATCAAAGGGGTTACATTTCATTCCGTGGAAACGAGTAGCCAATTCATTCTTTAAAAAAAAAAAAATCTTTAAATCTTCAAGAAAGTCATAAAGGTTTGGAACGACATGAGCGTGATCATGACTGAATTTGCATTCTAGGGTGAACTATCCCTTTAAGAAACAGACAAACAATGATACACAGCATAACAAAATTACATTTATGCAAAGAAAAATGTCAAAATATCTCATGGCTTTGCCGTCCAAACAGAATTAATCTGTTGTACCCCTGATTTAGGTGAGTTCTTGTGTGCAGTCTCTGAATCACGCACACTTTTTTTTCTCTCGTTAGAGCAACACTTCTGTAACCTGAATAACTTCTCCTGGACTAAACTTAAAACCCATGAAGAGTTTCAATGACTGACAAATGTGTTTATCAATATAGTCCATGGCAGGGCCTTGGAGCACGACTGACTTTTCAGAGATAAAAAAAGGAAAGCCTCTAGAGGCCGAGGCATGTCTATTTGCTGTCAAAAAAAGCCTCCCTGAGACATGCACACTCAGGGCCCTCGAGTTACAGCCAAAGCTTGGAAAAGAGTGAGAGAGATATCGAAATGTCTTTGTGCCAAAACAGATTTCAATATACAAGGGAGTTGGGGGCTGAAAAGAGAATGGAAGAGACGCAGACAAGAGATAGACGTCTTTAAATCAAAAATGCTATCTGTGTATCTCTGTGGTGTTTTTTTTTTTTGGCTTGAAAAAAAAAGGTGAAAACTGGAGCACAGTCTTATCCAAGGCTAAAAAAAGCAGGTGAATGCAGCTTAGTTTCACACAATCCTCTCTATAACACTATTAATAATTCACATTTGTACCAAGAACAAAAATACAATTGATCAAATGGGCTTTCTTAGCAGTGGTGTGTGGAGACACTTCGTAAATGTAGTTTTGTGTCCAGGCTATCAGTTAGCGGTTACTGAAAAAACTGTGAATGAGCCTCACACTGGGATCCATGGGGCCATGACTCCCTCCCTCTCTCTCTCTCTCTCTCTCTCTCTCTCTCTCTCTCTCTCTCTCTCTCTCTCTCTCTCTCTCTCTCTCTCTGAGTTTGTTGTATGCTGGGAGTTTGGCGTAAGTGTGAGTGTTTCTAGTTTAAGTTGTCTTTTTGCCAATGTCCCTTTTTTCTAAAGAAGTAGGATGACTTTGGTCAGGGAGTGGGGAAAATAGGAATAAATGCGGCTGATTTCTCTTGACTAACTTTTAGACATGGCTCTAAATGTGTGCTTGATGTGTCTCTGTCAGTAGAGGATTGCCTGCTGGCCATGAGAACTACAGTTGGCAGCGTTAATATCAATGCTGCCTCCCATATGAAAAAGGCGATAGTTATCTTCCCGAGTCAAAGCCAAATGGTAGATGACTTAATAGAAAGCGGATTAATAATCAAAGGCATGTTTGGGACCGTTTTGCCTCTGTCAAGCCAATCAAAGAAGATCGTCTAGTCAAACATCTCAGTTTGTTAAAAATGAAAATCTAGAGGAAATACTTAAGAGATATGCCCCTGGTTTCACAGATAAGGCTTAAGCTAGTCCCAGACTAAAATGCACGTTTGAGCTGAAAGCAACTTGCAATGACATCTCAGTGCCATTGTTTTGTCTCAAAATGCACAGCAGCAATGTTTTTTCTAAGACACGTTTATAAAAACTACTTAAATGTCCTAATTGAAATAAGGTCTAATCCTGGCTTAGTCTAAAACCTGTCTGTAAAACCAGGCCATGATAAATTAGTGAGTCTCATCAAAATGATTTCGCTCAGATACACAAATCCTGAACTTCGCCGCCAGGTTTTCAGTGATCCTTTGAACATGTCTGTAAAATTAACCATTGAGGGTAAGGAGTACATTATTTTTGTTAATTCAGAGTCTATGAAATAATTTATTTGTGGCGAATTCAGACTTGCCTGCTTTGTAATAGAAATAATTGATGTTAATGTGGAAGATAATGATAGGGTGAGAGGCTCTGACTCAATTGTGGATGATGCGCTGTTCCAACTTCCACAGGCCAGAGTGGAATCTATGCCAAGTAGCTCACATGAAAAGAGATCTGTGTCGGTTAATTCAAACAATATTCCTGTGGAGATAGCCGGGGTAACGGCTGGCCCATAGTCACACAGCTAGAGTGACGGTGATGAAAAACAAACACAATCTGCTGTAACCGATATTAAAATAAGTACTGATGAATCGATTGATCAAGGAGATAATGTTTTGCAAGGGGGAATGGATTTAAGGCTACAGGCGGAGGATTTCGGTAACAATTACGAGGGCATATGATGGAAATGACAGGATAAACTTGGAGCATACTTCTGAAGGTAGGACCAAACTTTACTCAGTGCAACAGATTAATACTTTTCATGACAAAACAAAAGGCCATATTAAGTCATGGGGTTGATATTTGGACCTAAATATAAGGAGCAACCTGTAAGTGTTTTTTTAATTGGTTCCTGGTCGTATGTTGCATGTAACGGTTCATGGACTTAGGTTTTCATTTTTTGAAAACCCAATGCTTACTTTTAACTGCCACACCCCATATATTGTACAGTATTTCAACAGTAAATGTACAACAAAACAATTTTTTTACAATGCAATGTTCATCATTTTCACAATTTTTCCATGTGTTTGCCCCAAATATTAGCCTAGAAATCTAGACGCACCCTAGCGGCAGCAAATGTAATTTGCAGTCAGTGTCGTCTAGCAACTCTCCGTTGGCTTGCGATCTGGAAAAACCAAACTCTAGTCAGGCCAATCACATTGTGTATAGAGTCGGTGGGCAGGCTTAACATAATGACGGCAAAGGTTACGGCGGTTCCGTGTGCTACTTGTAAACAAAGAAGCTGTCGAACAGCGGCCTTTTGAATCGGCTTTGGCTCCGACTCTGGAAGACTTGGAGTTAAGCTTTTCTTTGAGAAAAGAACAAAGAAAGGCACTGAAGTCATTCTTAAAAAAGGAAGATGTGTTCTGAGTTTTGCCGACCGAATAGGGCGAAAGTTTAATCTATAAATTAGCTCCGCTTCACCTTCTTCGTTGCTCTGGTTGGTTGTAGCGCTATCCTATTGCGTGCAGAGGAAATCTGAAAGACAACCGTTTATCCCGCCCCTCGGATTGAGGCCTGCCAATGGTGTGTTCCCAGACCCAACATCTTGATGTGGGTCTGGCTTGTCAGGCTACCCAAATATTGGTTCAGAACAAATTATTTTCTTTACAATCTGAAGACTGCTCTAAGTAACGTTTAGGATAGAATGGTTATACTGGCTGGGGATTTAAATGTACTATAGACTACACACTAGATAGGAACCATGAAGAAAACCCATAGTCAGTCAGCAGATGAACTTAAAACTTTCATAAACTTTCATAAGCCAGGCTCAATACAATTTATGTACAGAAAAGTAATAGGAGTATTTTTCTTATAGTTATATTATTCCTATTGCTTTATCTGATTCTCATTATACGTCTGTTGAAGTTTCTATTACATAGAGCCCTCTAAAGCACTCATACAATTTTGTGCACTCTTTCACCCTTTTTTAGGAGGCTTGGAGAGATAGAAAATTGCAGTATAAGTCCCTAAGTCAAAGGAGGGATATTCTGCACCAGCACCTACTTCACATACTCCATAAAGCTCCCTCGAGAACCATCTATGGGCAGGTGTGCCTTCAGCCGCTTGTTAAGTCCGGTGTTATAGAAAGCGAGCAGTCGGGGTATAGTGGGTGAGGCACGTCAGATCAAGAAAGTCTCTCATGTGGTCCTCTAGGGAGCGGTCACAGAGGACGGCAATCAACAGAACAGGGAACAGGTGATTTATTAGGGACTATGGAAACAAATGAGAACTCAGGCAATGATAATGAAACTCCAGATAGTGAAACTAAACATGATTGTGGAGACATGATTTGTTGATCAAAATCAAACAAAGAAAAGAAGAATGAACAGCAGGTTATCTATTTAAATGCAGACATAAAACAAAAATGCCCTTCAATAAACGTATCAAAATATCTGATCACTCAAACAATCAAACGTTTTTTTTGTTTTGTTTTTTTAAACATTGATACATTTGATAGCACTGGAATTGTATTAATATTACAATTGCATTTAAAGTAGTGTTTCTGGACTCTGTTATTTCATTTATGAACCTAGAAAAGCATCCATCTGCTCTGCTGATTTAACTGTCAAACTGTATATGCACTTTGTTGTAATATGCTTTGATATGAAAACATCTGCAGAGAACATAAATATAAATATGCCCCCATTTGCTCTTTGCTTCTATTTACTGATCATCAGGCAACTCTTGCCTCATGTTACTAACCTTCTCTTCTAGTCTCAACTCTAGTCTGTATTTCGCAGATTATTTCAAACCGCCAGTTATGGTCCAGGCCACACAGTGCATCGTTACAACCAAATCACTCACCCACTAACATCAGTCACACACCATAATTTACCTCCATTTCTGAAAGCAAGTTGCATGCATGAGTTAGTAAGGTCACCATCGCACACACAAACCGTTCTCCTTCACCACATCCAATCGATCGTTTCAACATATGAGCCCTTGATCCATAAATCCTGTTGACCTGAACACCTGAGGGTGAAACAAGTCTGCACACTGGAGGAATTTGGTTAGAGACTCATCCTCTCTCAGTGATGTTATTGAGCACTGATTGATCATTTCTACGTGCAGCTTCAGGTCTGATGTAATTAAATGCACTCTAATGAGATTATCCTGGCTATCAGTGGGCCATCAACAGCAGGAGAGGGAGCAGGTACAAGACACACTCACACGCTCAACATATAAGTCACAGAATAAAAGGTTTAGCTCATCTCTCATTTTGTCTCAGACTGGACACATGAGGCATTTATCAGACAAGTGAGAGTAAAGATGTCAAACAAAGGACTGGTTGTCATATGCACAGGTAGGTGACAAAATAATTAAGCGTAAAAGGCAAGAGAAGTGATCCATCCACAGTTTTTTTATGCTTCAACTGAAGACTCTGAACCGAAAATTGTAACCAGACGTGTCAAATCTTCAAGACAGTGACAGGAGCTGATACGAATCAGACGACTCAAGCACGGACCAGTGACTGTATCCCATTATGACATGATTATGTCACATGTGTGTTTGACAGCACCTCAGTTTATGAAACTTCAAAGTTAAAAAATTAAATGAGCAGAAAGTGAGGAACAAAACATCATAAAACCATCATAAACATTCACATCATAAATCCAACCAGTTTAAAATGCGCTAAACAAAAAACATCCTCAGCTTCGGTATGAACAGCTCCATACACAGTATACAAAAAATGTATAAATAAAATCCCATTACATTTATACAAAATGCGGCACAAAACACAAACAGAAAAATAACACTAACACAAAAATAAAAAGGAGCAAAACTATTTACATAAATGGATTATGTGACATAACACAGCGACCTCCATAAATGTACTTATACTCTGAATTAAGTAGTTTTACTTAAAGCTGCAGTCCGTAAGTTTTGCCTCTTTGTCACCTTCTCTGTTTGAAGCCGGCAATTGCAGTTATTTGCAGAGTTATCATCTTTACGTGGGATGTGCATCGGCACGGCTCCTCTGCGCAGATTAATCTAATGTTTTAAGGAGTGTGGCTGTCAGTCACCGCAACAGTGTGGATACTGTACTTCGGAATCACAGATTCTACATCTTGGAAGTATGACTAAAATAAGAATTTTCATAAGATCAAATGTCATCTGAATAAGTAACATGTCTGCCACTTTTGTTCTGACTCAAAAAAGCATTACAATAAATCACGCTACCAACGGTGATTAAATCTAACTATCGCTTAGCTCATATCACATCAAACCGTGCAAATTATTATTATTGTTAACTTTGTTCTTAAATTTGTTAACAACATCAGCATTGCGTGACTGTGTGTATTTAGTGTGTATTAGCGTTACCTGTAGATTTCAATTTATGTTCAGTCTCCTAAGCTGCTGTGAGAATGGCTATAAATGATCCACCACCTGCAGCATCCTCACATCCTCCTTTATGTCTACAGACGCAAAGACGAACGACGGCATGCTCCAATTTCCCGTGGAAAACCTCCAGTACCACTCAAATTATAACACATTATTACAAGCTTACCGTTGTGAATCGGGGGAAGGTAAGGAGATAATTTTGAAAGATAATTTACTTCCAAACCCCATATATTGTACAGTATTTCAACATTAAATTTATGTAATAAAATTGCACAATGCAACGTTCATCATTTTCACCATATATGGTACGTTAATTTACAGTTAACCAATTAGGATTTTTTTTTTTTTTTACAGCGCATGAACAATAAAATTAAATGATTGTAGTAACAGAGATGATATGCGTGATTGATTCAGTAAAAAAGAGAAAAAGTGGTGGGAAGAAAATAGCCAAAGCATTATTTTTGTGATTCTAGGCAGAGGGTCTACTGAGAGAGCTTTGGTTAATAGGGTGAGGCCACCTGAGACCGCATTGCAGTTATAAATTGAGCTCTGTGTGTGGACACTACAAATGTTTGCGCAGGACAAAGTTTGAGAGCATGTCTTTTAAATAACTCAAAAGACTCTCAAAAGATTTCATGTCACTCTCATCCAATAACAAAATGCCTCATCAAAACCACTAATGTTTGCTGACAGACAAATCAGTACATGCACCTCAAATATAAGCTAATAAAAGCAGCCTGGACGTTTATTACTTATTGATTTTCCCTACTGTACTTCTATTTGGAAGCGTAAAGTGAAATCTCATTTAATTGTTTTTCTCTACCCTGTACGTGGGAGGACTTTTTTGTTCGTTTGGTCCCTCACAGCCTCTCAAAGAAAAACTCTGAAGCCATGGGATCACAGAAGGTGCCAAAGTTAAATTGGCAGTAATTTTCTATAATGCTTGTCTCTGTGTGTGTACTGTCGGAATTGTGTGCTTCCCTCAACTATTAAGGAAAGAAAAGTGGAAGTCTGCTCGCGTGATCCAGGTTTAATGTTATGTGTGAAAGTGCGATGTTTTTGTCTGGCAACACAATGTCATCTGATTGTTCTTATATCACAACCCAGAATGCCTCAAAACGTACTTTGTGTGGTGGAGGAGACCAACGTATTTTTAGAAATGCATGTCACATCCTGCAGGGGAAGTGAGGTTATGGGTTTAAATGAATCAGGAATGTGATTGGAATAAGTAAATACCATTCACAGGACACGCCTCATTAACTCTGAAGGATAGCGGATATGTTCAGAACACCTCAGCTAAAAACACACACACACACACACACACACACACACACACACACACACACACACACACACACACACACACACACACACACACACACACACACACACACTGACACCAGAGGAAAGACACTAATTTCTCACTTTTCACTCAAACGATTGTAATGTTAATCAATGTTAATCCCACAAGACCATTGTATAACATCTGTGGATGTGACTGTTTGCAAATTTATTACAGTATGTGTTTAAACAAAGGATTATACAGCACGACAAGTATCTGCACTCATCACTAAAACAATTTGCTAAGATGATGATATTGGAATACATAAGTAATTACTATTTAAACTGCAAATTTTAGTACCAGCATTCCTCACTAAAAATATTTTCTTACATAAGCAATTGGCAGTTAAAAAGGGGGGATTTTCCAATCTGGAGATCGTTGTATAAACTGCCATTATGTCACGACTGTGTCTTAAATACTAGTATGACCAGAGGTGAACCAACATTGAGTGGGGGCCCCAGGCAAAATTAATCAATGTCCTATTTAAAAAAAAAAAAAAAATTATATAGCCTATCTTCGTTATCTAATTTTACAACATAGAAAAAGTAGTCAAAACACATAACAAAACCCCCAAAAATGGGGGCTTTTTTTAAATTACTAAGTAAAATGCTTTTTGTTTAATTAACAAAATGTCACTCTTCATCTTCAGAAGAGAAGATACAATACAATATCTTCAAAATACAGTACAACCTTCATATTTATAACCAATTGTCACCTTAAAAACGGTGCTTTGTGTGGTGGTGACAGGAACAAGAAATTCTCGGACATATAGAAATATGGTTATCATTTTAATCACTTTTATTTATTTAATCACTTTTATTTATTTATTTATTTTATTAGTTTATCAACTAGCCTACGTTAACTCAAACTAATTTAATGTAGAAGAGCTGGATATACTTATTAGCCTACTAATTAAATAGTGCACATTTATATTAGGCTAATTTAATTAGGCTGCTTAAATGTATACGCTGGGTGCATGGAAGCGGCGCGCACGCTTAAAACTTGAGAAAAAACACTGGCAAAAGTAATGATCATAAATGTGTAAGAAAAAAAATAACAAGGAGCCATTTTATTTGTTTATTATTAAACTAGTATTTTCATGACTAGAGTCAGTGTCGGCTGGAGAGATGAAGTTGACGATGCCGCCTCTCCGCAGCGCCTTTAGAGAGAAATGCACTTTTCATACGGATTAGATAACCAGAGAATATTTGTGTTCGATTTTAATTTGTTCGTTTAAAAGTAGACATTTCAAGCTTTCAGGCTAGATATATTTCTCATATATATGTGAGGCAAGAAGCCTGATACGCTTAGTTTCGGTTAATTTATGAGATGTGCTGCAGACGAAAGAAAGCGTGCGTCCTGTTTGCTTTTTTTATTTGACCTATTTTTAACTATTTGTTAGAGCGAGCGGCCAAGCCAAACGGATAAGTTCTCTTCATGCTTAACAAATCAAATCATGCATTTTCTACAGTTTGAAGAAGGTGGTCGAGGCGAGGTGGCGAAAGCATTGCCAGCGTTACTAGAGAGGGGGCCCAACTAAGGGGGATGCAGAGATGTCGCTGCATGTTTATATTACCATTTCTGATTTGTTAAGTGATCAGCCCTCAGGGGCCCCTCAAAATGCAGGGCCCCAGGCAAGTGCCTGCCTTGCCTGCCCTATTGCGATGCCTCTGAGTAGGCTATGACTAACTAGCAGCTAGTCGAGGGTTAATCAGTCTTATGCCAAGTTCACACTACAGGATTTTAAGCCCGATTTGCAAGTCAACGAGCTAGCCGACAGGACGGGCAAATCAGTGGGAGATCAGCGCTCACCAATCTTTATGTGTGAACTACAACTACTCAATGACGCATCAAAGACACTCGCTGATGCCTCGTCGACGCCAAACAAATATCTAGCATGATAAATATCTGGAGCTGTCGGCCGATTCAACATCCTGTTTCGCAATGAGCTACAGCTAATGAGAGAGTCATGTACACATTGCCAAACCACAACACGAGCATGCAGCTACTTTTTCATTATAAACATGTTTTACCCACCTCCAACTTTTTACTCGAGCACAGACAGTCCCTGCTGCCTGTGTGTAATGATCCATTCTTTCACCCGTATTTCTTTGTCAGGGTTTTTCAGAACAGATTATTGTGCAAACAGCTTGCAGTGCTAATTACTCCCCGACGTCCATTTTCAAATAAACTCCTGTTTCACGTTGTTTCGCGTCATTTCCCGTTCCACTTCTCGTGTGTGTTTTCGTGACAAAATGTGGTTTGGGGACCGGATAGAGTCGTTGGGTGACAGAGTTGTTGTCAGCGCGTGTAGTGTGTGACCCACTTGTTGCAGATCATTTATGTAGTGTCACGTAGTGTGAACACCAAAATGACTTCAAGACTCCAGATTACAGACAGAAAGTCATGTAGTCTAAACAGCACAGTGATCTGCCAACGTTTAAAATCATGTAGTGTGAACTAGGCATTACTTATTGGTGTTAAATTAGACTAATCTACATTTGTATGTAACTGACTTTTAAAAAAAAGTTATGAACAGTCTTGAAAAAAAAAAATGTGATGACCAACTTGTAAGACTAGTCTTTGCAGTTTATGCAACCAGCCCCTGGTCTCATGAGAAGTCGGAATAATTCGAATGAAATGGTAAAATCATAAGCATACAAACCAAACCCTAATGCTAAGCATGGTAACGTCTCGGTTACGTATGTAACCGATCTCAATATGTCGGTGACGTCGGCGTAGCGCCGAACGTGATCGTCTGAAAGGGAACGCTTTCTATGAAGCCTGTATTTATGTCATACATACACAACATAATGTAATATGTTGTATCATCTGATAAATAATCATAACACAGCAAAAGTTACAATAAATTATAATACTTATAACTTTTAAGACAACAATTTACAACTAAAAGCTGTACATTTTCATGCAATTCAAGTCATACAAGATCACGTGATTTCACCATCTCGTACAAATTATTTCAAGTTGTCACAAGAGTGTGTTGCTATTGTCTGTTCCACACAGAGACTATGTTTCCCTGTGCAATACAGTACCACCATCAGAGAGGAAAAACAGCTCAGTAGAAAAGCAGAGACACGACAATGTTCTGAACCCCCAGTGAGAGCCCTGCCCCGCTAATGGCCTTAGCAAAATGCCACTGTTTCAAACAGTGAAAAGTGCCTTTCTCAGAAAGCTGAAAATAGACCACTATTATCCATATGCTTAAACATTGGAGGACATTTTTCTTATCAGCACTAATAGCCTGTGAAGTGTACATGCTGAGCTTCAATATGTGATATTACTGTATTAAAAGGATGATAATGGAAGATTGAGTGCTGATGTAAAGCCGCAGTCAGAAATCAAAAGCATTGTGAAGGCAAGCAAGCATTCGGCAGCACAAATGGCACACATAAATGAATACACACAAGCAGATCTTCAGCGCCACGGACAGCAGCAAGACACAAGCACATACTGTAGGTAGGGAAGAGATCTGCTCTGCTTTTGCAACCAGAGCGATTTACATTTCAGTCTGTACTACATATAAAGTTACTGTATGACTTTAAACGACTATATGTGACACACCCTATAATTTTGAGTCACAAGTTACAATGATCCTAAGTATAATCTCTAATGTAATCGGTAAATGCCCAATCTTTAAATTAATGCAAAAAAAAAAAATGTTTGAAAAAAAAAAAAAAAAAAAAATTGGGATTCAGTGTATGAAACTAGGTCAAAAGACTCAAAATGATGGAGCAAGTAACATAAAAAGAGCATAAGTTATATGAACTGCTTTCATGGTACGTTTTTCTTGTTGTCGTTGTTGTTGTTTTGTGTTTCATGAAAAAATAACAGCATAAGGGTAAGAAAATAATTAAATACTTTTAGGTGAACTATCCATTTAAGGGAGAAATGCAGAAATGCAATTATGCCGTTTACACCAGAGCTGGTGTATTTTGTCGATATGGTATTTCAGAATTTGACATGAAGATGATGCATACATCTTATAATGTTAGATGGGGGATGTCCTTTATAACAGGCAACAACAAAAACATCTGGAAATCAATTTAAGGGGGCAAATATAAATATGCTGATTTAAGTAAGTAAAAGGTGATAGAACACTGATGATAATATTGCTTCAGAATAAATAACATTTAGACCATATAATAATAATAACAATAATAATTCATGTAATTGAATTGATGAAGTGAAATTTCAAGAATTTCACATAATGATGACTTAAAAAAAGTTTTGTCTGAAAGTTTCAAGAACTTTCTGAATACCCAACCCCTGCAGAGGAATGGGTAAACTTTTCTGAAGTTATATAAAATCTCATTGGATTCGGGAATGTCGTATTTTAAAGGGCATAAAGAAAGTGGAACGGACATAGGTCTAGAAACCGAAAGTTCCCGAATACAGGAACAGGCTTCATGTGGACATTAACAGTCACAGCAGTATCAGCAGTTCTCCCTCCATCAATATACTGCACCACTCAATGCTAGAGAAAGAGAGAGATGAATTGATAATAGGAGGAGGATCAGAGAAAAGAACAGAAATGCGGAGGAGGAAAAAGCTGTGGGAGCTCAAGCACAGATCAAGAGCAGATGCAAAGGTCAAGGTCAGAGCCATGTGACTGGGAAATGGATGTGAAGTGTTCTTCGTGTGTGCGTTTGTCTTAAGTGAAATCAATAAAATGATGATTCACTGTAAAGAGCCTTACACACACACAAACGCACACAAACACACACATACACACAGAGCCAAGTGCACAGGCATCATACATCTTAAAATTGCACAGATGTACTAAACGCACACGGAAACCACAGTAGCCTCATCCGAGCACATTCAGAGAGAGTAATAACAAACCATTCATATTTTTTATCATCCTCTGCCTTTTTATTCGTTTTTTTTGTGTGTTGTTACACTCCATTAAGCAATTTTGTGACAACAACTGTTGTTGGAATTTCTATACTGAATAAATGGAGCGAAACTGGATTAAATGTTGGAACAGAGAGGCACAGTCAGCCAAAACAGCACACAGACACACAAACTAAAAGATGGCAATCATAGGATACCACTTTTTCTATATTCCACCTATGAGTGCTGTGACTTCAAAATGGAAGTAATTCTCACAGTTACAGGCTCTGAATGCAGGCCAGCTGTCATACACAGACATAAATAACATATGGCTTTATCATTTGGGCCTGCTGTTATCTGGCTTTGACAGCACACTGTGTGTAATGCCAAGAATACACGAACCTGTAGCTCTATGACTGCTCTACCCAGATCAATTCTCGCTCTTTACTTGACATGCTGAAAATATTCTCTTATTATATCTCTTAAAATATTACTAAACGGCCTTAGTTTCTGAAATACAATCTCTCTCCGTCTGTATCATCACACCCACAATATTCTGTGGTTCTACTTGTGAAGATCCATGAGCTTCTCTTCTCAGAAAAAGCCAATAAACATGAATTAAAGAGAAGCTTGTGGTGAAGTGATTTCCGCATTCAGTTCCTCCAGACAACCAGCTTGTGATCTCAGAATATCAGCTTTAAAAAGGGAAAGGGAAGCGAGAGAAAAAGATGTTGTGTCTTGATGCCTGACATTAAACATAACTTTGCTTTTTATAACCTTTTGCTTCCTGTATTGACCCCAAAGCCTCAATCTTCCTCCAGAGCTACCATTCCTGCTTGGAGCTAGAAAGACTTGGACATTGCGCAGCTCTGATTAACTGATATTGAAGTCAGAAATAGGACTGAGCAGATGGATGAGTGGCTCCATATGGAAGAGTAAATCCATTGAGGATGGCTCCCTGGCCAGAGTGTGATGGCTTTAGTGGGCTGTGCTGGGGCAGTGGGAGCTGCTTGGCTGTATGGGGGACTCTCGCCTCACATCAGCGGTGTAAAGAGGGCTGAATTAATTCCACATCATTTCCAGTTATCCAGGAAATGGAACAGGGTTCAGTAGGGGTGTAACGGATCATAGTTGATCCGTGATCTGTACGGACCAGGCCCAGCGGTTCGGCACGCATGTGATGCGTACCCGAAGTACGCACCAAATTGATTCCTTTTTTGTGTCTTTCATGTTTAACGGACACACAAAAGTGTCTCAAAATACCCGTCTCTGCAAGTATCCTCATAAACACAGTCGGTTGTGTCTTAAATGTAAAATAACACTATAGTGTTCACAGTACAGATTAACTATAGATTAATCTTTTTCTAAAGCTGTGTTTTGTTGTTTGATTAACACTAATGACACAAACAGCAGCAGGTATATATGGGCTGCTGTCACTTTAAGACCGAATTCACTGATCCAATAAAATGATACATATCCAATTTCTTTTTCAACTGTTTACTACTGTTAGACCTTACTTCATTTGTATGTAGTTCGCTTGTTTGTTTGTTTTCTTTAATAATGTTTGAACTTTATAAGTTAGGCTAGTCGTTTTTGCTGTGGTGTCAAAGTATTTAAAGTGTGCTTTATGTAATAAATGGAAAGCAAAGTTATTATATTTGATATTATACAAATAGGCACACCACTTAAGCATGTGTTCTTGATTTACAAACTGGCTTAAACTGCTGGCTCAAAGTGTCGCTGGAATGACTCCTAACTTCCAAATTTACTGTTCAATCTGAATTTCTAATGAAACAAATGAAGATTTCTGCTGGGTTGTTAAGGTGAGAAAACATGCTGCCAACGCTAATAGTATTCATGGGCCCAAACAATCTATTAGCTTTTCCATCTCAAACGCTAAACATTCTCATATGGGTTGATCCTCATGAATATCAACAAGCTGATTATTGCTACCATATGCACCAAGTGTTAGTGAAGCAAGTCTCGAAATTTCCACTTAATATGGTTGAAGCACACTGCTCAGACACAAAATGAATGAGAATAAAACATACAGCAGAACCCCTCCTTCCGCACACTAACACATTCTCACAAGGACCTGATAATGTCTGCAATGGCCTATTTTGTGATTAGAGATAGCGATGTTATAGATTGTTAAATTGCGTAAGCCCTACTCCGACTGTGGGTTTACAGAGCGTAAATTAGATCTGAGCCATGCGTTAATAAGATTGTCGTAGATCCAGCAGTCCACTGACCCCCTGCCCGATCTCTGTGGTGATACCATGTTCTGTTTACTCCGCTCCAGATCGATATTTTACAACACTGACATACAAAACACCACAGAAGGTCAATAAAAAACTGAGAACAGGATCAGGCCGGTTTATTACACAGAGCTTTTAAAAAACCATTGGCAATTTCCACAGCACAGAGCCACCGCAGCTCCGCGAGTAATATTTGATAATGGTAATAAACCCTCTGCCATGAGATTTTATTCGGCATGCCATTGGAAATAGGACCTTTGCGTAAAATGTACTATAAACCTGCAGCTGGCACAACGAGGGAGGACCTCCACAGTGAAGAAACAATTAAATATCCACAAAGAATGGATTTTATATTATCAGAGGTCAGGTTTGTTTTGAATTTAAGGAAGCGGTCTGTTTTATTTTGGTGAGGTAGTCCTTTTTAAAACCAGCGGGGGTTCGTACTGTGACTGGAGTGATATTAATTATTGATGAAGGCCACTGCTGCACTCAAGCATAATCAGAGATAAATGAATCACAATGAAAAAGAAAAAATCTATATCAAGTCCACATTAATAACTCAAACAAGAACAGGCATGCTGGCACACACACACATGCAAACAGACCAAGAGGCAAGCACGAGGACGTGAGAAATCTGTCAGCATACTGTAAAATATTTCACATTTAAATATGCCCTTGAGAAGACTTAATCACAATAAATTGATTATTCCTAATTGAAATGCAAGGTAAATTTTTGATTAGAAATCTGGGTTTGTTAAATTAAAGATATAGTAGAAACCCTTTTAGTGACTGGGAATTTTATGAGTGTCTACATGTGTGTGCTAAAAAGCAGGGTAACATACAGCTAATGCAGATATCAACCACCTTGTTTTATATGATACATTCAGAAACTTTGAAGATAATTCAGAATTCTGTTTGGTGCCAAATCCTCAACCAGACATAGACACAAACAAACACATGCGAATACAGTGGCCTACTCATCCTGACACTGGTCAGATCCTCTGTTATTTTATTCTATATCCATGCACACAGTGAGAACACCAGCAGCTCATCTTTGCAACCTGTAACCGCACAAAGCTCCTTTCTTTTTCTTTCCATGTGTGTATGTCTGTCACTATGGCACAGTTTCTCTGTCATCTATCCTCTCTCTCCTTCACATCTCACTTCGTGGTGTTCAAAGGCTTCTCAGCACTATTGGACTTGTCACAGCTTACATTCGTCAAGATGGCAATGCACAAGCATTTCCATAAAGACCCACAGCAACTGTGTCTCTTTCTTTCATTAATGCTCTGAAGTTTTTTGAGATATTGATGTTGTGAACACTGGGCTGCTGTGAATCTACATACGCATGATTTCTCATAGGTATGTGGGTGTGTATTTGTTTGTGACTTTATATGTGAGTAATAGCAGTGATGTGACTGAGTGTTAGATGAGCTCAGCAAACATCTAGACCATCCGCAAAAGAGATAATACTGCAGTCGCAACACAATTATCCACATTTACCAATTTAGTAATTAACAGTGTTATAAGAAATTAATTACACTAAGAGGCAATTCATTAAATCATTAAATCAAAACACAATAACAATAGCAAATATATGTGCTGAGAGAAATTTGTCAACAAAAAAAGACATTGCAATATTGTGGCAGATTTGAATGATTAAATTATATGATTTAATAATATTATTAATTTAATTCTTGCTGTTAATATTTGCACTAAATCAACATAATTATCCACACACATCATTTAGACACAGAGTAGAGTTGTGCGACCTTCAGAACTGAATTGAGAATGCTTTTAGATTACAATTTAACTGCATTTTGCAGAAGAACATTCTTTTGGTTGTGTTTCGGTTCTGCGTGACTGTGTGTGTGTTGAGTAATAAAAACACCTTCTCCGTGTCGCTTTTACATTTCAAATCCCTCACCATCTCTAAAAAGCGAAGCCAATGTTGATTAGTGATGGGAAGTTTGGTTCTTTTCCGCGAACCGGTTCTTTCGGCAGTTCGTTTCAATGATCCGGTTCAAAGAACAGGTTCACCGGTTCTTTTACATCCTCACGTAATGACGTCATTTCTATCATCCCGGTGGATGAAAATACATTAAAACACATTCATATAAAGTAATTTGTAATCATAATTTAGTATAATAATAATAATAATAATAATAAGTATCGTCATCATCATCTTGGATAAGTTCTTACATTTACGTTTTGCAAAAGCACTCAATACAGCCACTGTGGTGCAAACGTGGATGTTTACAGGGATTAAATAAATTTACATTGACATAACATAAACTTACACAAGTCCTCGGTTCACCCGTGCTCATATTATCAGCACAGCATCAGTTGTCCGAGAGAAACAGTTCGGTTCAGACGGTGCTATAACGCATGCTAACTTTGCTCAGTCTCTCAGCTCATCGGTTCTCAGTACCGAACATGTCCGAAAGACCGAACATGTCCGAAAGAAACGGTTCTCGATTCTGTACTGATGATCCGAGAACTGCTGAAACCCGTTCCTGACTCGAGAACTGCTGTATCAGTGTATAGTGTGCTGAGCTGCGAACTGCTGCAACTAAATAGTCTATATAAAAACTACTGTTTTGATTCATACATTTTAAGATTTATATCAACTTATTTAGAAATTAAATAAGCTGTTCCTGAAAATATAAATATTGATAAAACAAATATATGTTTAGTTTGACCGGTTTACAATGCATTGTGTTTCCAAAATAATGATAAGACAGCAATTATGTGATGAACATGTTTCAAACATTATTAATTTTATACACATGAAACCTGAATTTCGTTCCTCTGAACAAATGACACGCATGCTCAGCTCATCGGTTCTCAGTATCGAACGTGTCCAAAAGGTTCTTGATTCTGTACTGATGATCCGGTGGTACACGCATGCTCAGCTCATCGGTTCTCAGTATCTCAGTTCAGGGAACTGTTGTAGTTAGGCTACTAGTAACATATACTTCAGGATATTAGTTTATTTCTAATCAGAGGGACTGTCACTCATGTCAGAAAGTTAGTAACTTTAGTAACTTATGGATCAGAGCTGACTCGAGACGCGAACCGTTTAGAACGATTCAGTTCGATTTGGTGAACTGGTTCGACCGGTTCACTAAAAAGAACCGGTTCAAAAGAACGATTTGTTCGCGAACCGGACATCACTAATGTTGATGCTTGTTTTATTACGAGCGCAGATGCGTTCTCTTTTTGCCAGCAGACTCTCCTCTGTTCAATGCTTTTTTTTAAAGGGTGATTCTCCAGAGGTTCAATATTTAGGGGGTCCAAGTCAACCTTTCTTGCTTGTTGTGACAACTAACCTATGCCACTCCCACATACCTCAAAGAAGACGGAACATTTACGGATATGACGAGATGAAAATCATTCCAATAGGTCTAAATATATATATACTTACACTCACCTAAAGGATTATTAGGAACACCTGTTCAATTTCTCATTAATGAAATTATCTATTCAACCAATCACATGGCAGTTGCTTCAATGCATTTAGGGGTGTGGTCCTGGTCAAGACAATGTCCTGAACTCCAAACTGAATGTCAGAATGGGAAAGAAAGGTGATTTAAGTAATTTTGAGCGTGGCATGGTTGTTGGTGCCAGACGGGCCGGTCTGAGTATTTCACAATCTGCTCAGTTACTGGGATTTTCATGCACAACCATTTCTAGGGTTTACAAAGAATGGTGTGAAAAGGGAAAAACATCCAGTATGCGGCAGTCCTGTGGGCGAAAATGCCTTGTTGATGCTAGAATGGGCAGACTGATTCAAGCTGATAGAAGAGCAACTTTGACTGAAATAACCACTCGTTACAACCAAGGTATGCAGCAAAGCATTTGTGAAGCCACAACACGCACAACCTTGAGGCAGATGGGCTACAACAGCAGAAGACCCCATCGGGTACCACTCATCTCCACTACAAATAGGAAAAAGAGGCTACAGTTTGCACAAGCTCACCAAAATTGGACAGTTGAAGACTGGAAAAATGTTGCCTGGTCTGATGAGTCTCGATTTCTGTTGAGACATTCAGATGGTAGAGTCAGAATTTGGCGTTAACAGAATGAGAACATGAATCCATCATGCCTTGTTACCACTGTGCAGGCTGGTGGTGGTGGTGTAATGTTGTGGGGGATGTTTTCTTGGCACACTTTAGGCCCCTTAGTGCCAATTGGGCATCGTTTAAATGCCACAGCCTACCTGAGCATTGTTTCTGACCATGTCCATCCCTTTATGACCACCATGTACCCATCCTCTGATGGCTACTTCCAGCAGGATAATGGACCATGTCACAAAGCTTGAATCATTTCAAATTGGTTTCTTGAACATGACAATGAGTTCACTGTACTAAAATGGCCCCCACAGTCACAGTCAATCTTTGGGATGTGGTGGAACGGGAGCTTCGTGCCCTAGATGATGTGCATCCCACAAATATCCATCAACTGCAAGATGCTATCCTATCAATATAGGCCAACATTTCTAAAGAATGCTTTCAGCACCTTGTTGAATCAATGCCACGTAGAATTAAGGCAGTTCTGAAGGCGAAAGGGGGTCAAACACAGTATTAGTATGGTGTTCCTAATAATCCTTTAGGTGAGTGTATAATAGGCTTACCATAGTGAATCAGGGTAAGACAAAAACATGTCTTAACATTATTTAAATGTTGTTAATTTTGAACAAACAAGTTACATAGTGTGCCTTAAATTGAATTTGAACCGAAGGAAGTAGAATTACTGAAATTAAATTTAAAGAAATTCAATAACCAAATAATCCCAAATCTAACCAAGATAAAGGAATGTTTGTCAAGAGACTTTGAATGTCAATTGAAGACAGACAAAGAGAGACAGACAGAAAGATTCATGGACTAATGTGAAAGAACACTAGTATCTGTACTATTTTATTCTATTATCTATCTGTTGAATTTCTTGGAACTACAAATAAGGAAAATCCATTTTCTGTTGTCAATCAATCTCATGAACTGAAAAGGATCCAATTCCAAATGTTTCCCAACCTATACAAAGAGACAAAAACTGTGGAACAATGGACACACACATGACCTAATTGAAAGAAAGTTGTAGATCATGCCACTGAGTGTGAGCCATTTGTATGAATCAAACATAACGTCAGCTGGCTTTGTTCACTGATATGAAACATGGTTTATTTTCGTGGCAACATAAGTTAAGATATTTGTATTCAACTCTTATCGTGTGAGATGGTGGTCCAGTGGGTTAAACCATGGAACTGATATGCAGAAGGTTGCTGGTTCAATCCCAGCGGTCACCAGCAGTGTGTCCTTGAGCAAGGCACTTTACTCCATGTTGCTCCAGGGGGATTGTCTTTGTAATAAGGGCACTTTAAGTCGCTTTGGATAAAAGCTTCTGCCAAATGCATAAATGTAAATGTAATGTAAATATCGACCAGCATTCACACACAGCTATCTCAATAAGAGCCAGGAGAGCCAAAGGTAGAACACACACGCACACACACAAACACACACACAGTCTGGTTCACTATATTTGTGGAGACTCTCCATAGACGTAATGGTTTTTATACTGTACAAACTGTATATTATATCCTCTTACACTAACCCTACCCCTAAACCTACCATCACGTAAAACTTTGTGCAGTTTTACATTTTCCAAAAAATAATAATTCTGCATTTATACGCTTGTTTTCTCATGGGGACCTCCATTTAGGTCCCCACAGTGACACGAGTCCCCATGAGTCAGCGTGCAGTGTATGAAGTCCCCACCGGGATAGAAAAACATGAACACACACACACACAGTAACACATTGCCTCACCTGGCAGAAGATATGTGAGCACAAATGCAGGCATAACCCATTGATGAAAGAAAACATTGTGCAAACCCTTTTAGCACACTGTGAGAATGATAGCAGTACTGCGCAAGCAAAAACCTAAAACGTCAATAATGTTGTTCTGTCAAAGTCTCGAGAACATCTCAAAGTTAAAATCTCTGCAGGGTCTGTGAGTACTGAGAGGTCAGGAGGTAGCACAACAGAGTTTAATTCATCTGCCAGTGAACTCATTGAACAGCCTATCTCAACTCACCGGACTCCAGACCATAGCTTGATAAAGCCACAGGATATCAAAAGATGCGCCATCCAAAACTGCTGGAAGTGCAAGGCAAGGATGTAAACTTGTCTGAAAATATTGGATATGAGTTTGCAGAAACTGCTCACCAAAGGAACATTAAAAATCGATTTAGCCTTGGGATAAGACTGACAGTTTTATAGCTAGGCAGAGTAATTCATACTATTATGTCATTGAATACAGTTAATAGTTGTAGTTAAAACATTTTAGTTGCAGATGTTGTCTTTATCTTGATGTTATTTTTGTTTCTTCTTTGTTTAATTTTGCTGTATTCCCAAATAACCTTTATTTTAATATACTCTTTCAGTTTATAAACTTTCAGTTTTTATATCGATAAATTCAAATAAACAATTCATGGAAACGGTCCAATTAGTTTTCCTATCACAATATATTGTTTCTTATTGTAATAAAAAAAAAAGAGAAAGAAAACAACGGTCGAATTTTAGCACTACTGGGTTTGTACTTTCAGGTAATATTAGATTTTTCCTTGTAGAATAAAAGTAAACATTTGTAAGAAATTGAAAAAAAATTTGATTTCTCCTCGTTTTTTTAATTGAGGCTTGGAGATTTCTCATTCAGAAACCTGTAGTATTACAGATTTTCTCATCTACTATTTTTGAACAACTTCAAAATTTTCCAAACACTGTTTTTATTTTATTTGGTAATTTTCATTTATCATTTTTTTATTTATCATTTTACAGAAAAAAATTTAAATATTCAAACTTTTCTACTTTGCTAAATGATGACTGCCCTTTTCGAAAGAAAAGCAGTAGAAGCATTAACATTAAGTGGCATGGCATCTTACACACAGAAGCCATTGGCACATGTCGCTGTGTTTAATGACACATCTGGTTTTCATTGGCATGTGCCAGCGGATAAACCTTGTGACATGTGCCAATGTCATGTGCCACTGAAAATGTTGCCGTATGTTGTGGCACCTCCAGTACAGATGAGTTGACAGATATACTGACGTATAACAGTGACACAGATTCTAAATAAATAGCCTAATTGAGTGATTTTTTAAAAAGAAATATCAATTAAACTATAAATGATATCTGTATTTGGAGTGGCATGCACCACTGAATGTTATATGTAATACCAGTACTGTAAGTTTTTGATAACGCTAACTGCCTATTCTAGGAAACACACAAAATAAATATATCATGGGTCATTATATGAATACCGCATTAACAGTCACATCCGTTACTATAGACCTTTATTTTTGCATGCAGCGCAGTCTGATATTGATCTAAATAAATATAGTATTAATTTATAATTTAAATAATATAATATGTGGTTAGTGGTTCTCATCTATGTCTTTAATATACACATTCTTTTTATATGGAATTATTTATTAAGTAATAAAACATTTTTAACAGTGTGAACATGCATTCCTTCTGGAGATGCCTGAATGTTTTTTTTTTTTGTTTTTTTTTTTTAAGTATTTGACTTGCTGTAGCCACATTATAATAGACAGTTTAATATAGTATCTACAGACCTAACTCTGAATGGTTGCCACCAGTTTTCATAATGCATTTCAGTGGCATTTTCTCTCATTCTAATTTACAATTATATTAATTAACTGATTGGTAGTGTCAATTTGTGATGCAACATACCAACTCTGGTTGGTCTCACTTTAAGGTCACCAATCTAAATAGCATCTAAATTCTAAAATTATGTAAAATATATATATATATATATATATATATATATATATATATATATATATATATATATATATATATATATATATATATATATATATATATATATATATAAAAGAAACATATAATAACTCTGGGATGTAATAAATCCTATGTTTGAAAGCAACATATTATTAATTAAATGTCGCTCTGTTGTTTAGTGCGTATGTTACTGTCACTATCCCTGTACTGTGTCTTGTGTTTTTATGTATTTTTATGTTGAAGTGTATTCTTAGTTCCCATTGTTTCTGTGTTCACTTCCTGTGTTTGGTTCCTGTTTTGACTTGTACATTGGCTGAATCCGAAATCACCCCCTATACCCTTAAATAGGGCACTATTTGAGGGGACAGCCATTTGTAGTGGTGTCCGAAACCATAGTGGATGTTATTGAGTGCACCCACATTGCATCGCAATAACGAGTGTACAGCAGATGTAGCTACACACAGCGGCTGTCTGAATTCGCTCACTAGTTTTCATTCACTCCTTCAAGTGAACTGTATTAGTGGACTAAAGTAGGGAATAGTGATTGAGGGTTTAGGGGCGATTTCGGATTCAGCCATTGTGTGTTGCCATAGCTGCCCTCATTAGTTTCCATGACATCAAATCACCAACACCTTTCCCTCATCAGCCCCTTGTCAACCTGTCTATTTAACCCTCCATGCTTCATGTCATACACTTGCGTGATCAAAAATATACAGTACTGGTTTCACATGCCACTCAAATACAGATGTGCTACAAAAATAAATATTACTCATTTGTAAATATGTTTATTTTTTATATTTATTTTTTTTATCACTAAACTAGGCTATTTATTTAGAATCTGTGTCACAGTTACATCAGTATATCTGCTCAACTCATCTGTCAGTCACTACTGGAGGTGCCACAACATGCAGAAACATCTTCCGCAACATTGTCATTGGCACATGACGCAATCCAGCGGCACATGTCACGTTTTAGTGGCCCATGCCACTATCTGCTGGCACGTGCCAATGGCTTCTGTGTGTAAGCCTGACGAAGACCCTTTGGGTCGAAACATTGTTTCCTTTTTAATAAATCCTTGGGAGCAGCAGTGTGCCGATTTTTGTTTACTTTAACATTTAACTGAGTTAAATGCTTCATTTGATCGAACACCTGCAAAAAGTTTGTTGGATGTGCGGACAATTCATCTTTGAATTCTGTGTGTAAGATGCCATGCCACTTAATGTTAATCCCAGAGCAAAGAAACAAGAAGAAACCTGGAGAAAACTGAGAAGAATTGCAGGACTGAAAAGTGCTGTATGTAGTGCGTAGAGTGAGAATGGGAGGAAGAGATGAAGAAGAACTGAGGAAGAGAGAGAGAAGAGAGTGCAAAAGTAGATGGCATTTAGAGATCCATGGAATGAGACAAGATGGTATAAGAGGAAGAAAGGAAGAGGAGATTAGGGAAGGAGAGAGCATAGAGTCTCAATTCAGATGAGAGTCAATCAAATTGAATGTGTTATGTTATGAATCATGATCTCTCTTGCTGGACAGAAGCAGAATGTGAGCAGATTTACTGTGATACAAAAAAGAAGACGAGAGAGGGTGTTAGTCCAGGGGTTATAAAATAAAATAAGTAGTCTCTTTTTCTTGTGCTTTGGGAAATTGACCAATTGATCATGGTAATGAGTAAACATTAAAAACTTTTCACACTAGTGTGTTGTGTCGCTCTAGCCATTAATTGCGCTTAATTTTAGAACTATAAATCAAATCATTCATGTCATTAACAATAGGAAAAAAATGAAGGATGAACTGGGAAATGCAGGCCAACCTTTTTAAATATGAGGCTGTTCCAGTGCTGTAACCCGTCTGTATATTGGTTTATGTTAATTTCCTCTAATGCTTAAAAGAAAATGTGTGCTTGAAGCTGAACAAATATGAGCACATTTGCATTCATATCATATTATCCATGTGCATGATCACAAGGTTAAAGAACTTTATATGACAGAAACCTTGAAAGGTTAAATGCTTTAGATATGCTTTCAAATCACTCATTTAATAGACAGCCAGATCTCAATAGCTTCTGACACAAGTGATGCACCATTGACAGATCATTATGAACTTTATTAATGGTGGGTCAGTCTGACTTAATTCTGATAATAAAATGATACACACAACATGGCATATTTTTTGCTTGATTAGAAATGTCCTCATGTTGAACTTGGTAACCCTTACGAAAAAGAAGTTCATTTAATTGTGCTATTAGTATACTTCTTTTAAACAAAAAACATAAGTACTTAATAAAAAATAAAAAAAATACATTAAGCCTACTTTTATGTACTTCTCAGAAGCATACTTAAAATTGCACTTAATACTTGAAAGAACTGACAGAAGTCTATATAAGTATATTTTAGAATATTTGATAAGTATATTTGGCCTATACTTGTACTCAATCTTTTGATCGAGATATACTTAAAAGTATAATTAAAGGTCCCGTTCTTCGTGTTTTTTTGAAGCTTTGATTGTGTTTACAGTGTGCAATATAACATGTGTTCATGTTTCGCGTGTAAAAAAACAGTATTTTTCACACAATGTACTTATCTGTGTACCGCTGTTTTCACTGTCCTAAAAATGGGCTGATGAGTTCCTTATTCTATGAAGTCCCTCCTTCAGAAATACGTAACGAGTTCTGATTGTGCCAGTGGTTCCCGTGTTGTGATTTGACCGCAGCTTAGCGCACGTTTCCCGGTTCCTGTGTTGTGATTTGACAGCAGCTTAGCGCACGTTGCACGGAAAGGTCACGCCTCTTAACGGGGAGATGTATGCGCTCAATAATCTCTACAGCGTCCCTGGGAAAGCCAAACAAAGGTGATTTGACTCCGGGATGAAAATAACAGCGTCTCGACGAAATGGCGACAAACACACTCAAACGCAACACTTCCTCTTCTCCACGCAACACTTCCTCTTCTCCACGTGGGAGAGCAACAAGACCACGCCCCCTTTTTCGCGTATTCTTGTGGGCGGACGTTAGTCAACGAACTGTTCTACTGACGTCATTAATGAAGGAAGTACCAGGATGTAGTCCAAGCCGGCCGTTCGCTGTAGGCTTTGAAAGGGAACTTCTGTTAAATAAAATATCTCGCTTGGCATTGAACTTTGAGCTTTATAATTTTACAGGTATTATTTATGCTCTAACAGCAACATTACACACTAACTAAAGTTTGAACAATGGGATCACGAAGAACGGGACCTTTAAGTATTTTAAGTACACTTTGTATGTAGTTGTGTTTAATTGTTTGATCGAATAGCCTAAAAAATACTTATTTCACAAAGTATCAACTTATCAACTTACATTGTTTTAAAATCTTGATTTATGTTTCTAATTCTGAGTATCTGAATTTTAGTCCACTGGTAGTGTACATAGGAATTTACTTCAAATATACTCTTTCCTCGTCTTTGACTGACTTTTCCGGCTATCAATGTTTTCAATGTTATACGGAAGGGAGCGCTATTACACATCTAGTAAATGATCTCTGGATCAAAACACAGGTGAAAAAAGCAGAAACAAGTGATAGAAGATTGCTTATGCAAATGTAGGATAACACAATCATCAAACATTCAACAGCATATAAATCAAAACTGCGTTACCAAATGAAATGTTTAACCAATGAAGAGAAAACGACTGTAAAGCTTTGGAGCTATGATGAACGCAATCTACTCCATCTGTGTTTTTATCATCGCTATGAATCCTTTTCGGACATAGTCTTTGACCAAAAAAATGTGTTTAAAATGTTGCTTCTTTTAATGAAACTCCCACTTTCAAGTATTGATAAAAAGGATGCATGAAGCTAAAGTAAAATGTTTTTAAAATGGAAAGAATTAAATGTATTTCAAGTATAAAAAAACCTAAATAGGAATAGTAGTATACTTAAAGTGCACATATAATATATAAATAGTACATTTTAATTTTGATGTTATGTTCACATCAGGAACACTTACAAGTATACTACTAAACTAGTAGTCTACTGAGAGTATACTTCAACGTCCACTTTAAAAACAAAAAAATATGTTCTACAAGTATTAAAGTAGTAAACTACACTCTATGGCACCAAAAAAGGTTCTTGGCTCGTAATCATAGGGGAACCTTTTTTAGTGCTATATAGCACCAATTTTGGTGCTTCAGTGGTTCTTCAGCGGTTCTTCAGAGGTTCTTCACTGGTTCTTTGACTAAGGTGCTATATAGCACCTCTGAAGAACCGCTGAAGAACCACTGAAGCACCAAAATTGGTGCTATATAGCACTAAAAAAGGTTCCCCTATGATTACGAGCCAAGACCCTTTTTTGGTGCCATATAGAACCTTTTTTTTAGAGTAGTATACTTATAAGTTCACTTGTAGTATAGTTTCAGTAAAAATAAGAAACATAGTTGTGAACACTTTTACACTTATAGTACACTTAAATGTATACTTTTAAATACTAAAAAGTGGGCCAATTTAGTCTCAAGCTGTATTGAAACACTTACAAGTTTACTACTAGTACATTGATAGCAGTATACTTACTGCATTATACTTAAAAAATATAGCATACTTCATAAAATAAACTTAAAGTATACTTATTTTTCATAAGGGAACTGATCGCACCCCAGAGCCTCAGTAAAACATTTCATAGCAAATCCCCCAAACCACTAAATCTCTCACAGTATGAAAGAGATTTATGAAATGTTTCAGCTGTCACACAACACAATATATTGGTTACATAACTGAAAAATCTAAAGATATTCTTGATGAAACTAGAAAGACCACTGAAGGTAGGCCCGGCTTCTCGCTCTCGTTCCAGACGAGAGACCCCCTGACAGAAAGCTTCAACCTCAAGGATCATTACAGTGCCAGACCAAACTAATCAACGCAGTGTTGGAGCTAATGAAACTCATCAATTTCCATCAAGTGATGGACATGGAAGACTAACAGTGGTACCATGGCGATACAGTCATGGAAATCTATGTCTTCATAACTAAGATTGTGAATATATAGATAGCCAAGCTCAAAGGTTTGCAAATGTAATCATCCTGTATTTCTAAGCTGTCTGTAGTCACACAATGTAAAACATTTAGCCTAGTAGTAGAACTTCATTGAGTTCAATTATAGAGTACTGCGTGGTTTGTAGTAGCATTAGCCTACTGCTAAGAGTAAAAATGTGTTTAAAATGAGTCGAGATAAACTCTGCTGTTCATAGAATTTTTTCAAACATTGCACTTTCATGTAATAATTATGAGCAAGCCAGAATTTTTTCATAGAATATATAAACTGTAACCATATGAAAGATCCCAAAGCTGGGTATTAAAGCTTTCCCTGCTGGAGCTTCTCCGATTGTATTACTGGGTCTCTAATACACTTTGTAATGAGTGGATAATGTTTAGCTAATGTTATGAGCTGAGCTGAGCTGATGAGGAAGAAGAAACTTAGCCATCACACGTGGGATTTCCACTTTCTAAACTCTTAAAATTGGCGTATTTAACCTCTGGTGACTGCTATATGAGCTAAATAAACACTCATTTACAAAGACGCATAAATCATCACATCTCAAACTATTGCTAAGCTTGCCATTAGAAAACACACACACACTACATAAGGCACATATGTTCTGGTTATTGTGAAATGGGTTGTTAAAATTCTCCACAAACTGAACTGCTATTCCTAAGCACATTGAAAATCACCTCAGTGACATCCAGCCCTAATTAAGAATTATTGTGAGAGAGTTGCAAAGTAGTCTCGTACAAATACACACATGAAGCAAGAAGCTCTGCTGAAACGTAGCCTGAGAGAGAACATCTGCCCGCGCTCCTCCTCTCCCCACATCAAGAGAATAAGAGAAACAACAGAGTGGTAAACAACACAATGAGACTGAAAGAAGGAGAGAGAGGAAGACAGAACCCATAGCATACAACTTCCTAACAAAAAAAATAAATCCTTCTCACAGTCCCACAACGTTAGTTCTTTTACAATGTCAACATAACTGTGCATCCTATAGCTGTCACTCTGATACTGACTGCAACATCCCACAACTTAACAGTGGCCTATTAATGACACGTAAACTTGAAATGAATAGTCTGCTATATAATCTGTGACATGCACATTAAACTTTTCAAGACTAAGTTTAAAATCTAATAATGGTGTGTGGTTGAAGGTGCACTACAGTGGGTAGAAGTCCATCTCCTTCGAGATGTTCGACCCTGTTACTGAATCATTTATCAAATTAAACTTCTGAGCCAAATTCATAATGTTGTGTTACATATACAGTATTTTAAAAAATGATAAAGTGAATAAACATTTATTTTATTATTGACCACTGACCTGTGTGGCAACATGCCCCAGTAGCATGGTATATTGTAACACTATGAGGTCAATTGTCACAACAGAACCTACCATTTAAAAAATAATAATAATAATAATAATAATAAATAATAATATTCATATTAATAATAACAATAAATACTAAACTACTGCAAATATAAAGCATTTTTATCATTTAAAAACATTGATATGAAAATCCCCATTCAAATATTTAATTCATATTTTATTTAAAAACATAAATAAAAACTCTAAGCTGGCATAATAAAAACTCTAAACTATAATTACACTGATTTCATTGTTTTAAAAGGTTCCACTTACAGTATACTTGTCTATAACAGTGCTTGTCATTTCTCAGAGAAATGTATTTGCAGAGAGAGGACTGAGTGAGTGTATGCAATACAGCAGTAGTGACTGTGGAGAAACAGGATGAGCATTCGGAGAAGGATGACATGTTCACTGACAATAGGAGTCTGAGACTGGTGACAGTATTGCATTATATAGAAACATAAAGCAATACTCATTTCTATGAATATGAAGAGATTTTTACTGAAAAGCGCACATAAATATTCATGTAAAAACAAGTGTTGTGTGCTGTACAGTTGCAAGAAAGTGAGCAAAAAGAGATAATGATAGGCATTTTCTCTTAGGTGTGGGTAGACAAATCAACATAATCTTATCACGTCACGTCTGGCTAAGACACAGAATTATATAATTATTTATTGCAATGAAAAATCTGTGTTTGCTAATAAGATAGACCAGATTAGGAAATAGGTTGAGCATCCTGGAGTCGGAGGTCTTTATGAGTAACGCAAAAGCACATTATGCTCAATCAGAATCGCATTATGAAAATCAGCCTTGGACGATCAGTACACCTGATGTGTTTGTAAAAGCTGGGTATTCAACATGGGGCTGCCTGAGAAAAAAAAAAACGTTATTAATTGGGATCAGAAAGTTCTGATACGGATGTACAAAATGCGCTGTGAAATATCTGAAGCATGACGGAGAGAGCAACACAGGACGAGAGCTAACGAGAGGTCAGAGCAGAGTCTGTGCATGCGCTGCATGAAAGAACAAGTCATAGCGGATTTCACAAACACTAGAGTGAAAGGGTGACAAAGAAAGTGGCAGAAGGAGAGAGAAAGAGAGAGAGAGAGGTGGAGGTCATTTGTTCAGACTCACAGTAGAGAAGTTGTGGGCTCCACAGGGCTCTCCACGGTACTTGCAGGCCAGTAGGATATCCTCCAGTTGGTGGCCCAGTCTGTCCATGAACTCCAAGCTGGTGCCCTCGAAGCGCCGTGGAGGCAGGAAAAGACGGAAATCTGACAGCTTGCTAAACCATGCTCGCCTGTCATCTTGAAGCAGGTCCAGCACCAAGGGTCTGGCCGTGCGGTTGGTCAGCAACAGTCCAAGCCAGTGACCCGCAAAGTACAGATCACTCTTAGTGAGGTGATTCAAACGTATGGGGTTATTGTTGCAGATTGTGACCGTGGGAAAAGCAAGTTCTCTTGCCCACTCTGTGTGGACTCTTGTGTGAGTGGGAAAGGCCAGCCAGTGAAGCAGCCGATTCGAGGACCAGGAAACCAGAAGACCCAGACAAGTACAGAATGCCAGCATCCAAAAGGCCCGGCGGCTGAGTGAGTTTGACGGGGCACAGATGTGCCGCAATCCGTGGAGGTGAGTCCGTGCTAGGAGGTCCACGTTGAGATGGGACAGATTGTCTCGTGGTGCTCCAGTTCGGGTGCGGCGACGGCAGGCCCTGCGTTGGCCCGGCATGGGCGAGGCAGGGCGCAGACAGCGGCCTTCCAGAGCCATGAGGGCCCACAGGGCTGCTAGAGCAGCAGGGGGGACGGCTTCATCTCCCAGCCAGGCCTCCACGGCCGGGGCCCTCATGGGGCTCCAGAAGCACAGAGAGAGCCACAACACTGACTTCCTGAATACTAATCTGACATTTAGAGTCCAGCAATCAAGTCCCGTACTATTGTAGTACCTGTAAAATTGAAAAGTGTACAATCCTAACTCTACTTTGACTTCTACTTTAATATCCTGTCAAATGTATGCAATCACGCACAAACACACTGCTCCCTAAGGTACACAACATTCAGCATGTCTTCATAACCGCTGACAGCTCTCTATAACCCCTTGGGCCAACCCCCAGGCTATTTTCCTTGTTCCTTTCTCTTTCTAGCTCCCCTTTTTTCCGCTCCCCTCCTCAGTCCATCTGGTCAGGGTACCCAGATTTAGTCTGGGTTTGGAGACAGCCTGCAATCTGCATCTGAGATTCTCCCAGAATCTCCTGAAGATCAGGCGAGTGAATCAGAAAGAATGAGGTGGTTACATGGGAAGTGATCTTAATGAGAGAAAATATTCAATAGATACAAGACAGATTGTAAGAAAAAATAATGAAAAAGAGATGGATCGTGGAAGGCAGCGCCAGCTGAGTCACAAAAAAGAAGGATCTGAGAGAGTATCCAGGCAGGTTGTCCTGTTGGTAAAACAGACTGCCCTTTTCCACTGTCCCCAGAGAGAGGGTTTCCTGAACACTAGCTACAACTGACCCCACAACCCCATGATCACACTCATCTTGTCTTTTTATCTCCTTTTCTCTGGTTTTGACAGTGATACAGTGCTGACTTTTCGCCTTCCCGTCTCTCTGTGTCTCTGTCCTTAACAATGGGGGCACATGGGCAAAAGCCTAGTGTTACAGAGGTCGTACTTCGTGCTAGTTCACACACACATACGCACACACGCTGACTCTTGCCTGCAGGAGGGCTGAATGCCGCTGATGTGGAATCTGTTCTGACATGGTCCAAATTCAGCATCTCACTCTCTCTCTCTCTCCTTCCCTTTTTCCATCCTTCTTTTAGACTGACACGGCATCTTTGATCTTCTTCTCCTTTGTTTTTTCCGTTACTAAAAAAAAAAATTCCCAGAAAATGTAATTCTTCAATTTGCATCCATGTCCCTCCTCTTTACTCTGTCAATCAAAGCATGTTTGCTCCTCCCCCTGCCTCTTGTGTGCCTCCTCTTGTCCTTTATCGTTGTCTGGACGGATTCACTTCTGCCTCTTTGGTCGTTCGAAAGAGAGAGAGAGAGCGCGAGCGACAGAAGATGCTCGGCATGAGAGCCTTTGCTTTCCTTTGCACTGTTTAATTGCTCTGCTGTTGCTGCCACCCCACTCTCGTCTTCCCTTTTGCGTTCTGTCGGTCTGTTCTCTCAGCATTCCTCTCTTCCTCCTGGGTCACTCCATCCATTCACTCCTCCTTCTGCTCTTTCGTTTCTGTTCTCTCCGCACTCCTCCGTGTCCACACAGTCAGTGCCTGGCTCAGCCTGTGCCAGCTCTCTCTCACTCTCTTTCTTGCTTACTCTATCTCTCTCTCTCTCTCTCTCTCTCTCTCTCTCTCTCTCTCTCTCTCTCTCTCTCTCTCTCTCTCTCTCTCTCACACACACTCACACTCTCTCTGTCTCTCTCTCTCTCAACCTCTCTTTATTTGCCTCTATATTTTGTTCACTGTCTGCTTCCTTGAACAAGGCTGAAAAGAAACAAAACAGTCACTCTAATGTTTCTCTTCATGTGCTTGTTAAAATGTAAAATGGTGTCCTGTGCGTGAATGTGTAGGAGGGTTGCTTTTGTGTAGGAAGAAAAGCCAAAAGAGCTCACTGGTGTCCCACACTTCCTTTCTCTCACACTTATATTCTGTCACCTCTTTTTCTGTATTTTATATATATATATTTGATGTTTTTCTCTCTTTGCAAGTGTGCCAAACCTATTCAATAAAAAGATTTTGGCCAAAAACCTTCTTCTAGCATTACTGAAACGTTAATTATGAAAGATTTGCATGACAGTGCGAAGTATGTTATCCAGTGGTGCCTTCTGTGCCCTACACACCTTCTCACAACCAACTAGGTGTGTGAGGGTATTCATTTAGTTAAGTTTATTTATTTATAATAACTTTATAATTTATTTATAATGATTTCTCATTCTTCTATTATTCAGATGGTCCTCAACCAGAATACATTTTTTGCCACCATGGGTAACGACGCGATTGCAGCGGGATTGCATTTCTGCTCTTGACCGTTAAATCTATAACCATAGATGTGTGGGCGTATCACAGCTCGATTTCACGAGTAGCAGACAACTACGCATTGTAAAGATTACAAAAAAATACTATCAATAAGATTGTTCTAATGTAAAAATCACATTCACTAGGCCTAATCAAAAGCCAATGCAGTTAAATTCTTACAATTAAAAAAAGCTAATATATTTAGGTTACAGGGTTTAGGTTACAATTAGGTACAAATAGCTCCTTAAGGTAACAATAGCAGTTTACCAGTTTTATTTTATCACTAACTGAATTCATCACATACAGTTACACGCATGACATAATTCTCTTATAAGGTTTCACTAATTAGCTAATAATCTCGTTGTGTTTTTATTATTTTTAATATTGCATTTAAAATCAACACAATTCAATAAAAGAAGAGAGAAAATCCAATTAAAAATGTAAATTTAACCAAAGCTGCTTTCTCAGTTAGACATCAACATCAAACCCCCTTCGGGACAAATGTGAGCAAAATAGTCTTTTTTTATTATTTTTTTAAATACTTTCCTTCATCTGAGCAGTACAACACTTGGCTACTTTTTCTAAGTTTACCAACTGAACACACACACACACACACACACACACACACACACACACACACACACACACACACACACACACACACACACACACACACACACACACACACACACACACACACAAATGACTCGACTCTACAATGTTAAGTGCTTGAATGTTTGAATGTTCCAATCAGCCACTGTGCATGCGCACTGTACACTTCAAAGTCAGATCAAGTGCTACTGCAAGGTTTGTGGATACTTCCAAACAAAACATGTCTGCATTCTGCTACCTAAACCTCAGAGGCAGTTATTTCAACAGTTCATTCTGAAGCAGCACAATGGCAAAGAGGTTTAATGCAGCAGAGACCCTGGATCTTTTTCTGGAATCTAGTGAAGATGAAGGAAACCTGCCAGATTGTGATTTAGAGTCGTCCTTTGATCAAGAATCTGAAACAGATGATAATACAGAGTTTGATCAGGACTACGAGGACACCGATGGGGAAGACTCTGAGGAAGAGGATCCTGCTGAAGTCACTTACGAATTATGAATAGTTATTGAAATGTTATGTTTTTTGTTTGAAATAAATGATAAATGATCTACTACTTTGTCTTTTCCTTATAGCATAGTCAGATTTGTCTAAGTATATTTGGCATCTTTGTGTAGTCTCACCCTACACAGATGTTTTTGTTGTTGTTGTTGTTGTTGTTGTTGTACAACTACAATATTAACTTTTAACTAAAAAAATTAGTTATAACAATGATTTATAGCGTTCAGTCTATATATCCATATTGGTATTATTGCTTTTTTGTTATTTTTATACCAACATATGACACCAAAGTCACCACATTTTTAGGTTTTGGCTGTCTGAACTTAAGTTAGTTAAAGAAATATTAAATAAAAAACAAACGTAATTTACTTAGAAAATATGATATTTTTAGAGGTAAATACATTTAAAAATACACAAAAAACAGCATAAATTGATAGTTTTTATTTTATCAAAGATAGTGATATAACATTTATAAAAAATAAAATAAAAAATTGGATCACACCTGAGACCTTCATGCCCAAATTTGTCCACGAAGGCGGAATTAAGAGCTGCTATGTGAAGGGAGCTTGAGGGTTAATGAAGACAACTTTGTAAGGCACGTGGGCTCTGTACTAAGTCATTGGGAGATGAATTGATAAATAAATTGAACATTGATGCCATACAGCACCGTCTTAGTGGCAAATAAGGGCTTTCTTAGAAGAATACTTGACAATGAAATTCTGTATGATGGTCTTGAGAGACATTTGTTGTCAAAGAACACATGCATTGTGTTAACAAATCGGACTGAACTATTTGTTCATTATTTAGGCTGACCTGTGGGTTCAAAAGATTTGGAATATAGCGCATTAATCACAGCTATGGATCCTCAACATATTTAAAGCCCTTGTTCCTTAGAATAAAATCATACAGGTTTGGAACAATATGAGTAAATTATGTCGATTTCCAATTTTCAGTGAACAACCCCTTTAAAGAATTCTCTCGAAATCTTATCACAAAACGCAACATTGAAATCATTATTAGGGGCCAAGCACCAAAGGTAATATAGCCATTATTGTAATAGTGTATTTGTAAGACTTTATTGAACAAAAAAATTCAAAACGGAGAAGCAATAAGAAGCAACGTCTCGGTTACATATGTAACCCTCGTTCCCTGAGAGAGGGAACAGAGACGTAACGTCAGTGACTGGCGAATGGGGGTTTCGCTTAGAAGCCAATCGCCTTTGAGATCTAACAAAATGAGCAAATGGCATGAAAATGCCATGGGTCTGCGGAATTTGCATAATGCAAGCCCGCCCCACCGCGTGGGTATAAAGGGTGTCGCATAGCAATCTCGCATCATGTTACCTGCTGAAGAGCCGATGCCTGAGCGGCCGGCCGTACCAGCGGTACAGCTGAAGTGGTTGAGGGATGTTACGTCTCCGTTCCCTCTCTCAGGGAACGAGGGTTACATACGTAACTGAGACGTTCCCTTTCGTTCAGTCACTCTGAGTAACGTCAGTGACTGACGAATGGGGGTCACAATTCAATCACGCCACTCGGCTGTCTTCCAGTGCCCTGCGTAGTGCCAGCTCCTTGTCGTAAACGGACGAAGGACTGCAATAACACAGGAATACCAAGGTACACTGGGAAGCATATCCCACGTAGAGAAATGCAACACAATGCCTACCCTAAGGGGGGGGGGGGGGGGGGGGGGGACTTACCAAATACACATATGACCTTTACAAGGAACTGCATATGGAGTATACTGGGGTATCCAGCCGCAGGTGGAAAACATTTTAAAGCCCAGGCGTGGCAAGGTGTCTTGCCAAGGGAAGACACGTGCTCAGAGAGACTTACCGTGGAGATACACATGTGGGGGTTACCCAACGGGGGAACCATGCACACGGCGGAACCTAGCTGGTAGGGTGTCAATCTCCACACGCATGACAGGGGCGTTGCCACCCACCATGGTATAGCGGACTCCCTGGAAACGGGGAGGAGACCGCGCAAACTGAATCGCGTAGCCGAACCTGATGGTGCGAGTGAGCCAGCTGGACAGATTGGGAAGCGCTAGTCACGCGTCCAAAAACTGAACCAGAGGGGCCGGCTGGGTGGAGGCAGCAGCGGACCACCGGGCTAGGATATGTTTAATAGCCTCAGTCTGCTTCTGAGCGGTTGAGAATTGTTGGGTGAAATCCTCAACCGCCCCACCGAATAGCCCAGCCTGGGATATGGGGGAATTGAGGAACCGGGTCCGCTCAGCTTCCCACATATCAGCCAGGTTGAGCCAAAGATGGCGCTCCTGGACCACCGAAGTGGACATCACCTGACCTAGAGAGCGCATGGTCACCTTCGTCGCTCGTAGAGTGTGGTCAGTGGCCGCACGCAACTCCTGCATCAAAGCAGGTCAATACCACCCTCGTGCATGTCACAGAGTACCTTGGCCAACCAACCCAACCAACCCTTCAATGTGACCCCTTGTTTTATCATGTTACCAAACACAAATTAGTACAAAAGAACATAAACACAAATGTGGAGGGACTGGAAGAAACACACTTAACACAGTCTTCTCACAATGTCGTCACCAGCAGCCATATCACCCTGTAGCCCAAGACTGATTGCCCACTGAAGCTAAGCAGGGTTGAGCCTGGTCAGTACCTGGATGGGAGACCTCCTGGGAAAACTAGGTTGTTCTTGAAGAGGTGTTAGTGAGGCCAGCAGGTGGTGCTCACCCTGTGGTCTGTGGGGGTCCTAATGCCCCAATATAGAACGCGGCTTGGCCCACTGCTCTGTGGGTCTTCGCCACCAAAGTAGACGTAAACCTACAGGCTTTGGACGGGTGCTTAGGGTCACCACACCATGTCGAAGCGCTCTGCGGACACAGTTGCATCACAACAGACCGTTCGACAGGGGGCACCCCAGTGTACCCTTTCACTGCGCCACCGTCAAGGGCAGTAAAGGCAGAGGTCGATGACGAGCGTTCGCGAAAAGTCAAGGGAGACTTCCACGATTTCGTCACCTCCTCATGCACTTCCGGGAAGGTATCAGAGGTTGGCCCCCAGATACCAATCGTCCAGCCTTGAGCGCTTGGGACATGGCGGAGGGTTCCACGCAAGCCCGAGGCTCTCAGCTGCCCGGGAGAGCATGGCCATCAGCTCCGGATCCGACTCGGGCAATGCTGGCACTCCCGATGGAGGCAACACAGCCGAATCCTCATCTTTGGAGGTATCAAGCCTGCCCTGTGATGCAGCGATCGACATAGCATCATCCACCGGCGCACCGAATGACACGCGGGGCCCAGAACGGGAAACACCAGTGCCATCAGACAAGAATACGAGTCTCGCTGGAACGCGCCGTCACACCAACACTCTGGGGAGCTGCTCGTCTTGAAAGAGGTAAACACACTCAGGCTGTAATGTCGGCTCTGAAGCAGAAACATGATGCGAGATTGCTATGCGATGGCCTTTATACCCACGCAGTGGGGTGGGCCTGCATTATTCAAATTCCGCAGACCCATGGCATTTTCATGCCATTGGCTCGTTTTGTTAGATCTCAAAAGGCGATTGGCTTCTAAGCGAAACCCCCATTCGTCAGTCACTAACGTTACTTGGAGTGACTGAACGAAAGGGAACCAAGATTACTGTGCTGCTTCTGCTGGATTGGATTAGCTAAATGCAAGTCTCAAATATGTAACATTGCTCACAGTGATGCAGATTATTTCATATTTATTCAGTTCTTAATTATACTTGCAAATACTTTTTTATTATATTATGTAGTTAGCTATAAACCAAAAGGAATTACTTGACATAAAGTCGAGACTGCTTTAGATTTATAGCAACATCTGCAAAATGTATTTCTTTATCTATATTTCATTACTAGCCCCAGTTGTATGTATTTTTATAAGACGTAATAAAATTACAATAAATGTGATTTATAATTCATTGGTGAGACTTGGAGTACTAAATTCAGAGTGACTTGAAGGTTCAGACCTGGGGCTTGACTTTGTCTTGTAAAACATTGTCTTGGACCTCTTTGACAATTGTCTGGCTGTTCTTTGAGCCAATGCATTGTTAGAGTAGAAAGAAAGAATAAATATTAAAATGATAAAAGGTCATTCTAATACCAAGCAGCAAACAACAGAGAAATTGGCAATGATGTAAGGCCAGCGGTGAACTGGTGCACAGCCACGCATAAAATACATTTGAATTTATTTCAACAGGAGAAAGATTCACAATCTCTTCATTGTCCTTAAATCACAAGTATAATCTACAACTTCAGTCTGGAGCTCTTCAGCCATTACTTATCAGTTAGCATCGCACTTCCCCTAGGATCTCATATCCTCTGGAGAGTATTCAAGCGGCCTGGAAATCAGTGCATCTATTAACTGATATTCGGTTTCTGTAAGTACAATATAGAACATTAGCATCTGCATTGTGTTTTTCATCCTTTTCATCGTACAATAAAAAGGACAGAATAATCCTTTAGCCTATTATTTCCCCAGTATGCCTATAATTTCCCCAGAATGTGGGGCATTTAATTTCACAGCAAGCATGTAACTGATTTTACTATGCTTTCTTTCAGGCAGATGCTTTATTAACTGCTCGTCTAATCTCGGCATGAAACGAACCCTTCAATGTGACCCCTTGTTTTATCATGTTACCAAACACAAATTAGTACAAAAGAACATAAACACAAATGTGGAGGGACTGGAAGAAACACACTTAACACAGTCTTCTCACAATGTCGTCACCAGCAGCCATATCACCCTGTAGCCCAAGACTGATTGCCCACTGAAGCTAAGCAGGGTTGAGCCTGGTCAGTACCTGGATGGGAGACCTCCTGGGAAAACTAGGTTGTTCTTGAAGAGGTGTTAGTGAGGCCAGCAGGTGGTGCTCGTCCTGTGGTCTGTGGGGGTCCTAATGCCCCAATATAGAGATGGGGAGACTTTATTGTCAAAAAGCACCATCCTTCGGATGAGATGTTAAAACTGAGGTTCTGACTCTCTGTGGTCATTAAAAAATCCCAGTCCTTTGAAACAGAGTAGGGGTGTAACCCCGGCACCCTGGCCAAATCTGCACACTGGCCTTTGTCCATCATGATGGCCTCTTAATCAACCCTATATAAATACTGATTGGCTTCATCACTCTGTCTACTCTCCACCAATCTGGTGTGTGGTGGGCGTTCTGGCGCCTTTGGTGGATTCTGCACATTGGTGGTGGTTGATATCTGTCGTTCACGAGCCACCTCATTATCCGCTAATGCGGCCATGCCCACGGAGAGCGTGTTGAATAAATGGAAAGCAAAGTTATATTATTTTAATTGTCTACCCCTCACACACACTTTTTTTTGTTTTTTTGCTGATCTGAAAAGTTGACTCGAAAAAGGACAATGTGAACATATGTAACATCATGGTTAAAGGAAAAAAATGTCATTAGCTAATATAAAAAATAAAATACAAAAACGTCAAAAAGAAAAGTTAATAGAAAGTTCACACCATAGTATCTTTTTCTGACATTATCCAAGCTTGTCTTGTTCACGTGTGATCTCAGTAATGAAGCTGCACTATGAACTATCACATTTGCATAGTCAGCTGCACACCAGCTAGCCCACTTAGGATGCATAGAGATTCACAAACAAGACATGGTGATAACCTGACAATCTGATCTATCCCCTGGAAGTGTCAGAATCAGTATAAAAGGAAATTGCTTACTGTTTGTACCCTGTTATGAGGCAGCATTATTACATACAACGAAGCCATTCTTGAAATAAACGAGCAGAAACACGCACAACCTTGCCAAGCTGAGTCATTAGTGTTATTTTCCCACTATCAACAGACGGCCCCTGTGGAATAGAATCCTGTATGCATAGTGCAGGCACAGACTGAGACTTAGAAAAATGCCAGATAGCAGTCAATTGGCTATGCAGAGTGAGCTAGATAGTTGGAAATGCTTAGACACATGGAAATGCTTGCAATTTTAAAAAGTGTCATTTTGAAAAAGTTGGGTAATGCTGTGTAGGAGTATTTGCACAATGGGGGTATTACTGTCAAATGTAAGGAGTAGGCATTTCAAAGCACAGCAGAAAGATATGTACTATTAGGTGTTAATGTGCTCCAGCGTGCATGATATGAGGAGTTCCTTGTTTGCTGTGATAAATCAGGGGAGATTAGCTTATACAGCTATTTCTCTACAGATTTCTCCTCCCTAATTTACATACAATTCACTCTAGAATAAGGGATGATTGAGATTCTTTCAGACGCCCATGAAAATCTCAGAACTTCAGGAAAAACTGAAATAATGCACAAAGAACTGCTTCAACGCCAGATGAATGGATCAATATTTAAAGTTGGGATGAAACGGGAAAGTCTATAGTCCAAATGGGAATTAATTCGATTGTTGGATGCTTGTGGTTTGTTATTGTTGTGATGTTATGTGAGTGACAGGTTGTCCCGCCCTCACGCCTGTAAACACATCAATGGAGAAGAGAAGAGCTGTTGTTGCAAAAGGGGGATGAAGTTATTTTGATTAAAGACTAGAGGGCACATTAATTAAGAAAAATATTAATAATGATGTGCATGGATAAATCATTTATAATAAATACTGCAATATTCTAGACTGGGTAAACCCAGCCTGTTGTGCCGGCGATTTGATTTCGCCCTGCAGCTCTTGGTCTGGTGATAGCCAGACAAGCAATATTCCATAAAAGAATAAGAATGGTCCATTTTGATGTCATGGTGACTTTAAAAAAAGAAGAGATGCCTTTTGTCAAGGTGATCATTCAGACAGTATTTGAATAAAGATGACTCCAATGGCACTAATAATCAATGATCTCAGTCTTCTCTATGAGTTTTTTAATCAAGTCCTCACCAAACGTGTCTGATGTGAGAAATTACCTTTACCCCAGAATTACAGACCTACTGCTTTAAAATCAGGAGACTATTGAAATTAATGGACAGGCTATGCCTCATCAGACAGGAAAGGAAATTAATAGTGTTTGTGCGAGAGGGGGAGATCGAAAAGCGCATATTCTCAATGTCATCCACACTCATCAAGTACACAATGCTCTGAAATGATTCAGTGGGTTTTTGCAAAGGACGATAAGAGAAGGAGATACTAAGAGTGATGGAGGGAGGTGTGGCTGAGCAGCAAGACCAAATTAGAGAGCAGCAAGTGATGGTAATCACCTGAAAAAAACATGCAGCTGACTTTAAAAGGAGAGGTGGCCGTCTCGATCAGCAAGCGTTTACTGTGCTGATTACAGCACAGCTCTGCTAGTTCATACTGCTACGACTAATGGCTATGTTTGTTGCTATGTGTGTTGGGAAACATACAGCAGTGTTCACACTGACTACTGTGAGATGATGGAGGAATACAAGCTGATTTACAGCATGATTACGATTGTGCTAGTGCTTTTACACAACAGCTCAAGAAGTTAATATTGAGTAACTAACATTTTAAACACAAGTTGTGCTAGTATTTGTGCTCTGCCAAAGAAAATAGAAAAATACATCAACAGCAAAGCAACTGCGTTGTGTTTGTTACGGAGTGAATCAGTTTTTTTTTTTTTTAAACGGATCGGTTAAATGAATGATTCAGTGACTCACTAGCCAGGTTTCCATCCAAGGGTTTAGCGCATCAAAACGTTTACTGATATAGCTGATGGAAATGGACATTTTTTTCAAATGTCAACATAATCTTTTTCAAATCTTATTTCTGACCCAACATGACTAGCAATTTTTTGTTTCCACAGTGATGCTCATTTAAAGTTAAGTGTGATAACATATATGATGTATGAAGCAGAGCAGACTGTTTGTGTGCAAGCGTTCTGCTGATGGTGATGGAAACCGGACTAAAAATCATCGCTACACATCATCTGTGTAGAGAAAATTTCATTAGAGAAAGAAAAAAAAAAACACAGACAACTGTGTGGTTCTGGACTGATACAAGAAGATGTGTCTTCAATAAAGTATGTGGGTCGGCTAGAGGAAGTGTGAATATGTCACCTAAAATGTCATGGGTGCTTTGTGATCTTAGTGGTGGATGGAAGCAGGGCAGGCAGCATATCCTATATGACAACTTTTCAATCTATTGCAATCACTGCCTACCTGGTGCCCTGCAAGCAGAAAAATGCAAGTGCATTATCTATAATAAAATCAGTTTTTGCTGTTTGTAGCATGACTAGAAGCACTAACCATCCTAGTTATTTCAGGCATCAGAAAAGCATTTTGTTACTAGTTTGTGCTCCTGTTTTTTTGAGATATGACAAAATAAACCAGTCAAAATATGTTTTGGCTAAGACTTTTTACACCTCAATAATATGATATCCTCCTGACTATTGTTGAGCTGTTGTAATAACTATACATTTGTTAGGACTACAGTGGAAACAGTGTGCTACAGAGCTACCAAGATCAGATTTGTTGTGGTGGTGAAATAGTTAAAGCAATGTAAGCCATAATGTTAGAGGTTTGATCCTAGCAAGAAGCAAGCCAAAAGCTATTACCGTTGTGCTGTTGAGTAAGGCAATTTATTACAGGTATCATGTTGTCCCTGTAAAAAGTCAGTTTGAATAGAAGTGTACATATGTTAAATGGGCCCATTAACCCAAACCACAAAAGGGACATTTTAAGAACAGAAATCAATCTAGACATGTTATAGCTGTAAGTGCCTGATGTAGATCTATAAGTGTCTGATGTAGTATCCAAGTCCTATATCAAGGCTTTCAAGGACAAGTAATGTCTCAAAAGCATTTTGGTAATATTTTTCTATACACAGCAGGTGCAGTAGTACATATACATATACATATACATATACATATACATATACAATATACATATACATATACATATACAGTGTCACATGATCCTTCATAATCATTCTAATATGATGATTTGATGCTCAAGAAACATTTCTTGTTATTATAAATGTGGAAAATAGGTGTGCTGCTTAATACACTGCAAAAAATGCTTTTCTTACTTAGTATTTTTGTCTTGTTTCCAGTCCAAATATTTTTTGCAGTGTAGAAAGTTCAAAAGAACAGCATTTGTTTGAAATAGAAAAAACTTGTATTTTGTAACGTTTTAAACGTCTTTACCGTCACTTTTGATCAATTTCTTCTGTTCTTGCTGTTGAACTTGATTACCAGACTGAAATGTTCCTCTCTGATTGTACCACTACATTTTGAAACCCTTTTAAATAAATTAATCAGCAAGACACTGAGCAGTGGATGTAACCCTTAAAGGTGCACTGTGTACATTTTAGCGGCATCTAGCGATGAGGTTGCGAATTGCAACTGCCCACCGCTCACCCCTATTGAATCACATAGAGAAGCTACGGTGGCTGACACAGGACAAAGATGTCGTCGTCTGAGACAGCAGAGAGTAGCTAGCGCTCTGTAGAGCAGTTTGTCCATTTAGAGCTACTGTAGAAACATGACGGCACGAAATTGTGACTTCACTGTAAGGGGACCCACGATAAAAATATCTCATTCTATAAGGTAACGGTTTGACATAACATAACATAATGCAGCTATTGTTATTGGCGTCCACTTTTAAAGGTCCCATGGCGTGGATTTTTTTAATTATTTTATACTGTTTCCTGAGGTGTACTTATATTGTTAGTATGATTTTTACATCACAAAATGTCATAATTTAGAAATAAAAGGCATTTTTTCTATCTTGATATTAACCCTCTGGCTTGAATGCTCTGTTTCAAGGGGCGTGTCTGCTGTGAGACTTCAGGGAAAACGCCCACTGTTGTGATTGGCTAACATCTTTGCATTTTAAATGAGTATTAGATTAGATAGTATTAGAAAAACGCCACAAAAAACGCTGCCGAAAAGCGCGCGCGATATTCCTCCCGGTGTGTACAGGCCTTTACTCACTGTTTGTGGCAGTGCTGTCGAATCCATATGGTAAAAGTCTGTTTGTAAAGCCTGTGCTGACATTGCGAAACAGAATCCATTTTTTCCAAATTCTCTGGATGGGGCAAAGCAGAGGAAGGGGAGGTAACCTTTTCTCGTATGACGACATAAAGGGAAGATTCCAGGGGAGCTTTCATTTTCTCATAGGCAGAGCAGGACACCCAGAACTCGGTTTACACCTATTGAAATGTCTAGCCATTTGGGGACCATATACAGGCTAGAGGAACTCATATTAATGTTAAAAAACCTCATACAATGAAGCCATGGGACCTTTAAGGTCAGGATTTTCAAGACGGGGCAAAAAGACATATATAGTCATAGCCCCCAAAAAAGCAAACAATGACAACACAGTGGTCACGCAGGATGAAACTCAGAAGTGTTATAGTGCTGCTGGAAGTGCTCTCTGACTCATCTGCAGGCTTGTAATCTCAGCCGCTCCAAAGGCTCTTTAGAGCTCTGCTTCCTTGTGTTCTCCCAGACCATCTTGACCAAGGAGCTAAGATGTGACACACAAATTATTAGCAATGATTTACCGGAGCCTCTCTGACCATGTTGTCAGGTCTCTGAGACACAAAGGGAAAATGGCACTTAAACTGACTATAAAAATGAATGTAATTTTCAGAGTCAGTCCAGATGCTGATAACACTTTTGTTTCTAGACATCTTAATTTTTAACTGCCTGTCTGTTCATTTTTCCATTACATGTACATTTATTCATTCAGCCGGTTCTATCTTACCAAAAATATATAAAATACAGCTGCAAGCAACAACTGCAGGGCCATGTGGCCCAATTGCATCATCAAGCTTCATAACTTTTGGTCAGTTGAGGGGGTACTAACTTACTGTGGTGATAGATAGATTGACTTGACAAGTCCACGCAACTTAATTGTTTGATACTTAATAATTTTAAGGCAATGAGTTTCCTCACTTTTTTATGTTAAGTCAAAAGATCACTTTTACATTGGAAAGATAGACATTAGTGGTTTCTGAAGTGATTCTGGTCTTTTTGGGGTATTGACTTGAGATTTCTGAGGTAAGATTTTCATATAATAGTGAAATGTTACCATGGTGTTGGGAGATTATTCCTTTCCACACCGGTAGGTCAGGTGAGAAACGTTGCTCACTCTTATCTGCTCACACAGCAGCACACGCAAGCTTCCAACATCTCTGACCTTTTCAAATCACCAAGCAAATGCGGCACATTTCACATTCAGCTGCTTCCTGTTTTCAGAAAAGCAATAAAATAATTACTGAATTTTTGCACAGTGTGATATTTTTCCTTCCTCTCACTCCTGTTCTCTTCCCAGTGCCGTCTACCAAACCGTGGTACTGCTCAGAAAGTGTGCGTGTGTTTGTAAAGAGTGATTCTGACGTGACCTGAATTACCAACTGGGTTATTTATTCCCCCTCAAACACACACACTCAGCAGTGACTAATCACTGCAGAGTAAAGCCACAGCCAGCGCCAGCACAAAACTACATTCTCTTGAGGGTCAAGGCACATTAAATGGGCAGTCACCACAAAATATAGAGGTTAGATGGTAAATATATAGAATAAACTGCAGAATCTGAGCCATATAGCCACTGCTTCTCAATGAATTCACATTCTAAAAATGAACACTAATGGAGCAAAACTCAGACAACAACATGCACATGCTCCTCTACAGATTCAGGAAACTGCTGTAAACAACAAATGCAGCATTGCACTTTTTTAAATTAGCAGCACTGATAAAGATGAAACCTACGGTCCGTAAAGATCAAATCTGATTTAAATTCCCCTCCTCTAATCAGAGCCAACGGCAAACTCATGCAAAACACCGGCCAAACTGTATTTCAGTACTGAACGATTCTTTATGTTCACCAGCACAACTGCAGATCTATAACTTAAACCATAAAGTTAAAGGGACAATTCAGTCATCATTTACACATCCTCATTTTATTCCAAACCTGTAAGACTTTCCTTAACACAAAAGAAGGTATTTCGAAAAATGTCTCAGTGTTTTTGTTGTCCAAGAAAGTCATGCAGCAGTTTTGGTTGAGCTATCCCTTTAAATACCAGCAAAAAGATCTCTTTACACTGAATTTAGTTTTTTCCTTTGAAAAAATGCTGCAAATAATTACAAAAAACTGCAAGTAACACATTGAATTAAACTATTTAATGAAAGTTTGAAGTAGTAAGACTGGAAGTGCTAATCCAATAATCATTGTTACATTTTTTTTTTTACAGCATTTGAAACTGTAATAAAAAAATGAATGACATCACTAAACATCTGACCAATGGGAAAATTGTAATTTGTAAATTGATCTTCATATGAGCTTGACTACCGCTTTAGAGCTTGCTGTAACATTTTGAACTATGCACATCTGAACTATTTAAAGTTTCTGCATACGCTTCTTTCTCATTTTGCTCGAAAGTTGTGCTGCCGAATTGTGTCCCTACTTTCCGTGACTGGTCACATATGGCAGAAGGACATTAATTATTTGGAAACACCTGCTCAAATCTTAAAAGCTTATTCTTGGCCAGTCCTCCATTTAACCTAACAATTAAAATCAGCAGAAAAGCTCCTTGGAGATTTCATTGTACTCCGGCAATTTGCCTGGTCTATAAAGGCTCATTCGTTACTTATCCTTGCCTAACCGCAGTGTTTTTGACTTCAGTCCACTGCATGTTCACACATCTGCCATTAGTCAAAACCTTGCCTATTCAACTGACACAGCTTGTTAAGAAGGACAACATGTTTTCTTATTTCTTCTGGGCAGCAACTTATTTATATAATTTACTTTGCACCTGTACCTCAAAAATCTCTCCATAGCCTCTGAGGGCATATGCAAATTACAAATATTAAAGTGTGTGTGTTGCCAATAGAGAACTTTTTCCATTTCAACTTGCCTCATGTACACACTGCTGCCTGCTATTGTATAACTGTTGTTTCTAAAACTTCATAAAACAAGTTTACACATGATATCTTGCCCAAAAAAAAGTTTAAAAATAGGATTATTTACTGCATGGAGTTCTCAGAGCACAATACAGAAATGTAATGGCTTTTACTTGCTTGATAATAATCAATGCACGATTAACATATAACGTGGCATTTTGCAAATACTGTTTTCATTATCAACTTTCACTTGTACTGTGACTATATGTACAGTGGTGGCCAAAATTATTAGAACACCTGACAGTTACAATACAGAAGGGGACACGGAGAACTGATGACAGGGGTAAACAGAGTTTATTAACAGGACCAGGTTGTGAGCAGATGAGGTGAGTAACAGAAGAGGTAGTCCAATGGGATGGGAATGTCAATGGTAATACTATACGTCTGGTTGTAGGTTACACGAAGAGCAGGATGCTGGAGCGATGGAGTGATGGAGACAAGGAGCCAGGACACAGAACGAGGAGACACTCAGGAGACTGGGAGAACAGGTAGGTTAACACAGGTCAGTCCGTAGAAGCAAGCATAAGCGTTAGCATGTGCAAACGAGACCGGACAGTGACTGAGTGAATGCGTGGGGCTTAAGTGCAGGTGGTGATTGCAGTGATAATGAAGTGCAGGTGCGTGTGATCAGTACTCGGGTGACAGTGAGCGCTGTGTCTGGGAGAGGTTGGAGCCTGGCGTGCTTGTGACATTACCCCCCTCTCCACGGCCATCTCCTGAGGGCCTAGGACCCCGACGCCGTGGTGGTCGACCTCTACCCCGAGGTGCCGGTCTGTCTGGATGAGAAGAGTGGAAGGTCTCAAGTAGGTTCGGGTCTAGGATGTCGTGCCTGGGTACCCATGATCGCTCCTCTGGGCCGTACCCCTCCAAGTCGACGAGGTACTGGAGCTGACCACCATGACGCCGGGAGTCCAAGATCTCCTGGACCTGGTATGCCGCACTGTCTTCTAGGAGAAGCGGAGGAGGGGGCTCTGGGGTAACGCCAGGCTCTGGGGAAACAGAAACAGAGGGGTGATGTGGTTTCAGGAATGACACATGGAATGTGGGGTGAATCCGGTACTGAGGTGGGAGTTGGAGTTTATACGTGACCGGGGTGATTTGCTGCAGGATGGTGAAGGGGCCAACGAATCTGGGACTCAACTTCTTGCACTGCAGACGCAGTCTGATGTCCCGGGTTGACAGCCAGACCTTCTGCCCAACCTGGAACGTGGGAGCTTCTGAGCGGCGAAGGTCGGCTGTCATCCTGCGTCTGCGAAGGGCCCGCTGAAGTTGATGATGAGACCCTCTCACTCTCCCGGAACCAGTAATCAACCGCAGGGACATCGGAGGGTTCCCCTGACCACGGGAAGAGGGGAGGTTGATAGCCGAGCACGCACTGAAATGGGGTGAGGCCGGTAGTAGGCTGACAGAGTGAGTTCTGTGCGTACTCAGTCCATCCTAGGAACTGGTTCCCGGAGTCCTTGTGGCCGTGACAGAAGGTACGGAGGAAATGTCAATATCCTGGATCTTACGTTCCATCTGCCCATTCGTTTGGGGATGGTATCCAGACGAGAGGCTGACGGTCACACCAAGGAGGGAGAAAAAAGGTTTTCAAACCTTGGATATGAACTGGGGACCCCTGTCCGATACTATGTCTTCGGGGATACCATAGTATCGGAAGATGTGATTGAAAATGAACTCTGCAGTTTCTAGGGCAGTGGGTAATCCTCGTAGTGGAAGGAGGCGGCAGGACTTGGAGAAACGGTCCACCACTACGAGGACGCAGGTACAATTGTCTGAGACTGGGAGATCCGTGATAAAATCCACCCCTAGGTGTGACCAAGGGCGGTTTGGGAACGGGGCAGAGGATGGAGCTTTCCAGCAGGTAGGTGACGTGGCCTCTTGGACATGGCACATTCCCTACATCCCTGCACGTACCTTCTGACATCTGATGACATCTGGGGCTACCAGAAGCATTGACGTAGCAGTGAGAGGGTTTCATTGACCCCGGGGTGACCAGTGCCCAGTGACGTGTGGGAGGAGTGGATGAGAGGAGTGCGTCATGCTCGAGGGATGAACTGCAAGCCCGGAGGACAACCCGGCCGCACGTTGGTGGAGGCATTGGCAGAGGGCAGGGTCTCTTCCGACCAGGAGATAGGACCTACGAATAACTGGGTAGGGATGATGGGCTCAGTCTCCTCTGACTTCTCTTCGGGGCTGTGGATGCGGGAAAGGGCGTCCGCCTTGATGTTCTTGGCGCCAGGTCGATAGGAGATGTTGAAGTGAAACTGTGTGAAGATTAGAGCCCATCTAGCTTGGCGTGAATTAAGATGTTTTGCCTCTCGGAGATAACCCAGGTTCTTGTGGTCGGTGAGTACTAGGAAGGGGTGTTTGGCGCCCTCTAGCCAGTGCCTCCACTTCTCCAGTGCAAGCTTGATGGCGAGGAGTTTGTGGTTCCCGATGTCGTAGTTCACCTTTCCCGATGTCTCCTGGTCTTCACTTCTGAAGTTTTCCTACACTTTAGAAGATAAAAGTTCACAACAGTTTTGGTGCCGTGACCCGGATAGAGCTCCTCACCTGAACTCCAGAATCAGATTGAAACTTCAAGCGCAAAGATCTTCCTACGTTCCAGACTGGAATCCAGAAGCGAAACTTCCAGCTGAACAAAGATTTCCAGACTGAATTCTTTCTGTACAACCAAGGGTTGGTGAGTGTCACTCTATCCAAAAGAACCTTTAAGACCAGTAAAAAATTGTTATCCTCTGCACCATCAGAGAAGAGTTATCAGACAGCTGTAGGTTTGGTTAACTAAGTTACCCTCTAAAAGGTTTGTTTTAGAGATGAAAGTTACCCTCTGTTTTCAGGCAGGCAAGATTAGCATTCACAAGCTAATAGTTGTTTAGCCTTTGTTTTGGCAGGGAAGAATTGTTTCAGCCTCTGTTTCAGGCAGGGAATATTAGCATCACAAGCTAATAATTGTTTGCCTCTTCATAGGGAAGATTAGCATCACAAGCTAATAATTGGTTTGCCTCTGTTTTTTTCAGGCAAGTAAGATTAGCATACAGGCTAATTTTTTGTGTTTGTCCTTTGTTTTTTGTGTTTGCCTCTTCATAGAGAAGGTTAGCCTCATGTGCTAATAAGATTGTACCCTCTGTTAGCAAGACAGTAGAGAGAATTTTTTTTGGTGTGTGTGTTTGGGGTAACAGAAATTCACAAAATGTTTAGGAAAAGTACTAAACAGATTACACCTTTTTGGACAGATAGTGAATTCAAGTCTTTGTTATCAGAGCACATGGACTCCATCGTGACTGAGCCAGTCAGATTGAATTTAACAAAGAAATTTGGCATTGATGCAGACAAAGTATGGTCAATTGAAGATTGTAAGAAGGTACTAGGAGAAAGTCTTCGCAAGAACAATGTGAAAGGTATTATCTGTTGTCACAGAGAATTTGGTTTAACACTAGCTACAGAACAGTCTAAGCGCAACTTAGAGCTAGAGAAACAGATCAAACAACAAAGATCTGCAACAAAGATGCAGAAAAAACTGATGTGGTAGAAGTTAGTCTGCCTGATAACTATTATCCTGACTTAAAAGCTTTCTTTGAAACAGATGTAGCCATCCAATCAGTTACTGATGAGCTTGTAGATTCAGTGCAGGTTTGTGGGGCTAAGAGATCTCAGGGAACTGAAAGTGTTACTCACAACTCTTCTCTTGTCCAAATACAAACTGTTGTCAAAACATCTTTGGGTCCTAAGGATATTGAGAGAATTGCTGAAAAATTTGCCATCAGTGCAAAGAAATTTTTCTGAATTTAGAAGAGCATTGTTCAGTAAAATGCATCTTTACGACATGTCGTTGCCGGAAGTCACACAGCTGATGTCACAAATTCTAACTGAATCTGAATTCAACAATTTTGAGTCTGCTGTTACTTCCGAACTGCAACATGTCAGTAAAGGCGATTTGAGAGAAGGTGTTTTGAAAATCCTAAAGAATATCTTAGGACCCAAAATCGATTGGTCGAGAGTTACTAGCTGTGTACAAGAGAAAGAAGAAACTGTGAGTGAATATACTGAGAGGTTCTGTCAGGTAGCTGTAACGTACAGTGGAATAGTGGATGATTCCGAAAGTTTGTTAGCTGACAAAGGAGCTCTAATCCGAATTTGGGCAGATGGTCTTGTAGTTGAGTACAGAACAGCCTTGTCATTCCTAGATATTACGTGGGCTAAAATAACTCTCAAAAGTAACCTAGAAAGTTTAGCTATTTGGGAAAGAGATTCTGATGTCAAAGAGAGAGTAAGAATTGCTGCAGTTTCTGTTAAGGTCAACTCAGAGAAGCCAAAGAAACGCAAAAGTCCTAGAGAAGCCAGTTGTTCTTACTGTGGCAAGCACGGACATTTTGGAAAAGAATGTAGGAAAAACAAAAAGAACTTTAAAGAAGTTAACAAAGTTAATCAGCTTCTGCTTAGCCTGCTTGATATTCTGAAGCAGCCCCTCCCCTCCTCGTTAAACTTGTGGGGCAACTTGATACAGTGCTAACCATTTGGGCTGTGAGTGATCAATTTCCCCAGTAACTCACAACAAGGATGAAAGAGTTTTTTTGTTTTTGTTTAATAGAACAAAAAGGAAAGGGACTGTCTCAGCCTTTGTTTGGGGGACATTAAGTAAGACTCACAGCCTTAAATGTTATGCCACAGAATATTGCAGTCAGACAACCATCCTCTGTTAATGATGTCTATTAGGACTGATGTTTCACTGGAGAATGGAAATGTGCCAATTTTCTCACACACTCTACAGTGTGCACACAACACAGGGACAGAATAGGACACGGACAAGTGAGGTGCCCTGGGAAGAACTGAACGCAACATGCGTTCAGGGGTGAACCCAGGGTGAAGACACTACCTCATAGGCCTTTCCCGATTTAGTCCATCCTTTCCTCACTGGTCCATAGGTGTCAAATAAATTAAGAAATAGGGAAAGAATGATACGACAACAGTAGACTCTGAAAACGATAGAACTATAGTGTTTAAACTGCTACAACCGTAGTGTTTTGAAGAAATACTGCTCTCTGTTTTTCTGTCTTACAGTGTGCAGATAAAACTTTATGGCTGTCCCCAGATCCATATGCAACGACAGTCTCATCTGCATATGAAGACCCAACCTCCAGGAAACAACTAGATCAACTGCAGAGACTACAGCCAACAAAGAAGAAAAAAATACACAACGCAGAGAATCAACTACGGGAAATTCAGTCATCACAAGACATTCTTGATCTTTCAGCAAAATTACATCAGATGACTGAAGATAATTCTTCATGGTTCGGAAACCTGTTAGGTCAACAAAATGACTCGGAAGGACTGTTCCAACCACAAAAGAACGTTGCCCGTAATGAACTTCACGGACCTTAATTGCATGTTTGTTTCTGTGTCAACATGCAATTACAGATGAACAACACAGAGCAAGTGAAATGTGCCTGTAACTTTTTCCAAGTTACATGACTAGAAGATGGGGCTTATGTTAACAAACATAAGCTATAGAATGGACTGACGAAAGTTTAAATTTGTATTATGTGGGGGGACTGAAAGATTACAACATTTGAAAGTACATTGTATTTAGCATTTAAGGTAAAGAATTATGATATCAGATGATTATTGGAGTTCTAGAAATTGTCTCTTTTCCTGCCAGACCTGTTTTAATCAGATCACTGAGACTCTCACCTTTCGGAGCCCAGACGTTGAATCGTTAGGTTGATTGACTTTCACCTTTTGTCTTTAATGGCTCTGGGATGGCTCTTAGAATTGAAGTTCCTGGCCAGTATCAGCATGTGAATAGTGATGCTGATTCAATGGGACTGGTAGTGATCTCAGAGCAGGGTGTGTTCCCACTTCATTTGCATGCTTTATTCAGATTTCCCACCTCTATGTAATCCCTCCCTCTTGAAATGTATGTAACCTGTCTGGTATGCTGTTTGAATCAGACTGTTTCGGACGACCTGCAGCACAGAGTGTTCTCATTAAAAGAATAACTTCTTTTTGAATCCCGAAGTCTCCTGGTCTTCACTTCTGAAGTTTTCCTACACTTTAGAAGATAAAAGTTCACAACAGTCCTAACACCCCAGTGTAGTGATGGGGACACTATACTGTAACAAGCACCGTCCTTCGGATGACGATGACGTTAAACCGAGGTCCTGACTCTCTGTGGTCATTAAAAATCCCAAATGGCCAAATTTGCCCATTGGCCCCTGTCCATCATGGCCTCCTAATCATCCCCATATATATACGATTGGCATCATCCCTCAGTCTCCTCTCCACCAATCAGCTGATGTGTGGTGGGTGTACTGGTGCAAAATGGCTGCTGTCGCATCATCCAGGTGGATGCTGCACATTGGTGGTGGTTGAGGAGATTCCCCCCCTTCTATGTAAAGCTCTTTGAGTGCCTTGAAAAGCGCTATATAAATGTAACAAATTATTATTATTATTAATCACTATGGTAATAGTATTAGTTGTATTAAACAGTAAAAACAAAAAAACAAATAAATAAAACAATGAAATTAAATTAAAAAATAAAATAAAAATGCCCCTGCTTTTCATGCACCAAAACACGACCAGATCACCCCCTTGAAGAAGAAGTACAGGAACACAACAGTGAAAAGTTGGAATTTTTCTATTGATGTCATTAGACCTTCAGCAGGGAGCCGATCAATCAGGAGGTTATTAGTGCTAACTAAAGGAAGGCACGCACACCATCAGTCAACAGGGATAATTTTCAGCTGTATATACTAAATGGACACAGGGGGAGATGGATTGCTGTGGGTTTGTGCCACCAGTGCAAATGTGTGTGTCTTCAGGAGGAGGGTATGCCAGATGGCTAATATGCCAAATCAGCAGGAATGTCAGTGTAATCTTTGCCTGTCAACAACTAACAACAAGACACAGTGAACACTTAATGACAAACAATAATGTTTATCTAGGTTGCTTCCAATGGCTCCTTCAGACTTTAGAAAATGGAAGAAAAAATGTCTCATGGAAATGTAACATGAAATGTTTTTGCACATTGTTATGGCTTAAAACTCGAAAAAAAACTATAACAACGTGATATTTGTTTTCTGTTATTTAAATGACCTTAAATATTCAACAACAAGGTTTTAAGCCTTGAGTTCGATATGACAGAACACAATTTTCAAACTCAGTAGACACTTCAATACTAAGATATCAATTGAATGCTACGCTGTGTAAATTAGTACAACCAATTCACCAGAAAGAACTCATTTGTAATGTGAACATCCCTATTTTAAGTGCACAAACCCTTAGAGCAGTTGAGCTCAGAATTATGCACACTTTACAAAAGATTCTTTTAGAGAAAAATTTTATAATTTACTTGAACACAAGACATCATTCCCATTTTGAAAAAAAGACAAAGACACAAAAGTAAAAAGAAACATGACAGAAGATGAATACGTGTCTGAAACAAAGAACATCTGGCTATGATAATTTAGACAAATGCTATCTTGCCAGGAAATGTATGCTCCCAGTATTTCATTTAATTTCCTGCTTGGTGTCCAGGTACACCTGACATCATGCTGAGGAATAGCTGAACAAGACCACAAATGGCTCCTTCAAATAAAATATTTATGCCTAGGATGCAATCAAGCTCAGAGTCAGCAGTAGCAGCTGAAACAATACAACTGGTTTTAATCCCCAGGGTAAAGATTGATGACCAATGTCTCCCATGTTTCTATCATGCAGAGCTTTGTCAACCAGGACTGATGGAGAGGAAACAGTGGTGGCAAGGGAGGTATAAAAGGAATGAGTGAGATCAAAGGCACAGAGAAACAGGGAAAGAAGGCAGCAGGTGAAATATTTTCCAGTTGTTTCCTTAAGGGACCGATCCAGCCTCCTTGGTGATGGGATCAACGGACATCTGTGTTAATGTTAAGACAGTCACCCTCATGCAGAAGCCCAAGAAAAAACACAGCTATGAATAAAAGATGAGCTCACATTATTATAGCAGTTCTTGAATTGACTGGAACAGATTTTCAATTTGCATTTTGGTAAGAAGCCTGTGAGCATCAGCCACTCATTTGGCAGGAACATATATTTTTGACAATCTTGGTTTGAAGTGCTTCAAGGTTCTATTGTAAACAAGCGAAAGTTATCACAAAAAGGTCTGACAAAATATATAGGATAACAAGGGTTTAAAATGGGCCAAAACAATATATACATGCTATTATACATATAATTTCTTTATACATACAGTATAGAAGACCGGGGTTGGTTGTAACACTTTTTGTTTAAGCATTAGTCACTCAGTGGTTGTTTGTGCTAGATGTCTCAAATTTTGATACACGGTAGCCACATATTTGTCTGCTACAAATATAACGCCCTTGGACATGTACTACACAGTCACAGCTTATGTGAGTTAATGTCAAATACAAAGAGTTCCCTTTCGTTCAGTCACTACGACGTAACATTAGTGACTAACGAATGGGGGTTTCGCTTTGAAGCCTATCATCTTCGAGCACTTAGAAAACGCCCAATGGCGTGCCAATGCCATGGGCATGCGGAATTTGCATACGTAACTCTGCCTCACCGCGTGAGTGTAAAAGGAAGTACGTGGCAACATCACATTACGTTTCTGCTTTCGGAGCCAAGAGTACCTACCTCTTCACTCCTGACAAGCCTTCTGAGACTCTGTCAGCTTCTTCGAGACGAGCAGCTTTCCAGTCGGTGTTGGTGTGACAGCGCGTTCCAGTGATTGCATACTTCCTGCCTGCTGATCTGCGCAGTGGTCTGCTAGACAGCTGGTATGTGTTTCCCTGGGCGCTTCGGCATCAACTGCGAGGCTTCCTCTCACAAAAGAGCTTGCGCGTGGCACGTCCTTTTCAGGATATCTCGCCCGTGCACTTCTGGGTGCGGTAGATTTCTCTCGCCTTCTGATGGGCATGAGCGTGTTTGGGCTTTCAGCACGCTTAGGCAGCGCTCGTGGATGATTCATGTTCTCACTGCGGGAACATGATCATCTCTGTGTTACGGTCGAGACTCCGTGAACTCCGTGCTGATGCCGGAGCGAGAGTCCCCTCTGCCACACCCCAATCTGCGGTCTCTACAGGAGGTTGCACTTTGGCTGGTGGCCAGGGTGACCTGACCGTGACGGTGTGGAACAAAGCTCCGACGCTAATGCCTCGGCCCACACCCCCCTCTCATGCACCTGACCCGCCCCGTGTTCAGGCGTCTACATCGGGGCCGGCTCATGCTGTCCCGACTGTGGCGTTTGGCGCGGTGGAAGACGAAGAAATGTCTATCGCCGCATCACAAGGTGGGCTGGAGTCATCTGAGGATGATGACTCGGCTGCGTTGCCGCCTTCGGGCGTTCCAGCGTTGCCCGAGTCAGACCCAGAATTGACAGCCATGCTCTCTCGGACCGCCGCAGTGCTTGGGTTGGAGTGGAACCCTCCGCCCCGACCTGAGTGTTCGCGGATGGATGATTGGTTCTTGGGGGCGGCGCGTCCGGACCCCCGTCCGGCCGCCCTTCCAATTCCTTTCTTCCACGAGGTGCATGAGGAGATTGCGCGGTCCTGGAAGAACCCGTTGTCTTCCCGTGACCGTTCGGCGATCTCCTCTGCCTTCACTGCCCTTGATGGAGCCGCGGCTAAAGGGTACACAGGGGTCCCCCCCGGTTGAAAGTTCTGTTGCGATGCAACTGTGTCCACAGAGCGCTTCAACTTGGCGCGGCGAACCAAAGCACCCCTCCAAAGCCTCTAGGTTTTCGTCATCCCTGGTGGCGAAGACCTATAGAGATGCGGGGCAGGCCGCCGCTTCTTTGCATGCCATGGCAACTCTTTAGGCATACCAGGCCAAGTTGCTGTGTGACATGCACGAGGGCGGGGCTGATCCAGGACTCGTGGACGAGTTGTGTGCCGCCACCGACCTCGCTCTCCGGGAGACGAAGGTGACCGCACGCTCCCTGGGTCAGGTGATGTCCACAAACGTGGTCCAGGAGAGACACCTATGGCTCACCCTGGCCGATATGCGGGACGGCGAGCGAACACGTTTCCACCCAGCCGCCCACGCAGTTGCCTCAGCCTGCTCGCCGCCGAGGACACCCTCCTGCGGTTCCCTCCATCCGGGACGCGCAGAGGTAACCGCAGGAAGGCACCCCAGTCCGCTCCAGCCCCGCAGCCCGCGAAAAAACGCCAGGCCAAGTGGCGCTCCTGACACGGCCGGGGGAGAATCTTTTGTTCAGCTGCTGGCCCCCGGGTCAGCAGCACCCTAATGTGGTTAAAGAAAGAACTGACAATCCCATCCCTGAGCAGCCAGAGACCGGCGATGACAGTGTGCGCCACTCCCGGGTCCCGCCACTCGCATCCCTCTCTGTCGCCAGCCTCCTCTCAGAGCAGACCCCAGTGGAACGTGCGTCCTTCCCTGGTCTCCTCTGTCAGGACGCAGCCGTGACGCCCGGGACGCCCAAAAGCCTCCCATGTCCGGGCCGGTAACGCTGCCTCGCTGCCCCACCCTGGGTACGTCTGTGCTCCGAATGACCCCGCTGGTGCAGTTCCTGGGAGCCTGGCTTCAGCTTCCGGGACTGTCCCACTGGGTCGCGCGGACCATCAGGCTCGGCTACGCGATTCAGTTCGCGCAGGCTCCTCCCCGCTACAGGGGAGTCCGCCATACCATGGTCGGGGCCAACGCCCCCGTCATGTGTGCGGAGGTTGCCACCCTGCTGGCGAAGGGTGCGATCAAGCATGTCCCTCCGACCGAAATGAAGTCGGGGTTCTACAGCCCTTACTTCATTGTACCCAAGAAAACCGGTGGGTTACGACCAACCCTGGACCTTCGCATCTTGAACCGAGCCCTGCACAGGCTTCCGTTCAGGATGTTGACTGCGAAACGCCTTTTCGAATGCGTTCGTCCGGGCGATTGGTTTGCAGCGATCGACCTGAAGGACGCCTACTTTCATGTCTCCATCCTTCCTCGAAACAGCCCCTTCGGCAGCACGGGGTTCGCATCCTGAATTACCTCGACAACTGGCTCATACTGGGCCACTCTCGAGCGCAGGTTTGCAAACACAGAGATCGGGTGCTCCAACACCTAGTCCGTTTGGGCCTTCGGGTCAACTGGGAAAAGAGCAAACTCTGCCCAGCACAGAGGATCTCTTTTCTCGGTATGGACATCGACTCGGTCACCATGTACGCGCAGCTTTCGAGCGAGCGCGCGCAGTCTCTGCTGACTTGCCTCCGTCAAATCGAGAGCAAGAGTGCGGTTCCACTGAAACTATTTCAGAGGCTCCTGGGGCATATGGCATCTGCAGCCGCGGTGACGCCGCTCGGATTGCTTCATATGAGACCGCTTCAGCATTGGCTTTGCGACCGAGTCCCGAGATGGGCATGGCAGTCTGGCACGCTCCGGGTACAAGTGACTGAACGAAAGGGAACGTCTCGGTTACGGATTTAACCTTCGTTCCCTTAGGACGGAACGGAGACGTAACGTCCCGTTGCCACATCAGCCGTGCTACCTGGAATGCGGAGTTCAGTCTTGGCTCCTCAGCAGGTAACGTAATGTGATGTTGCCACGTACTTCCTTTTATACTCACGCGGTGAGGCGGAGTTACGTATGCAAATTCCGCATGCCCATGGCATTGGCACGCCATTGGGCGTTTTCTAAGTGCTCGAAGATGATAGGCTTCAAAGCGAAACCCCCATTCGTTTGTCACTAACGTTACGTCTCCGTTCCCTCCTCAGGGAACGAGGGTTACATCCGTAACCGAGATGTTCCGTTGTTACAACCTACCCCACTACTGGAGTGAGTTGTAACACTAACTGGGGATAGATGTAACACTGAGAGGTCATTTGCTGAAATAACACTATCCCACACTATCCAATTTTTGCATAAACATCATTGAAGAACAAAGAAAAAACTAACTGAATAAACTGACATTTTTTTACAATGTTAAATGTAGTGCAAAATAATTGCTGCATGTGATTGTGCGAGTGTGTGTGTAAGTGTATTGTATTCCTGTCACATAAGGGTTAGTCACTACTAGCTAAGATCCACATATTTTAATGTGAATTTTGGGATATTGCATAAAAAAAACGCTGGATGGAAACATCAAAATGCCCATTAATTCTAATAATGTGCACAAAAAACTTGTGAGTTCAATTGAGGCAGATAATTATTAGCTGGGAAGAAGCCACATAAACTACGACGGAAACACATTTACTGAATAAATCCCTCGATACGTAACAAAAAACTCTTTGCCTCAATAGAGGATGGATTGATAACTGATCTCAGTGGAATCATCATAGGGGTTGGTTGTAACATTTTTAATAAGCTGTACTATCCCCACTCCAAACAGCCATAACTTAGTTATCTGTGTTAGCATATCAGTCATTCCTGTGATGTCAAACATCATTATAACGTGTCACATGATGTGATGTGAATACCGGTATGCTGATTTGCTGCTCAAGAAACATTTCTTGTTATTATCAGTGTTGAAATAGGAGCCGTCTTGTAGAAGTCACGAGGACAATGAAAACTTTGGGTTAAATGCGAGGCCCATACTTGGCACAGATTGTTACAAGACCAAATGAGGCATGAAGACTGGGTCCTGGACGTGTGCTTTCCATCACATTGTTCCCATGGAGACACTCTCAAAAGGGAGAGGCCGTTATCTTGATGTCAGAGCCAAGTATCAGATCCTACACTGATTAAATCTGGCCACCAGAACCTTCATCTGTTCATTGTAACAACTGCTACAATCCCAGCATGTCCCTGGCATGCTCTACAATCACTCCCACATGATGGGTTTAAAAGGCAACAAACAGTGGATTTTGTTTGACATGCTGTGTGATAGATAAAATTGACATCAACTGGTCAATTGAAATTTAAATGAGAGGAATATAATATTTGGGCACATTTGGACACTTGAAAATGTTTGACAGTTGTAATCCCTGCACAAAAATCCAGCATTGCTGATCACCAGCATATGGTATGTTCAGTATGCTGGGACCTGCATGGGATGCTGGATGCTGGTTTGCACGACACCATTTAACCATCATAAATGCGACTGGACCAACATACAACACATTTGTATGTTTTTTTACTATGTCTTAAGTATCAAAATACTTTTTTTTGTCCCCGGTATGGTGCTTCAGACACAAAATGTCTGCCTGGGTGACATGGAAACAAAAATTTCAACATGCACAAAAAGTCATTTCAGTCAATATCTATACAGTGAATGGAATGAAGGAAATGGTGCATGTAGCACGATCTTGCAAATAACTCTGGCATGCTCTAGTGCAAATGCTGATCATTATGTCTCACACGACATTATGTTCTCTGATAATGTATCTAATCCTGTAATTTTCTCTAAAATGGTGAGGACGATTTTTCGGAATATTCATGAAGCTTTTGGTGGGCTTTTTTATAGTCTTCAGTCATTCTAGGCTTCTTATTGCTTTCATCAAATGGTCCATAAGGCCCCGGGGAGTGAGAGGGACAGGAAAAGGTCAGTGATCCTGGTGAGGGATTATCCGTAATGAGGGCTTTTAAAGGTTACCTGAATTAGATCAACAGCGTTCCACTTGTGTCTCGCACAGTTTAAAGAAGACAAGCACACATGAATTGAGTTTGACCCGGAGCTTTGTCTATCCTTCATTGCGCTTTTCTTGTCTTTCCTGTTTATAAAGTGTTCATAAAGTAATATTTATAAACAGTAAGTTCAACAATGGATTGTATTTTACTCTGAGAGTAGGTGAACTAACACCGTTAAAAATGCATCCATGGTAAGGTAAACTTTCACAGAAGAGAAATTTGCATTTATTTCATTAAAAATACAGTACAAATAGTAAATGTGAAATATTCTTACAATTTAAAATAAGGTTTTTTTTTTTTACAAAGTACTGTATATTCTATCCCATTACACTAATCCCACCCATCACACAACACTTTCTGCATTTTTACATGAAAAAAAACTTATTTTGTATGATGTATAAGCTTGTTTTCTCATGGGGACCTCAATTTAGGTCCCCACAGTGACACAAGTTCCCATGAGTCAGTTTGCATTCATGTTGAAGTCCCCACCGGGATAGAAAAACATGAACACACACACAGGTATACACACACACAGACACACTTTCAGAAGACATTAAGCATGCTCAGGACAGGGGCTGTGCTGTGCTATTAAAACTCTACATTGTTCTAGGCCAGTCAACCTTAACAAAGCAGAGTTAATGGTTCATACAACAAATTTCAGAACAAAGTAGATACAGACTCCATCTGCTAAGTGCATACTTAAAATCCCTCTCTCCGAAGAAATCTCTCGCCGCTCATAGAGGTTTCACTCCAGTAACCTCCAGGTCAAATGATTGCCACTTTGTCATTTAGATTTGTGGTGCAAGGAAAACATGAAGAGAGGGGACCTGTTTTGAGTCTTCAGAAAACTTTGTAGTATGAAGATAAAGATGAATCTGTTTTGCATGACAGACAGACAGACAGATGGATGGATGATTCATTATTGATTATACACACTTTATAAACTAACAATTTCATATTCATCTTAATAAATTAATAAAATAACTTTTTTAATGGAAAATGTCAGGGTGGGGGTCACTATCTGTTTTGAAGAGCGATGGTGAAAGAAAATTCGGCCCCACTATTGTGTTCATATTGTATTGCTAAAAACTTTTTCTGCTATTGAGGTAGGATACGGAAGGTTAGGGACAGGTTTTTTTGTGTGGGTATAGGTTTAAGGGTGGGTTGAGGTGTAATGGTAGGGACACACCAAACCGACTGTGTTGTCGCCTCGCATCGTCTACGTCGAGGAAAAAAAGCTGCACTTGAACACACCACGAGAACTACATCCGACTGTCAACAAGCATGCGCATTCTGTGCCTGCGTGTACATGAGACAACTGTCTATTTCTGCAAAAACACATGCGGAACACATCGGAAAAAAGTCGTCTGACGCTCAAAAACGGCACGACGCTGCAAGACAGACAATCGTCAGCTTGGTGTGTTCCGGGATTAAGGAAGGGTCAACAGTTTAATTGAAGTAATTACAGCTTTAAATACATGCACATATTTTAAAAAATATAAGTACAATGTAAAAACGTGTGTACACAATAAGTGTATTGTATCAAGTGATTAATTTCAATGTTAGTACACCTATTACACCTAATACATTTTTATTCTGTTTTGTTAAATTCCTGTTTCTCTGCTCCGTTCAGTTATGGTTTTCTTGTTTACTGATTATTCATTATGTTTGTCCTGTATTTAAACTCCCTGTTTTGTCCAGTCCCTTGTCGGTTCTCGTTTCAGTTTGCGTGATTGTATATTTCCTGAGTTTTGTGGATTATAATATATACAGTTATCCCTTATACCCTTCATTGTGTGATTCCTACAGCATCCTACAGCAACTTATTTCCATGAGCGATGGTCTAGGAGTTCATATCAATATGCAAGGTTTTTTTTTTTTTTATAATAAAAAAGTAATTATTGGGCTAGAGCCCAAAGTGTAATTGCCTGCCCTTCACTCTGAGATAATTTTCTTTATAGACAGACAATACTTGTCTTTATTTAAGGGTCAACCCTAAGGAGAGATGATTGAAGGTTTTCCCACTGACAGACCATTAAATATATCCATACATCCATCACAGAAGGTTTATCTACTTCCCTATTAAAGAATAATAATATAGGTAGATTGCTGTTAGGAGGTTATTAGGATCTTATTTTTTGGATCTTATTGACCTCATACAGTATCTAGTGAAGACAAGACATCTTAAAGTTCTTTAATGTCCTGTAGTCCAGTGAGTGCACAGTTAGAGCAATTATATATATATATATATATATATATATATATATACACTCACCTAAAGGATTATTAGGAACACCATACTAATACTGTGTTTGACCCCCTTTCGCCTTCAGAACTGCCTTAATTCTACGTGGCATTGATTCAACAAGGTGCTGAAAGCATTCTTTAGAAATGTTGGCCCATATTGATAGGATAACATCTTGCAGTTGATGGAGATTTGTGGGATGCACATCCGTTCCACCACATCCCAAAGATGCTCTATTGGGTTGAGATCTGGTGACTGTGGTGGCCATTTTAGTACAGTGAACTCATTGTCATGTTCAAGAAACCAATTTGAAATGATTCGAGCTTTGTGACATGATGCATTATCCTGCTGGAAGTAGCCATCAGAGGATGGGTACATGGTGGTCATAAAGGGATGGACATGGTCAGAAACAATGCACAGGTAGGCCGTGGCATTTAAACAATGTCCAATTGGCACTAAGGGGCCTAAAGTGGGCCAAGAAAACATCCCCCACACCATTACACCACCACCACCAGCCTGCACAGTGGTCACAAGGCATGATGGATCCACGTTCTCATTCTGTTTACGCCAATTTCTGACTCTACCATCTGAATGTCTCAACAGAACTCAAGACTCATCAGACCAGGCTTCAACTGTCCAATTTTGGTGAGCTTGTGCAAATTGTAGCCTCTTTTTCCTATTTGTAGTGGAGATGAGTGGTACCCAGTGGGGTCTTCTGCTGTTGTAGCCCATCCGCCTCAAGGTTGTGCGTGTTGTGGCTTCACAAATGCTTTGCTGCATACCTCGGTTGTAATGAGTGGTTATTTCAGTCAAAGTTGCTCTTCTATCAGCTTGAATCAGTCGGCCCATTCTCCTCTGACCTCTAGCATCAACAAGGCATTTTCGCCCACAGGACTGCCGCATACTGGATGTTTTTCCCTTTTCACACCATTCTTTGTAAACCCTAGAAATGGTTGTGCGTGAAAATCCCAGTAACTGAGCAGATTGTGAAATACTCAGACCGGCCTGTTGAGCTCCCTCCAAAGATTCTCTATTGGGTTTAGGTCTGAAGACTAGCTAGGCCACGCCAGAACCTTGATATGCTTCTTACAGGGCCACTCCTTGGTTATCCTGGCTGTGTGCTTCAGGTCATTGTCATGTTGGAAGACCCAGCCTCGACCCATCTTCAATGCTCTAACTGAGGGAAGGAGGTTGTTCCCCAAAATCTCGCAATGCATGGCCCCGGTCATCCTCTCCTTAATACAGTGCAGTAGGGATGGTGTACTTGGGATGGTACTCATCATTCTTCTTCCTCCAAACACGTTTAGTGGAATTATGACCAAAAAGTTCTATTTTGGTCTCATCTGACCACATGACTTTCTCCCATGACTCCTCTGGATCATCCAAATGGTCATTGGCAAACTTAAGACGGGCCTTGACATGTGCTGGTTTAAGCAGGGGAACCTTCCATGCCATGCATGATTTCAAACCATGACATCTTAGTGTATTACCAACAGTAATCTTGGAAACGGTTGTCCCAGCTCTTTTCAGGTCATTGACCAGCTCCTCCCGTGTAGTTCTGGGCTGATTTCTCACCTTTCTTAGGATCATTGAGACCACGAGGGGAGATCTTGCATGGAGCCCCAGTCCGATGGAGATTGACAGTCATGTTTAGCTTCTTCCATTTTCTAATGATTGCTCCAACAGTGGACCTTTTTTCACCAAGCTACTTGGCAATTTCCCCGTAGCCCTTTCCAGCCTTGTGGAGGTGTACAATTTTGTCTCTAGTGTCTTTGGACAGCTCTTTGGTCTTGGCCATGTTAGTAGTTGGATTCTTACTGATTGTATGGGGTGGACATGTGCTTTATGCAGCTAACAACCTCAAACAGGTGCATCTAATTTAGGATAATAAATGGAGTGGAGGTGGACATTTTAAAGGCAGACTAACAGGTCTTTGAGGGTCAGAATTCTAGCTGATAGACAGGTGTTCAAATACTTATTTGCAGCTGTATCATACAAATAAATAGTTAAAAAATCATATATTGTGATTTCGGGATTTCTTTTTTTTTAGATGGTGGACACAGTGGACATGCACCTACGATGACAATTTCAGACCCCTCCATGATTTCCAAGTGGGAGAACTTGCAAAATAGCAGGGTGTTCAAATACTTATTTTCCTCACTGTATATAAAAAATTTGCTATTTCAGTTATATAACTGGTATAATGTTCATATACCAACTACTGAACTATTCAAATCTGTTTTGAACCTTTACCTCCAAAAAAGGTGGTAATGAGAAAACCGCATGTATAATCCAAGTTGCTTTTCCACAAGATGAGAAGGTAAATATTAATATATAGAAGGTGCATGGTGTCATACAGACAAAAACAAAACACCATCAGGGTAACACACGACACGTGAAAAAATTGCAATAAACATAGCAACATTAGATGTAACATCAAAACACAATGTACTAATAATAAAAAATAAATAAATAAGTAATTTAAATGAAAAACCAGTCACACTGGGATTTCTGGGACTTTTTCATTGTAAATTATAACATAACTCATTCTTTTTCACTTCTGGAAACTGTAAATTACATATATTGTAGTTGTTCCCTGTATTTAGTAAGGAAACTTACCATTAACCAATCAGAAAACTTTTACTGTCGCATTTTGTACCATTAAAATTACGATAACGTTTTACAGCGCAGGGTTAAAATTAGTGGGCGACATGAAGAACAATCACAAAACTTATAAACTATCAGTAATCTTTTGACAAATTTATTAGAACTAAAAGGGAAAATGGTCTAACATTTGGGCTCCTCTATTTAATATAATCTCAGCCAGACTCTTCTCACCATCTTTATCATCACATAAGCTGAATTTAGATCAAAGGCCGCTGGTTATGTGATTGTAATGCAGGTTTTTCCTCTCAGCTGCAGGGATAAAGGACCACCTGAGAGAAGAGCTCTGGGCTAAAGCCATAGACAAGCATTCATTAACTCACCTTTTGTAGGTGCAGAACCTCCCGCTTCATTTTACTTTTTGAAGAACCCCCTTGATTCTGCAAGCTGCTTTAATGAAATCTCTGGGTATTATATATTTATAAATTACTCTCATTATAAAATAGAGAATAAGTTTCAAATGAAGCCAACTAAAGATCATATCCAACACTGCGATGTCATTTCAGGTATGAAATGTGCACTTTTACTTTGTATTATTTACCACTTCATCAGCTGAAAAATCTTCAGACGCAAAATAAATCATTAACCCTTTTATGATGGTCACAAATTACAGTGATTACTTGAAATAAACCTCATGCATTAGGAAAAGCTCAAACTGAAACCATGACTACAGCACTTTTATAATTTAACCTTCTGCCAGCTGAAAACCAGCAGTTAAAAAAAAAAAAAAAAAAATGTACCAATCTGAAACTCCAAAATGTGACAGCACACTTTGATGTGTGATTCATATTAGCATCAGGGCATAAACAAAGCTGTCTCTCTTTCTCAAAGACCTGATGTCAAGGCCAAAATTAGTCGCACATATTAAGCTACAGTGAGCTATAGCGCAAATCTTCATTGGACTAATCTCCACAGGAACCATTTCTATTTGCGGCTTGTATTAACTGAGCATGGGAAAGCAAAGAAAAAAAGATTGGTGGACAATGTGGTGCTAAAGAGTCCCTGTGGGCTCTATAATCATCACTGCTAATCATTGGATTTTTGCAGACATTATTAAGATCCATCTCTTGTATAAAAGTGTTGTGTTCATGAGTAACATTGTATTGTTGACTACTATTTTGAAGTGTTGTGAGTAAGTGGCGTAGCGTGTGAGAGAATGGAAGTGAAGAGTAAACAAGATGGATGAAGTTCACTACTGTCTTGTGTGCTTCATAACTCCAGATACCACAAATAGGAAGTGGACAAAGAAAAACAGAGAAGAGGACACAGTGACCATCACAGTTGGTTACAAGAAAAAGGGGGCTTCAAGAAAAAAGAGTGATTAACGTGTATGTCAGAAAAGGTAATTCCTACTTGAAATACGGTTGGTATTTGAACCTTCAAACTGGCTGCAAGGATCCAGTCATGCATTAAAACCAAACTCAGTCTCCTTCAAAATGGCAGGGGTTTGCAGAAAAGAGGATATCACTATCTCCGACACAGGTAGTCTCATGCCCTAACACCCACTTCACTTCTCTTCTGTGTAATTAAAATGAGGCTGCATGCATTGGCAGCTCTTGTACACTGGTTCTCCTGAGCCATGGCTTTGGGAAATTGCTGATTTTGGCAGCTACTTCATGCAGAAGTCTACCTGCTACTTTGATCCTGTCATGGTGAATGAGGGCAGTCAGTTGGAGGGCTGGCGGTTAAGCACTTTGCAAGAATAATTTGTGGATTGGGACAATGGTGAGGGTGTGCTTTTGATAAAAGGGAATTTGAATACAAGGTTTGCCCAACATTTCTAACCACAAAAATGCAGAGAAATGTAATTTACACACTGACATTTTCTGAGGTACTGGAGGTACAGTGAGGAAAATAAGTATTTGAACACCCTGATATTTTGCAAGTTCTCCCACTTAGAAATCATGGAGGGGTCTGAAATTGTCATCGTAGGTGCATGTCCACTGTGAGAGACATAATCTAAACAAAAAATCCAGAAGTCACAATGTATGATTTTTTAACTATTTATTTGTATGATACAGCTGCAAATAAGTATTTGAACACCTGAGAAAATCAATGTTAATATTTGGTACAGTAGCCCTCAATTACTGTTTTTCACCAGGTTTGCACACACTGCAGGAGGGATTTTGGCCCACTCCTCCACACAGATCTTCTCTAGATCAGTCAGGTTTCTGGCCTGTCGCTGAGAAACACGGAGTTTGAGCTCCCTCCAAAGATTCTCTATTGGGTTTAGGTCTGGAGACTGGCTAGGCCACGCCAGAACATTGATATGCTTCTTAAAGAGCCACTCCTTGGTTATCCTGGCTGTGTGCTTTGGGTCATTGTCATGTTGGAAGACCCAGCCTCGACCCATCTTCAATGCTCTAACTGAGGGAAGGAGGTTGTTCCCCAAAGTCTTGCAATACATGGCCCCGGTCATCCTCTCCTTAATACAGTGCAGTCGCCCTGTCCCATGTGCAGAAAAACACCCCCAAAGCATGATGCTACCACCCCCATGCTTCACAGTAGGGATGGTGTTCTTGGGATGGTACTCATCATTCTTCTTCCTCCAAACACGTTTAGTGGAATTATGACCAAAAAGTTCTATTTTGGTCTCATCTGACCACATGACTTTCTCCCATGACTCCTCTGGATCATCCAAATGGTCATTGGCATACTTAAGACGGGCCTTGACATGTGCTGGTTTAAGCAGGGGAACCTTCCGTGCCATGCATGATTTCAAACCTTGACGTCTTAGTGTATTACCAACAGTAACCTTGGAAACGGTGGTCCCAGCTCTTTTCAGGTCATTGACCAGCTCCTCCCGTGTAGTTCTGGGCTGATTTCTCACCTTTCTTAGGATCATTGAGACCCCACGAGGTGAGATCTTGCATGGAGCCCCAGTCCGAGGGAGATTGACAGTCATGTTTAGCTTCTTCCATTTTCTAATGATTGCTCCAACAGTGGACCTTTTTTCACCAAGCTGCTTGGCAATTTCCCCGTAGCCCTTTCCAGCCTTGTGGAGGTGTACAATTTTGTCTCTAGTGTCTTTGGACAGCTCTTTGGTCTTGGCCATGTTAGTAGTTGGATTCTTACTGATTGCATGGGGTGGACATGTGTCTTTATGCAGCTAACGACCTCAAACAGGTGCATCTAATTTAGGATAATAAATGGAGTGGGGGTGGACATTTTAAAGGCAGACTAACAGGTCTTTGAGGGTCAGAATTCTAGCTGATAGACAGGTGTTCAAATACTTATTTGCAGCTGTATCATACAAATAAATAGTTAAAAAATAATTTATTGTGATTTCTGGATGTTTTTTTTTAGATTATGTCTCTCACAGTGGACATGCACCTACGATGAAAATTTCAGACCCCTCCATGATTTCCAAGTGGGAGAACTTGCAAAATAGCAGGGTGTTCAAATACTTATTTTCCTCACTGTAAATATGAGGAGAGGGAGAGACATATAGAGATACTTAGAAAGTTTTTTTAAGTGGTATTCTGATCTGCAGCATTACAAATGTCATTAGGTATAAATTATAAAGAATAAAGGGAAAAAAAAAGAAAAGGGAAAATTATAGTCTGCGTAGTCTGTATTAGTACTAAGCTACTCTGAAATAGAGAGCAAATGAGGATTGAAAAGCTGTTCAAAATGTGCCACTGTACATTTTTAGCTCAGCAATATTTAATCTAAAGTAAATTGTTTGTTCAAATTGAGTTTTTTTTTAAATGAAGTAAAAAATAAAAGGATTGTTCACTGGAATTTTTACATCAGTGAATATTTATATTTTTAATTTAAATATAGATACTATACACACATTCAAGTATTAAAAAGATGTTTAATATGCCCATCATTATGTATATATTTATTTATTAATTTATTTATCATAGGTATCATAGGTAGGCCTACTCTTCAACTGTGAGTGACTGAATCTAGAACAAAACAAAAATCCAGAAAATCACATTGTATGATTTTTAAGTAATTAATTTGCATTTTATTGCATGACATAAGTATTTGATACATCAGAAAAGCAGAACTTAATATTTGGTACAGAAACCTTTGTTTGCAATTACAGAGATCATACGTTTCCTGTAGTTCTTGACCAGGTTTGCACACACTGCAGCAGGGATTTTGGCCCACTCCTCCATACAGACCTTCTCCAGATCCTTCATGTTTTGGGGCTGTGGCTGGGCAATACGGACTTTCAGCTCTCTCCAAAGATTTTCTATTGGGTTCAGGTCTGGAAACTGGCCAGGCCACTCCAAGACCTTGAGATGTTTCCTACGGAGCCCCTCCTTAGTTACCCTGGCTGTGTGTTTTGGGTCGTTGTCATGCTGGAAGACCCAGCCACGATCCATCTTCAATGTTCTTACTGAGGTAAGGAGGTTGTTGGCCAAGATCTTGCGATACATGGTCCCATCCATCCTCTCCTCAATATGGTGCAGTCGTGTCCCCTTTGCAGAAAAGCATCCCCAAAGAATGATGTTTACACCTCCATGCTTGGGATGGTGTTCTTGGGGTTGTACTCATCCTTCTTCTTCCTCCAAACACGGCAAGTGGAGTTTAGACCAAAAAGCTCTATTTTTGTCTCAGCAGACCACATGACCTTCTCCCATTCCTCCTCTGGATCATCCAGATGGTCATTGCAAACTTCAGATGGGCCTGGACATGCTTTGGCTTGAGCAGGGGGACCTTGCATGCACTGCAGGATTTTAATCCATGACGGCGTAGTGTGTTACTAATGGTTTACTTTGAGACTGTGGTCCCAGCTCTCTTCAGGTCATTGACCAGGTCCTGCCGTGTAGTTCTGGGCTGATCCCTCACCTTCCTAATGATCATTGATGCCCCACGAGGTGAGATCTTGCATGGTGCCCCAGACCGAGGGAGATTGACCTTCATCTTGAACTTCTTGAACTTGAACTTTTATCCCTTATGTCTTTACACAGCTCTCTGGTCTCGGCCATTGTGGAGAGGTTGGAGTCTGTTTGATTGAGTGTGTGGACAGGTGTCTTTTACAGGGAGTGCAGAATTATTAGGCAAATGAGTATTTTGACCACATCATCCTCGTTATGCATGTTGTCTTACTCCAAGCTGTATAGGCTGGAAAGCCTACTACCAATTAAGCATATTAGGTGATGTGCATCTCTGTAATGAGAAGGGGTGTGGTCTAATGACATCAACACCCTATATCAGGTGTGCATAATTATTAGGCAACTTCCTTTCCTTTGGCAAAATGGGTCAAAAGAAGGACTTGACAGGCTATAGTGAAAATAGTGAGTCAAAAATAGTGAGATATATTGCAGAGGGATGCAGCAGTCTTAAAATAGCCAAGCTTCTGAAGCGTGATCATCGAACAATCAAGCGTTTCATTCAAAATAGTCAACAGGGTCGCAAGAAGCGTGTGGAAAAACCAAGGCGCAAAATAACTGCCCGTGAACTGAGAAAAGTCAAGCGTGCAGCTGCCAAGATGCCACTTGCCACCAGTTTGGCCATATTTCAGAGCTGCAACATCACTGGAGTGCCCAAAAGCACAAGGTGTGCAATACTCAGAGACATGGCCAAGGTAAGAAAGGCAGAAAGTCGACCACCACTGAACAAGACACACAAGCTGAAACGTCAAGACTGGGCCAAGAAATATCTCAAGACTGATTTTTCTAAGGTTTTATGGACTGATGAAATGAGAGTGAGTCTTGATGGGCCAGATGGATGGGCCCGTGGCTGGATTGGTAAAGGGCAGAGAGCTCCAGTCCGACTCAGACGCCAGCAAGGTGGAGGTGGAGTACTGGTTTGGGCTGGTATCATCAAAGATGAGCTTGTGGGGCCTTTTCGGGTTGAGGATGGGGTCAAGCTCAACTCCCAGTCCTACTGCCAGTTTCTGGAAGACACCTTCTTCAAGCAGTGGTACAGGAAGAAGTCTGCATCCTTCAAGAAAAACATGATTTTCATGCAGGACAATGCTCCATCACACGCGTCCAAGTACTCCACAGCGTGGCTGGCAAGAAAGGGTATAAAAGAAGAAAATCTAATGATATGGCCTCCTTGTTCACCTGATCTGAACCCCATTGAGAACCTGTGGTCCATCATCAAATGTGCGATTTACAAGGAGGGAAAACAGTACACCTCTCTGAACAGTGTCTGGGAGGCTGTGGTTGCTGCTGCACGCAATGTTGATGGTGAACAGATCAAAACACTGACAGAATCCATGGATGGCAGGCTTTTGAGTGTCCTTGCAAAGAAAGGTGGCTATATTGGTCACTGATTTGTTTTTGTTTGGTTTTTGAATGTCAGAAATGTATATTTGTGAATGTTGAGATGTTATATTGGTTTCACTGGTAAAAATAAATAATTGAAATGGGTATAAATTTGTTTTTTGTTAAGTTGCCTAATAATTATGCACAGTAATAGTCACCTGCACACACAGATATCCCCCTAAAATAGCTAAAACTAAAAACCACTTCCAAAAATATTCAGCTTTGATATTAATGAGTTTTTTGTGTTCATTGACAACATGGTTGTTGTTTAATTATTAATGTTGTAAAATTAATCCTCAAAAATACAACTTGCCTAATAATTCTGCACTCCCTGTATACAGGTAACAAGTTCAAACAGGTGCAGTTAATACAGGTAATGAGTGGAGAACAGGAGGGCTTCTTAAAGAAAAACTAACAGGTCTGTAAGAGCCGGAATTCTTACTGGTTGGTAGGTGATCAAATACTTATGTCATGCAATAAAATGCAAATTAATTATTTAAAAATCATACAATGTGATTTTCTGGATTTTCGTTTTAGATCCCGTCTCTTACAGTTGAAGCGTACCTATGATAACAATTACAGACCTCTACATGCTTTGTAAGTGGGCAAACTGTATATATATATATATATATAAAAAGTATTGTACAGAATTCAAAATAGTGAAACATGCGACAAACTGCCCCAAACGGACATTCATTTAAAAGAAATCCATTAATTTAAATATATTTTTATCTATAGTATATTCAGTTACACTTTATTTTAAGGTGACGTTGTTACATAGTACTTACTCAAATAAGTACGGCGTAATATTAATTAACATCATGTACTTCTTATAGAGTTGCGTATGGGGTTAGGGTTTGGTTTAAGGTTAGTTACTTGTAACTATGCATCATTTACTGAAATAAGTGCATCTAGTAACTTGTAACTAAGTCACCTTAAAATAAAGTGTTATTGTTTATTCTTGCTTTTAGTGTGTTAACTTGTTTACCCAACAACTACAATATGATTTAGACATTTTAATTTGGAGCAGAAAATTCACAAATCATCCAAACACACAAAACCACTGTAAGAAAATAACACACATTTATACAATTGCACTTTTGACTTCTGGTTACTATACTGTCCTTCTATTCCAGCAGCACTTTCATTCCAGACACAAAGGACAAAATAACAACCCTTATTCCAATGTACCACATTGATCCTGCCTTGTTTTGTTTGTGTGTATGCCATTGTTTGGTGTGACCTTTCTAGAAAAGCCTGTAGATATAAGCCATCTCTGTGACTATGAAATAATAATGCACTGTTGATGTTAGCAGAGCTGACGGATGTGGCTTTTGAGAGATCTTATCTAACTGTGAGGTTTAGCTGACAGCTGATGTCTCATGCTATCACATGCTGATGTACTTTGACAGCACTGGATACATTTTTGCGTTCAAACCAGCATATGTCCTGAATTCAAAGAGATGCACTGCCCTTGTATTTCATTACATATAGTGCAAAGTTATATTCTATAAATAGGTAAGACGAAGAAAAACGATAAGTAAAATGAAAATAACAAAATCTACGGACAAACCACACACACACAAGTTTAAGGTCTGTAAGAAAATTAGATATATTATTCAGCAAGGATGCATTAAATTGTTCTAAAGTGACAGTAAAGGCTTTTAAATAGTTACAAAAACTAAGAACTACTGTTCTTTTGAAATTTCTATTCATCAAAGAATTTTGAGTTTTGTTTGTGTTCAGGTCTTTTATTCCTGCTTGCCATGTGCTCCCCTCGTGTATGTGTCATGTTCTCATTGGTTGATCTAGTCATGTGTTCATCAGTTCTATGTTCTCATTGGTTCATTGTCATGTCATGTGTTCCCCTTGTCTAATTATTTAAACCCTTATGTTTGCCATGCTACTTTGTCTAGTATTGTTTCCTGTAACCACTGATGGTGAGTTCTGTTTCATGTTAATGCTCAGGGCTTGACATTAACACCCGCCATTTTCTGGGGTGGATTTCAGCGGTGGCGTGTAACACAGTCATTCCCACTAGCCACTTTGGCGGGTTGAATTGTATTGCAGTCGTCTCATAAGGCATCTGTTATAATCGCACTGTGCATTATAACCAATTACACGCAATTATGTTGAGTTTATGAATGCGCTGTCTAATAATCAGAGGCTTTCAGATTAGTCATCGCTGAAAAGTTTTGTTCAGAGCTCACTCTCACTCACTGAAATTCATTCATCATACAGTGATTTAATGTTTTTGTTCTAATTCAGCAGCAGTGGGCTCATATACAAAATATGCTATATTTAAATGCCATAGCTGATAGAACATTGATTCGAATATTGCTTAAGAATAAAATATATTTACGCCAAAAAAAATCATTTTTTTTCAGACAAGCAACTGTGTTTTTCTGTCTTATACAGAGCTAAATAGGGCTATTTAAAGACCTGTCATGTTATATGTAGACTTGATTTGGGTGTGTACAGTGGTCATTTACATATAGACAACAACAAATTTCGGACAGTGAAAATGTTTAGTGGCTAGTAACTTTGGAAAACCACTAGCCACGGTGGCTGGTGAGCAAAAAAGTTAATGTCAAGCCCTGTTCATGCTCAAGTCCAGTGTACGTCAAGTCAAGTTTACTTTGTCTTGTGCACTTTGGATTATATTTAATAAATACTGCACATGGGTTCAACTCTGCTTGCCCTAAATGGATATACATTATAATGGTTTCCATAAAAATATTAAGCAGCACAACTGTTTTCAATATTGACAATATTAATAAATCAGCATATTAAATTATTTCTGAAGGATCATGTGACCTGCTGAAAATTCAGCTTTGCATCACAGGAAAAAATTACATTTTAAAATATATTAAAATAAAAATCTGTTATTTTAATTATAATAAACAGAACTGATTAATAAAAAAAACCTTCTTTCCCTTCCTTAAATAGATATTTATTCTGATCTCATAAGTATTGTAATGTGTACAATATGGATATATTGACATGTAGCATCTAAACCCTAAAATTATTTGCACAGCAGGAACAAAATCTTTGCAAATACCTTACATTATATTTGTTATAAATAGCCTATAGTTGTGCAGATACATTTTAGTAAAACATTTTTTGAACACCTAAAACATTTTTTGAACACCTGACCCAATCTCTAAACCTAATCACTTCTCAACTATATATGTATATATATATAACAAACATACAATGTACAGTATATATGTAAGAATTGAGGGCGCACCAGACAGAAACGCATCTTCCAGATGATTCGTGCAAACACAAAAACAAGCAAAAACCAACTCAACACTCCAGACCCCAAAATCAACCGTCCATCACTAGAAAGACTGAGGCCAGCGAAGTAGCCTACTTTATTGCCCTGCAAACTTTGGCAACTCTGAGCAACCCCAAAGATAACAACAGACTTTGTTTGAGCTACACGACAAAGAAAGCAGATCTCTGTCTTCTCAATTACCTTTAAATGAACAGTTAACATCTACAAGAAAAAACACAGAAACCCATATTTGTTACATATAAACTGCATCAGATCATTCAAAAGATGATTGTCGGACATACATTCAAACAGCCTTTTACTGCATAATTCTGTATCTGTCTATAATGAATACACGTGACCATTATGCATATATATCGCTCACAATTCATGTAATTGTTATAACTATTGAATGGCTGGTTGAAAATATGCCTTGTCTGGTATGAGTGTAAATCTTTGTTCATAATTCAAAAGATGGCTTGATTGAATTTTGTGTAGAATGTATCATGTTCGTATAATAAGAAATCAGGTCTAAATTTACTCTCTGCTGAGCAGGAGAGTAAGAGACCACTGATGATGACAATTTATGGTGGGGTGGAGACACAGTCACCTCAGAACCAAAGATGATATCTAATTGGCTAGAACCCAACCAGGAGGATGGGCAAATATTTGAGTTTTAATCTCAGAACACGAGCAAAGAGTTCGTTCAGTTCCCAGAAGCAGTTCCAGAATCCATTCAAGGAAACATAAGGAGACATAAGATGACGAGATAGACGATCGTGGCAGACCAAGATCAGAGAAAATGAGTTAACGATTTCATTTTAAGCCATCTGAATACACTCCTCTCACTCCTCTTCCTTTCTTTTACTTAAGTTTATTTTCTCTTCACTCGTTTTCTAAGTTAAGTCTCGACGAATCTACAGCAAGCGCGCTTCAAATTCAAATAACACCCACGAGACTTTCCATCCAGCCGCCAACACGCCACGTGATTAGCTTACCAAGACGTCGATCAAAGACACAACAAGACCGTCAGCGAATCAAAGAACCTAACCCTAACCCCTTCCTGCAGCCAGGGCCAAGGAAAAGGGAATTTCCCATTCAAAGACGACACGAGACACAAACGCAAGTAACCTCCAGGTTCTAAACCGAACTGGTGCAATTGATATCAAATTTAATAACCCCGCCTAAGAAACGATAGGAGGGTTAAATGAATGATTGATGGTTCATGCAGGTCATATTGCTAGAAACTTGGGATTTCATCCGTTTGTGTTAGATATTAGTTTTACGTGTTAGAGTAATCAATAAAGTTTCGTTTGCATTTAAAGATAAGTGTTCTTGTGTTATGTGCTTACGAATTTAATGTCTTAAACTGCTAATCTATGTTACCTGGCTGTTAAATAGTATTTCACTATTGTTTGGATATTAATATCCCCCGCAGAGTTGATAGTTACGGCCCATTCAAATGAACGCTGGACGAGTCATTTGCTCTTTCAAAATTCCCCATGAATTAATTCATTCATTAATTTGAGCTAAATGACCTGTTTTCATTTGAATTCATTTGATCTGTTTCCCTTTAACAGAGTCCCCTTTAAATACTACAAGTAATAATAATTTACTTATATTATAATATTACATAGATTTTTTATGCATAATAATAATAAAATAAAACATATTAATTACATTAATTCAATATTCTATGAATCCTGAAGTTGTTAGGGTTATGTTTAGTTTCTTTGTGTTTTAGTTTGTTTTGTTCTGTTCCTGTTTGCCTGAGTTCCCTGTCATTGTTAGTTTCCTTGAGTCTAAAGCCACACAGATACCTGACAGAAGTATTCAAAAACATTTATTCTTTACATTATTTAGTCACCTCTGTAGTTGTTCTCAGGAAAAATGCCTACATCTTTGATGCTGGCCGAATACCTTCCAAATACCTATACCACAACATGAAATAAAGTTAAACAGAAAGCAGGCTTAGTGGCCCAATTGAGCATTGTAGAATGGGCCACTTACCACATCATCTTTTCATGGATCAGATATTGTAAACCAAAGAACCTTTGCATAAGCTTCAACTGTATTTTTGGCAACACAGTTAAGGAGGGAAATTATAACAAAGAAGAATTGATTATTGGTTTCTTCTCAAAGGAACACTTTCACTGTTTCCACTCCACAAATGTTGTATCCATATCCTAATTGTGCCGAAGGGAGAATGGATAGGAACAGAGCGTCTGTGAGCACATATGTGCATCTCAGCTGACACTTGACCCTCTTTTCTTTATCTCATCCTTTCTTTTTCATGCTAATTAATGAGTGAGCTGGGAAAAAAAACACCTGATGCAGGTCAGAATAGTTCCACTAAGTTGTTCTGAAATGCAATCTGTCTCTCCTCCCACCCGTCCCTCTGTCCCAGGAGAAATGAAACATTCGTATTTCTCTTCTCCAACTGGCAGTTTGTCTCTCTGGGGCTTTCCTGTCCGTCTCTTGCCCCTCTCTCACATCACTGTTCGAGACAGCTTTCCTCCACACTTGCCTTATGTATTACTGACGGGGAGACTCAGTGCCTTCTACTTTGTCTTTGTGTAGGCCTAAAGGCTCTCTAAAGGATATGTTTAAACACTCAACATGAGAAGGCAAGGGGGGCAAATGAGTGAGGGTGTCTGGATCTGAGCGTTTCTGGGCTACCAGGAACCATCCTGAGACTCAGTACACTGAGTGCTCTCGGACAGAGCACCACAGGGGCAGCAGCTCTTCAATATTTTATGAACTTCAGGCTGCCAAGCTGGGCTAAGACTTCAGAGCTCCGGATTTCAACTGCCTGACAAAATTGTGACTTGTTTAACACATTGTGACTGAGGGTTATGTGGCAGGGTGTCGCGCTACTGTAGGTTCGAGTCCACAAACAAAACGGCTTCCAGACATGCAAATACGCTCATCTGAAGAGAAAGATAGCAAATGCAGCGACATGCACAAAACATATCCTTCCTTATCAAAATTTTATCAAAGAATCTATTAGTGACAACGCTATTTTCAGCGCTGTTGAACAGCCATCTTGCATTTCTTGACATCTTCACATCCATTGACTTCTCATTTGCGGTGCTGATAGCCCTTAACGTTATTCTAGTTTTTAATCTTCAGGGTTTCGAAACTTGGGTATCTTGAAGGATGTATCAGTCATGCTCCTCTAAACTGTGTGGATGGGAATTAATGCAGCTCAAAGTTGAATTAATGAATCGAGTGTATAGTCTTCACATCATTTACATCAAATTATTGCCTAACTGAATAAAGATCTCTTTTAGCTTTAGCTGCACACTGTGGGGGTCATTTTACACAGTCTATTAGCAGTGATGAGGAAGCTACTTCACTACTGCAAGCTATATTTGTAAAGTGTTACTTATAATGTTATAAGTAGTTCAACTAGTCAAGCTATTTTAGATGGCAATATCTTGTTAAATATGAAACTGGCAGATTTATCAAATTTATTTTTATAGTCAGCACAGAATTTATCTGGTACCAAATCAATGAGGATTTTAATTAAGTTGACACCATTAAACTTGAGTAGTTACATTTAAATAAATAAATAAAATCTGTATAATGGATTTTAACTAAGTATTTCACTAGGGAAAAGGGGGATATAAATGCTGTGTATTATATAAAACATTGGTTTATTCAGGTGGTTTATATAAAATATCTGTTCAAAAACAATTCACCAATGTATTTGTGTCAATTAATCGTTTTTGAGCAGATTTGTGTACTCAATTGCTACTCAATAAGGTTTATAATACGTGAGGAGAGTTATATTATTTACTCATCCTGAACTGTAATCTGTATGACTTTTAATTTTCTTTGGAATACAAAGATGATATGGACCCACTTTATATTAGGTGGCCTCAACATTTTAATTAATCATTTGATACAATGCACTTATTGTGTACATGCATGTTTTTACATTGTACTTACATTTTAAAAAATACCTGTATGTAATTACGTCTGTAATTAATTTCTGTAGTTACATTTGTAATTACACTGTTGACCCTTCCCTTACACCTAACCCTACCCTTAAACTTACCCATACCACCACACCTGTCCCTAACCCTACCCGTATCCCACCTCAATATCAGCTAAAGTGTTTTGCAATACAATTTGAACACAGTAAGTACATTGTACTTATTATTTGATGTAAGTACATAGTACTTAAGGCTACCTAATATAAAGTGGGGCCGATGATATTTTGAAGAATGCTGGAAACCAAACATTTGGTGCCCATTAGCTTGGATTATATGGGCAAAAAGACATTTCTCAAAATATATTTTTTGTGTTCCTTAGAAGAAAGAAATAATTAAATCAGGGTGAGTAAATGGTGCATGCTCATTTTTATATTCATACCAGTATCTGTGTATAGTATACAGGACATAAATATAAACAGATTTCATCTTTTCAATTTATTGATTTAAATCACTTGCAAAATTGAAGAGAAATGTACTGTATATTTACATAAAAACATCATATTGCACAGAAAAACAGTTGTGCAATCATGTGATATGTTTAGAACTAAGGTTTCTCACTGATTCTGCTTCAGAACAGACTGATTAACGGTGTAAGCTGAAAACATCTGGCATCATAAATACTCTTTTATGAATAACTGACAGGATGAATACATTCCTGTCATTGCTGCCATAGGCTGTAAATTGATTAAGCTGTAGCAGCACTCCAGTTATACCTATGAGACATTTAAGAGACACAGTTTAGCCAAAGCCTTGTATGTCTTTGCTGCTATTCTGGTGTTCTCATGCAAACAGTTATTATTGACAAATACATATTTACATACACACTCAGAAAAAGCAGTGGGTGTAAGTGTTATAGCTGAGGCATTGTGTAAGCCCTCCAGTGACAGCACTGATCTCAGATGCGGCTGGTAAATATGCTGATGCAACACAAGCTATATCACATATAAAAAGGTCTAATGCTGCAACACAGGTTTTAAAGTTAAGTGCAAACCTAGAACAATGGTGTTGTTCATTCCAACAAAGTAATACAGTAAATTAATGCAAATAGAGCAGAATATTCTCCTTTAATGTGGTCAGGCAACATAAAAGCAATCAGTAAACTCTCTATATATCTACTGCCGGTTGGAATATACATTAATCTACTGTATATAGTAAGGGGATACAAGTTCAATAAACCCTCGTAATCTGTTGAATTATGTTTTCATGGTTTTAGATCCCAAAACGCCAATGATGTACACTATATTGCCAAAATCCAAATCATTGAATTAATGTGTTTCGATCACTTCCATGGCCACAGGTGTATAAAATCAAGCACCAAGGCATGCAGACTGCTTCTACAAACATTTGTGAAAGAATGGGTCGCTCTCAGGAGCTCACAGTGAATTCAAGTATGGTACCGTGATAGGTCGCTCCCTGTGCAACAAGTCCATTCGTGAAATTGCCTCACTACTAAAAATTGTACGGTGAACTGTTAGTGGTATTATAAAAAAGTGGAAGCAATTGGGAATTGGGAACAAATTGGGAACAACAGCAACTTTCTGCAGAGTCATTAGCGACAGACCTCCAGTGCGTAGAGAGCTTCATGGAATAGGTTTCCATGGCCGAGCAGCTGCATCCAAGCACCTTTTTTGTCTGGCAATCTGATGGACGAGTCTGGGTTTGGCGGTTGCCAGGAGAATGGTACTTGCCTGACTGCATTGTGCCAAGTGTAAAGTTTGGTGGAGGGGGGGATTGTGGTGTGGGGGTTGTTTTTCAGGGATTGGGCTTGGCCCCTTAGTTCCAGTGACTGGAACGGCCCCACTTTATATTAGGTGGCCTTAAGTACTATGTACTTACATAAAAAAAAAATAAGTACAATGTACTTACTGTGTTCAAATTGTATTGCAAAACACTTTTGCTGATATTGAGGTGGGATACGGGTAGAGTTAGGGACAGGTGTGGTGGTATGAGTAAGTTTAAGGGTAGGGTTAGGTGTTAGGGAAGTGTCAACTGTGTAATTACAAATGTAACTACAGAAATTAATTACACATGTATTTACATGCAGGTATTTTTTAAAAATGTAAGTACAATGTAAAACATGTATGTACACAATAAGTGCATTGTATCAAATTATTAATTAAAATGTTAGTACATAGTAGTTAAGGCCACCTAATATAAAGTGGGTCCACTGGAACTCTTAATGCTTCAGCATACCATGACATTTTGGCACAATTTCATGCTCCCAATTTTGTGGGAACAGTTTGGGGATGGCCCCTTCCTGTTCCAACATGACTGCGCACCAGTGCACAAAGCAAGGTCCATAAAGACATGGATGAGCGAGTTTGGTGTGGAGGAACTTGACTGACCTGTACAGAGTCCTGACCTCAACCCAATAGAACACCTTTGGGATGGATTAGAGCGGAGACTGTGAGTCAGGCCTTCTCGTCCAACATCAATGCCTGACCTCACAAATGCGCTTCTAGAAGAATGGTCAAAAATTCCCATAAGCACACTCCTAAACCCTGTGGAAAGCCTTCCCATAAGTGTTGAAGCTGTTATAGATGCAAAGGGTGGCCATATTAAACTCAACAAATTAAGAATGGGATATAATTCAAGCTCATGTGCATGTAAAGGCAGGCATCCCAAAACTTTTGGCAATATAGTGTAAGAATAAAAATAGTAATTTCAAAATCACCCATTATTTCCCCTTTACATTCTTTACATATGTTCATCTGACCTTAATATAACCCACTATCCAGTTAAAGTTATTGTGAAAGCTGTGTTGTTTCAGGTGTTATAGGATGGCATATTGGTGCCTATATATTTGAAAACTTTTAGTTATATAATGTCAATATACCATAATAATATATCTACTTGAACTATCAATTTCAGATTTTTACCTTAAATTTTTTTTTGATAATACCACAGTAATACGTCCTTTTAATAATAACATAAAACAAAACAAAAAACAAGAAGAAACAAAAACATTTATATAAAACAATCATATGTGATGTCTCACACAGGGTCTTCTGGGAATGTCCTTTTACTGTTTTTCACTGTAAATAATAAAAAGTACGTTTTTACTTCAATAAATCGTATTTTACAGTAATAATTTATAGTGTGCCATAAACCATTTACAGTTTTTCTGCAGCTATAAATTATTTATCTATAAACATTTTTATAGTGATATTATGATTAGACATTGTGGAATAAAACTATTTTAAGTATGCATACTTACATTATACGTTATAGATAAACATAATAAAACATACGAGAAAAACAGGCAGGTGTGTGGAAATGAATCAGACCATTCATGTTTAATAACACCAAACTTAAAACAGTAAGTTATGTAGCATATTTTCATGGAGGACGTTAAAAAAAATTTAGTTTTCAAGTTGAAATTGTGTCTATAATCAGCTGTCATGAGATAAAGAACAGTCATGAAGTATTAACCTGACACTTCAGTGTTCAGTCTTTTTTGAGCTACTGTCTGAAAATGGCCCTGGGATACCAAATAGAACATGAAGGTTGCTGTAGCAGCATTACAAGGCAGAATCAAACGCGGGAGATAGTGAGAGGAGCTTTATCACATTCTCAGATCCTCGGGGGAGAAGGAGGGGTGCTAACATCTGACCCTTGCAGTTATATTGATTGCTCATGTCTGCTCCGAGGGGACAGTGATGTGAGTGATGGGCAGTGTTTATCCTCACCACAGAGACACTTCCCTCCTCCTCCGCTACATTACCATGAAATCAGTTACACAACAATTTCCTGACTGTCGGTGTCACATACACGCAAACAATTCTTTGATTGCCGTGTCTCACAATCGTCTCATTAAGATGTCAACCCAGTCTGATGCTATTTCGCAATTTCTAGGTGCACTTCGAGCTGTATCTGCTCTTCTCTGACAAAGAGACGGAGTAGAACAACCTACAGCCCTGTAAAAAGTCCCAGTAACACACAGTATAGCATCCTATTATGAGCATTAAACAAATTTACAAATCCACAATCATGTAATTAGAATAATGAATTAACAGGCACTTAGCTGCTGCACCTAATTCATTTATCATAGACTGCTGACATACTGTAATAAAGACATGCAGCTTTTTCATCTGTACTTATAGAAGCATTACTTTGGCTTTGAATGGGTTTTTACATTTCTTGCAATTAAATGAGTCATTTTTTCCCCCAATATTTTCTGTAACCACAGCAACCAAGGAGGCTCTTAGCTCCTGGTGTTCCAGCTGGACCCATGCATCCTTCACCATTGCAAATCACTCACAGGAGGTCCTACGCCAGCTGAGCAAATGGCATTGAAATGAATGGGATGAATGTTACTGGATAGTTCTCTGCAGATATTACAGACCTCCTGAAGACAACGGAACGGTAGAAAAGCTATTTGAAAATATTGTTTTCGCAACTACATTTGATGCTGCTTTTGATTAATAAATTGTACACCTCACCTTTAAAAACGAGATTCTACTGCATTATTGGCATTTGTATAAAAAAAAAGACTTATGGTGCAATCTTTAGGGGAGAAGGAGGAAGAGCTGTATAATGATGAGAACAGGAAATGATTCTGTACTAAAAGAAAAGGGCTGCTATTGTTTTCAGATAATTAAACGTTACGTTACATGTTTGAAAGAATGATTAGATATGCAGGTGGAGATGGCACAGCAATTTCAGTACAAAATCCATTTCAGCTTTAAAATCAATGAAAGACGATAGTAAACATGTATTCAGTGATAAATATATGATCAGAATAACAGATCCGTTCTGGCGAGAGAAGAGGATATGTTTCATTTACTCATTTATTTTCTCAAATAAAGTTTAGTATGCCGGAATAAAGTGTTTTATTGGTTTCCTGTTTTTCTGTGTCTTCACAATTACTCACAATTTTAGTCCAATAAGCAGGGCAAATTCATTCTCACTTCATTTCATTCTCGATTTGTTTTTTGAACTATGTTGCAAGAATAAAACACATTTATGATCCTTAAATATTTATAGATAAATAGTTTATATTATTCACTCTCTGGAAGAAGAAAATTTTTTTTTACCTTTAGGGGTAAAACAGCTTGTCACTGGCAATACACTTAAAGGAACAACTTTGTATCTTATTTACGCCTTAAAGGTTCATAGCAGTACCTTAAGGGTATACTCTGAGGTACAAATATGCACCTTTTAGGGGTAAATAAGATACAAAGTTGTTACTTTAAGTGTACTGCCTGTTGTACCCCTAAAGGTACAATTTTATATGCATTATAAATGTTATGCAAATGAAAAGTTCATGAAACTTTGAATCTAATCTAATCTAATAAAAAAATGAATATCCATGGAAACTCCATGGATAAGTGTTGGAGTGCTCTTAAAATGAATGCAACAGATCCATTTATTAGAAATTCATATTACACATACTACACATTCTAATTAATTTAATAAGATACATGGTGTACTTGAGGACAACAGGTTTAGAGGGTTTATAGTTCAAATCTAGTTTTAGTCTAGTTTTATCCAGCCGTGTGTGTGTGTGTTAGAAGATGGGCAGGGAGCTGATGATTTGAAGCTTAGGTTTCCCTCTGAGGGATGATTTCAGACCCATAACTTTGGACAGCTTCAAAGTATTAAAGTTCCTGCAAGAAAAAAAGTTCAGAGCAAATTGTTGCTAGGCAGCTGATGTAGTGTAATCTTAATCCTTTGCCTCGGATGCTTACAGAAATGCTGTGTGTGTGTGCCTGTGCCTGTGCCTGTGTATGAATATTTGTGAATACATATTGAAATAAAAATTGCATCCGGGATGGCATGGATATGCAATGCCTTAAAGGATTACTTCAACCAAAAATGAACCTTCTGACATTACTTACTCACCCCCATGTTGTTTCAAACCTTTATACTTTTCTATGTAAAGAAGGTGAATGATTCTTACAACTCACACACTATATATATAGATACACTCTAAAAAAAAAGGTTCTATATGGCACCAAAAATGGTTCTTGGCTCGTAATCATATAGGGGAACCTTTTTAAGTGCTATATAGCACCGATTTCTTCTGAAGAACCGCTGAAGAACCACTGAAGCACCAAAATTGGTGCTATATAGCACTTAAAAAGGATCCCCTATGATTACGAGCCAAGAACCATTTTTGGTGCCATATAGAACCTTTTTTTTAGAGTGTATATGTATGCATTATTATTACTATTACTATTATTATTATTATTATTATTATCATCATCATCACACTGAAAAGAGTGCCCAGAATATTCTTCAAAAATCCTCCTTTTGTGTTCATGGAAGAACGATAGTTACATGGATTTGGAATTGCATGAACTTGAGAAAACGGTGACGATTTAAATTTTTAGGTTTACTATCACTTTAAACTCAATACTGTCATTTAAAGCTAATTTATGTAGATTTACAGCAATCTTATCCAATCAGATGACACCTCAATCATACACATGACAAAGCCTCATAAGAATTTCCTAAAGACCTCATTTCATTAATGCATTCCCTTAGTTTTCTGAAGAGAAAGCATGAAAATGAAAAGCAGCAGGACATATAAGGATCCAACTGTCAGTTATTACTCCTGAGAGACTGTAAAACCAACTGCACATTTTCTCTTTCTTTCTTTTTTGGTTAAACGTTGGGATTCAGATTAAATACTCATTCTGCCAATCTGCTCTTGTTATATATATCTGAGATGTGTATGCAGCCGCTATCACTTTGCTCGGGATCGATCAGGCTGTACTCTACCCTGGTGAAAAAAAAGTATACTTTATTGTATTTCAAATATATTCTCTTGATCAATAGTATATTGTAAATATACTAACAAAAATTGTACCATCTTTAAACATATAATAAGTATATTAGCATCATATTTTCACAATGCAACTTTTAATGCACTTTAAAATAATTGTATTTTAGCATATTTTAGAAAATATATTTTAGAAAAAATATACTTAAAATGAAAGTTCAGTGAACTTTTTAAAAGTGTACTTATTTGAACATTTTAAACTGTGCTCAAATGTGTCATTCTAACAATGCACTGAAAGCACATTTAAAAAATACATATTAAATATCCTTAATTTGTATATTAAAAAGTATATTATATTTAAATGTATAGTATGTATATTTAAAGTTAAATTGGATGTTTAAGGTTATTTATTCATGCTTAAAGGTCCCATGGCATGGCATTTTTCTATTATTTTATAGTGTTTCCTGAGGTGTACTTATATTGTTAGTATGATTTTTACATCATAAAATGTCATAATTTAGAAATAAAAGGCATTTTTTTCTATACTGCTGTTTGCCCTGTGGCTGAATGCCCTGCTTCAAGAGGCGTGTCTGCTGTGAGACTTCAGTAAAAACGCCCACTGTTGTGATTGGCTGACATCTTTGCATTTTAAATGAGCGGAGGGGGCGTGGTTTAACGAGGCACGAGCAGGCACGAGTCTGCCAGAGACGGATGGACCTGAGTTCACTTCTCATCAGTTCTCAGTCTCAGTTCAGGGTGAACTGTTGTAGTTACTAGCATATACTTCAGGTTATTAGTTTATTTCTAGTCGGAGGGGCTGTCACTCATATCAGAAAGTTAGTAACTTTAGTAAATTATGGATCAGCGCTGACTCGAGACGCGAACCGTTTAGAACGATTCAGTCCGATTTGGTGAACTGGTTCGGTTCACTAAAAAGAACCGATTCAAAAGAATGATTCTTTCGCGAACCGGACATCATGGAGACGGAGCGATTGCTAACAAAGTTATTTATAGTAACTTCTGAGTTATGAGAGCGCTGTCAGTCAGCGCGAGTTTATTGTGTTTGTATCTGAGAGTTCTGAATAAACACTAGTCCCAGTCACGCCGAGTCCGTCTTCATCATTATTCTACCAACTTTGTAACACATGCAAAGTACCATTACAGCTGTCGAGATGAACGAGTTAGTAAGTGTTGAGTATAGCATTATTTCTAGATATGTTCCAATCATATGAATAGCGTCAGTGACGCGCATTGAGTAACGTTACACAGCGCAAACAAAGACACAACAACAGTAATCAAATGTAATCCAGTTTATTGTAGGGAAAGATGGCTAGCCTAGCCCGGATACCCTCACGCTTACCCCCCTTCTGCTTAATCTCACGCCGCGTTTGGTGCCTCCGCTGTGGGCCCGATGCAGTACTGGGGGTCGGGGATATTGAAGGCCGAGCTTCGGCGTGTGTGAGGTTTATCTCTAAAGATGTGACTGCTGATGTTAAACAGAAAAGACTGTATGCACATTTTAGAACCGATAGACGCGACGAGGACGTACAAAAACACTGACTCACAAGATAGAAGAAAACACGAAAACACCGTTCTGTCTGGAGAGAGAGAAGCCGCTGCATGTGCACGAATAATAAATAATTAACTACACATAAGAGATCACTGATCACAGATCAGAAGGAACTGAAAAAAGACTTCTGTTTTCATTTGTACATCCAAACACTGAGAAACTGCCAGCATTCACTCGTTCACAAGGAATGATCTCTCGAGCGTTTGCATGGGCGTGCCAGATTCTCTGGGCGGAGGAAAGGGAGGTAACCGTTCCTGCTTGGACGTCAAAACAGGAGACTTCAGGATTGGCTCGTCTGGCCTGTCATTTTCTCAAAGGCAGAGAGAGACAGCCAGAACTCGGGTTTACACCGATCAACATTTCTATCCACTTGGGGACAATATTCAGGCTAGGGGAACTCATATTAATGTTGAAAAACCTCATAAAATGAAAATTTCATGCCATGGGACCTTTAAGTTTTTATAATTAAGCATTAATAAATAAGTGTTAAAATAAGCCCATTTTTAAATATATGCAGTGTAGGCTACAAACCCTAGATGTGATTTAAGTGTAAATATGTTTAATGAGTTTACACTGGCAGAGAAGAATCGTGTTACAATCGCACACACAGATCTATATTAAACCAACAGCACACTAAAATACAACGCAAGAAAATATGAGTTGAGTATTATCGGAATTCAAATGTCTCTTCAACTTGGTCTGTGACCAATCAGATTGTGTTGTTCACCGCCTGCAGCCAATCAGAGGCTGAGCTGCTGTTTGTCTGTCTGACGCTCCGCTCGTCTCTCACTCACGGGAGGTTTGCAGCCTGACCTTGATGGCGACGATAAACTGGCTCGGAATAAAATGGCCTAACGTTACGCGATGCCGAAAAGAACTGGAGAAAAAGTCCTGCTGTTTGGAGGTAAGTTATAAGTAAGACTAATGTAAACGTGAATAAAAGTTGTATGAACGCTCTTTGACCTTATGTCTTGTATATTCTGTGTACAGATGCTGTTTCTTCATTAATTTTTGCTGTCAACTGCCTCTGATGTGCAAGCGGCCATCAGACGCAAGTGTAAAATTGAGCAGCTCATCAGAAAAGTGAATATAATGTGTCATTTATATTTGTGTATTGAGGGTCAGTGGAATCGGTCCAATAATATATATATATATATAATCTTCCAGTGTTCTTTTAATTCAAAATATAGTAAGATCATTTTGTTTAGTTTTGCTGAAACCATGTGAAGTTTTTGGGCTTGTTAATGGAATGTCTCTTCACAGCTTTGGTAGCACATTTAAACTACTGTATTGTGTGACATTATGTAATTCAAAGTATATTGTACAATGTATAGCTAAGTAATAATACATTATATTGTTATTGACTACAAAGTGTATATTTTTTGTATTTAGGGAAGGTAAAGTGAATAAATAAACCTGAAAAAATTATATATTCATAGTATATTGCTTGTGTGTTTTGAAGACACTGATTATTAATTTGTAATGCACTTATAACACAAATATACTTATAATAAAAATAAAGTACACTTAACACAAATAAAGTATACTTATAACACAAATAAAGTATACTTATAACACAAATAAAGTATACTTATAACACAAAGTATACTTATAGTACAAATAAAGCACATTTAATATCACTAATCAAGCATGTAATTAGTCTCTATACTTAAAGCATACTAAGTATACTTAAAGTTGTTCCAATTTAGCACATAAAAGTACACTAAATACACTTCAAATTATGCTTTAATACAACTTATTTACAACTAAAATATACTTAGTACAAAATTAGTTGTTTCAAAACAGCACATTTCAAGTTAACTCATCATTAACACACTTCAAGCATACTGATAATTAGTCTGGCTGCAAGTATACTTAGCATACTTTTTTTCACTAGGGTATATGTTGTAAATTGCACAGGAGTATCCTCTAAATCAATATCTCTGTATCTAAGTGCACAGGGCCAGAGCATCAGTGTGTGTACACATAGAACATGTGGAGACAGGCTAAGCATTTGGAGACTCAGAGGTCAATGCTAGTGCTAATAACAAGGTCTGATTTATGACTGCAGCTAGACACAGACAGAGAGATAGACCGTCGGTAAAGTTTACTAAATATAAATCAACAGATTTCAATCAGGCCGCCAATGAGTTCAGATCATATATTTACCTTTTGAAATGGTCAGTTTTGAGGTTAAAAAATCTTAAATAATAAAGGGGGGTGGATATAGTCTATTTAGAAAGACTGTACATTTTAAATGTTTTAAATTGGCTAAAAACAGGTTTAGGATATGAGGGCCTAAAGCTAACAGAAACAGACTTCCAAAATTTGATTTCATAGGCAAAGAAGTGCCCAATTTAAAACTGTCATACGGACTGGTGGATTTAATAAGATACGTGGTGTACTTGAGGACAAGAGTTTTATAGGGTTTAGAGTTAAAATCTAGTTTTATCCACCCGTGTGTGTGTGTGTGTGTGGGCATGTTTTTGTGAAATATCAGGACACAAATGTGTATAACGACATGGGTATGACATAGGTATTACAAAAAGAGGGTGAAATATGAGGACGTTCCCCATGTCCTCACTTTTCAAAATGCTTATAAATCACACAGAATGAGTTATTTTTCACAGAAAGTAAACTACACAGTAAACTGTCTCCTGTGAGGGTTAGGTTTGTACGGTATAAAAACCATTACACCTATGGAATGTCCCCACATTTCACAAAAACCCCCCTGTGTGTGTGTGTGTGTGTGTGTGTGTGTGTGTGTGTGTGTGTGTGTGTGTGTGTGTGTGTGTGTGTGTGTGTGTGTGTGTGTGTGTGTGTGTGTGTGTGTGTGTGTGTGTGTGTGTGTGTGTGTGTGTGTGTGTGTGTGTGTGTGTGTGTTAGAAGATGGGTAGGGAGCTGATGATTTGAAACAGAAACAGACTTACAACATTTGATTTCATAGGCAAACAAGTGCCCAATATAAAACTGTCATTGACTGTTTGGGTGCCATTTGGTTATAATTTCTGATAACAGAAACACGCTTAATAAAAGTTATTTTTGCTGTAGTTGTTGCTAATGGCTTTCATTGGTGCAGCCAGCATGATTTAGTCTGTAAACGGCGCTTTAACAGCATGTCCTCTTAACAAACATTCTGTTTCCACTCATCTGCTTCACTCACTCCCTCACTCTCTCAGTCCTCTCCTTCCAATTTCATGCATTGTGACTTTAAGAGTTGTGTGATCATTATTTTAAGCCCACAGTATCGATGAGTACAAGTTTAGAGGTTTCGACACATGTACATACACAGTGAAAGTTGGAAAGTTTCTGTTCACGATAAGTATTTTAAAACTGAAGAATGAAAAGTATATATATATATATATATATATATATATATATATATATATATATATATATATATATATATATATATACTATATATATAACATAACTAAGTATATATATATATATATATATATATATATATATATATATATATATATATATATATATATATATATATATATATATATATATATATATATATATATATATATATATATATATATATATATATGCTAACACACTAAGAGATCAATTACTTGTGAATAAAGCTCTTGCACATACTCCTTCCAGTGCACACTTGCAGACACATTACATCACACAGTCACATACAAAATCCTGTATCATTGAAGTATTTTTATCACTTTGCTTTACTTTAAAAACTCAAAACTGGCATTAGTTAAAACGGCATTATTAACAGGGCAATCAAAGATCCGCTGCGCTACAATAGAATGAAACAAAGAGACATCCAGAAAGACTGAGACTGGTGGATATAAAGGACAAGACATCACAGACATCGGAATAAAAGCCTGCACTCCTGATTAATGCATCAAACATTTTGGAAAGGCTCTGAAAGGTTAACAGAACAAAGAATCAGTGTATCAACATCAGTTTCTCTTAAAATTACATTCACATGATAAATGGACTGTAGCTAGCATACTCAAAATATGACAGACACAATTATAGTATGAAAGAGAAAAAAAGGTTGCTTTTCAACCCGTATCTTCAAAATGAAGATCGATCTTAACATCAAAATACTGATCTAAAGTGGTTCTCAACAACATTTTTTTTTAGCATTAAAGCAATAAAGTACGTAATTAATTTAGCTATATTTCCATATCAATTTCACTTTAATTAATACATGTTACATTTAATATAGGCTAATGTGATGTTTGGTATAAATTTAAACTTTAATAGCTGTTATAATATACTGTTTATTATGGTATAGTTATATATTATAAATAGTGTTCTGTAATTGTTGTTAATGAATGACTCTACAATTTGCCTTTCAGGCCAATTTAGTACTTTAATTTAACACTTAAATGTTAAATGGCTTTAATTACCAATTTTATCCCCAGAATTCTTAAAGTTTTATAGCAGTATTTGTTTGCCTTAATGGTTCTTGCAATGGGACAGAAAAGAAAATAACTGGTATTGCCCATTCTCCTGACTATTCTACCAACCAGAAATTTTATCTCAAGGGTAGATTTGACAACGGTTATGCATTCATGATGATGCATATTATGGCAATACGAAATTATATAAATGGCTAGTAGGAGAAAGCTACAGTTGTTGATGCAAAAAGCCCAGCCTCTCTCATTTAAGAGAGAGGCTGCAATAACGGGTTTGAGGAGAGATGATGAAAACAGAGGCGCTTTAATTAGGAAGAACATAGAGGAGGAAATGAGAAAATGAGCCATTTGGATGTATCACAGTTTAAGCGCAAGACACAAATCAGGCATAATTACAGCCACAGGTACAGGAGTCCAAAAACATCTACAACCATTTGCCACTTCATTTTCAATCCTGAGGGGAAAATGCATCTGATTACATATTGAAGTATTCCTGTAGCCACGGCAGTGAAGGCAGTTGGGACTTGAGAACAGTGTCATTGCACATAGAGATGCTGATTAATGACTAACATTTAGCACAATACACAACCATAGCAAGGTCGGTAAATCAACATCTGATCAGGTGCCCTGGGCTGGCACTAGATACCATGAATACTTTATACAGTTAAATTGAGACTATCCTTTTAGTTTTAATGAATGAATATAAATGTTTAATGCCTTTTATTCTTTTGTTTCAGCCAAAAGACATGAATTATTAATGCTACACAGGACTGTAATCAACTTTTAAGCTGCCACTAGAGAAGTGCTCTAGATGCAGGGGGATAATGGGAGAAGTTTTAAGGATGTGTGACTGGAGATTGGTCGGTCTGTGATGGGAAGAGCTTCAGGGATGTTCAGCTGATGATTGGTCTTAACATTCCCATTCATCTCAATAGCAGTTACTAAAACCTGCATCTTTCGTCATGAATACTCACTTCTGGGTACACAAGCCAGTCATCTAAGACATAGCTGCAGGAAAATATCAACATAATAAGGCTGATTGACTCATGGCACCACAAGAACATGAGCTGCAGACAGGGAAATAATAAGTTCATTTCACACTGACGAAAAAATCAACTGTATTTTCTGAAGGCACGTTTTTTTTAATCTGAAACATGCTGTAATTTATATTCCAAAGCGATTTATATAATGCAATCAAAGTCAAGCAAGCAAAACATACACATATTGGATTTGAGTCGAATGGAAGAGGTGGTCGAGCCCAAGTTTATTATAGCGCTTTTCCAACCCGATCTCATAGCAATTCATACATATTATACGAGTTGGCTAATTCGTACGACCTGACATTTTTGCTCAATCGTACGTATTTGACGAGTTGGTCAATTCGCATGATTTCGTACGAATGGCCTACCCCTAACCCCGCCCCTAAAACCTACTCATCACTACAGTATAGACAAATCGTACAAATTCATACGAGTGAGGTTGTACGAATTAGCCACCTCGTACAAATACTTACAAATTGGTCGTGAGATAGCGTTGGCTATTCCCATACTAAAGTAAAAAATAATTTGGTTTATAATAAATGTTGTTTGTAATGAATGGTACTATTTTAAGTTTTATACAGTTTTCCTGCGTCTTGTTTTCCAGTTTTTAGTTCTTTGTATTTTTCTATTGTCCTAAATCTGCACTTAGATCCTGCACTCTTGTCTCTTATTTGCCAATTATTTGTGTTAAATTTGACCTGTTAAATGACCTGGTGTGATTGAAATATAGTACTATATTAATGAATTAAATACTTGTAATTAATGTTTGACTTACAATATGTTTTATTAGTCACAAAAGTAGTACTGATTGGCTGTTAATGGGGAAGGATTTTTTTCAGTAGCGTGGTGTAGTTGCAGCAACTAAACACCAGTGAATAAACACTAGAGTGTAAGTCAAAGAGAAAATAATGGAAAAATAATTAATCTTTGAGCAAAAACTTCAATATGTTTTTGAATTAGGGAGGGAAATGAAAACAGAGATAAAGAAGAATGCCAAGACCAAAGTTAATTAGACACAACTGTGTAGAAAGACACACACACACACACACACATATTCAAAAATCCTCTGCAAAGAAGGACCAAGTTGAGCTGTAAATGCGTGATGACAAATTGTTACATTTGTTACATTTCTTGTCCGGGCCATTAAAAACAGAGGAGAAAGATATGCGGGACATGCAGGAAAGCATAGTCAAAGCAAGTTAATTCAGAACGTAAAATGGCACTGCATGAAATCACACCATGTGAAAGAGTGAAAGTGAAAGAGAGAATGAGGAGAACTCTTACAGATGAGTTACTTTTGTCATTACAGGTGTAGAGTTACTCTAAACTCAAAAGAAACTGATGTTGAAATGATGGAGATACAGCAGGGAAAGGAAAGATACAATTTTTTTTTTTTTTATAAAAAAAGATCAAAAACTAGTTTGCAAAGTTTCCATGGACAACACACAATGGCTTCCACTGGAAAATCTAACCGGAAGAAACTGTCCATATGTTTTGTAAATCTATGTGATACATTATTAAACAATATGAAAGTTGTAAAATACTGCTGAAGTAATGTGCAATAAGATTTGGGTTTCACGTTATTTCAATGGTCTACATTCTGACTATAAGTAACATTGCACAACACTCATAATCGATGGAGCACCGGTGGAGAGAGTCAGCAGCTTCAAGTTCCTCTGTGTCCACATCACAGAGGAACTCTCATGGTCCGTCCACTCTGAGGCCGTTGTGAAGAAGGCTCATCAGGGCCTTTTCTTCCTGCGACGGCTGAGGAGATTTGGAATGAACCGCCACATCCTCACACGCTTCTACACCTGCACCATAGAGAGTCTGCTGACTGGCTGCATCACCACCTGGTACGGCAACAGTACCGCCCGCAGCCGCAAAGCCCTGCAAAGGGTAGTGCGCACGGCCAGCTGCATCATCGGAGGTGAGCTTCCCTCCCTCCAGGACATTTACGCCAGGCGGTGTGTGAAGAGAGCTCAGAGGATCATCAGAGACTCTAGCCACCCGAACCATGGGCTGCTCTCACTGCTGCCATCAGGCAGGCGGTACCGCAGCATCAGAACACGCACCAGCCGACTCCAGAACAGCTTCTTCCCACAAGCAATCAGACTACTTAACTCCTGATCCATCAGTTCATAACACACACTGGACAGAATATCACTCAGCACAACCCACTGTAGATACACACACATTATATACACATTTATTTATCATATAGCGTATCTATTGTACATTGGATGTCTATTTGTGAATATTGTATACTGTACATTATATATTACTATTATTATTATAGCGTAATGTATATTGTTTAATGTATGTTTAGTGTATATTGTTTAAAGTATATGTATATTGTAAGTATGTGTATATTGTTTAAAGCTGTGAGAACTACACTCACATAGTGTAAAGTATTTATTGTTCATTGTAGTGTATACTGTGCTGTGAGTAATTGTGTGCGCATCAGATGTGTAATCTGATGTTGCTTTAAATGTTGTACATGTCATGTCATGACTGCTATGTTGCTCGGAACTGCACCTAAGAATTTCACTTGTTCTGTTGAACTGTTGCACTTGTGTATATGGTTGAGTGACAATAAAGTGATTTGATTGATTTGATAACACTCATTAGAGTGTTAGTAGAGTATTAGTAGACTGGTATGGTTAGGGTTAGAATAAGTTTACATGTAGTTGTAAAGTTACTTATAGCCAGTAGAATGTCTGTTGGGGGAGCATCACAATAAAGAGTTAGCAGATATTAAGCAGAAGTCTACTAATACTCTAATGAGAGTTAGCTGACATGTTGTTGCAAAGTTTCTTATAGTTAGTAGAATGTTCAAAAGGGACCATCAAAATAAAGTGTTTTGTTAATGTCTTCAAGTATATCTTCAAGAATATCTTCTTTTCCTTTTCTAAAACAGATCAACTCTGCATAACTTTGGCACAAACAGAAAAACACATTTGTTTAACACTCAAACAATACTTGTACTTTTTTTTTTTGGTGAAAAGTATAGTGCTTGCCTGAGGTGTTTTATCATCCAAAGGGTGAAAAACAAGCCATGTGATTTGAGGCCTCATTTGTGTCTTCCTTTGTGAGTAATAGTGATGCTTGCTTTAGAAAGCACGACTACATATAAAATCATCAGCTACAATGCTTACTGTGAAAACATGCATCGTTCTCGACATTAAATATATGTGATTTATTATTATTGAGGCGAGCAAGGACGTTTTCCTTACTTCAGTTCTGGTGGAAACCCAGACAATTATGCATCGCCCAGAGCACTTCCGTGGTGAGCGACTACATATGCAGTCCTTTTACAAATACATATTTCATATCTTAATTCTGTTTTGTTGTGGACTATTCCTGTAGTGTTGAGGCTTAATTTCTTTAGTTTACTTTTGTTTTCCCCAAGGCCACAAAAGTATAACATTCATTTATTAAATCACTCGGAGCGTTTCTTGAGTTGACAGCTCTACATATCCTAAAATAAACTCCAGCACCACATCACTTATCTAGGTGGCCTTGACATTATTTATGCTGTTTTCGCTTTTATTAATTAAGCACATTTAATATCAGTTCCTTGAATACTTTTCCGTCAATGTTTTTCTAATTGGTGATTTTCATAAAGATGACTTTCTTCTGTGGAACACAACAGAAGATATTTTGAATAATAAATATTATTTTACCTTCCACAGAATTAGTCATACAGGTTTGGAACGACATGAGGGTGAGGGTGAGAATATTTTTTGGGTGAACTATCCCTTTAAGTACACCATTTAGTCAGGTATTTCATGTTTTTGAAAGAAGTCTGCCTCACCAAGGCTGCATTTATTTGATTCAAAATACAGTAAAACAGCAATATTGTGAAATATGAATACTATTTAAAATAACAATTTCTATTTTAATATATTTAGGGGGGCAAGTACCGAAGGTGCGAAGGCACCTATTGAAACCGTTCCTGTTCTTATTATTAGGGGCCAAGCACCGAAGGTGCGAAGGCACCTATTGAAACCGTTCCCGTTCTTATTATTATTATTAGGGGCCAAGCACCGAATGTGCGAAGGCACCTATTGAAACCGTTCCCATTCTTATTATTATTATTAGGGGCCAAGCACCGAAGGTGCGAAGGCACCTATTGAAACCGTTCCCGTTCTTATTATTATTAGGGGCCAAGCACCGAAGGTTGCACTCATGTTTATGCTAATAACTTTTGAACCATAAGGGCTTGAAACAAAATTCTTTTTTCATCTGTTTCTTTGGCGTCATTTTCCGTCATGAAAATTGTCCCACCATTTTGAATTTTCCGAAAAACCTACTATTGCGAACTCGTCCTAGACGGTTCATCCGATTTGCACGAAAATTGAACCAGATCATCTTCAGACCATGCTGACAAAAAAACATGGAATTCAAGTTGATTCGTCAAATCGTTTTCAATAAACACACAAGCAAATTTTATGTAACGTTTGCGAAAACACACTTAAGGCTATATCTCCGCAACGCTTTATTGTATTCAAACCAAACTTGGTACAAGTCATCACAAGCATGACTTGAGGCAACGTGCAGCGTTTCAGCACAGCGCCACCTACTGGTCCGGAGATACGAAAAATTGCTATTTTTGCTTATAACTTTTGAACCGTTTGTCCAAAAATCATTAAAGTGGTCTTGTTAGATTCAAGACAGCATGCCGAGTCGTCTGATATCCAATTTTATCATATCGGCTTTCCATTTTGACTGTCGGCCATTTTGCATTATGTGCTAAAATGCTGTATTTTATGATCGCATGGACGGATTGTTACGAAACTTGGTATGGGTCATCAGCACGATGCCCTGAAGTAGCCTGAGAAGTTTCGAAACAGCGCCACCTAGTGGTTTTTTTCCAAACGCTTATAACTTTGGGTGGGGTTGACTTATTTTCATGGGACTAACATTTTTAGTCTCCTGAATCCTCACCGAGTCCAACAATACCAGACTTGCTAGGTTTAGGCATATGGTTTGTGCAGCGTTGTAATTTAGCTGATATCTTCGAAATGTCAAAATATTGATAGTAAGGGGGTGTAAAATCCAATCAAAGTCAGGTGTCAGTCATTTTTCATGTGTTTTTTCATATAAATGTCTATAACTCCAAAACGAAACAATATATATTCACCAAAATTGACACACACATGTATGGGCTCACTCCGAGGACACATCAAAAAAATGGTAGGATTGTGCCACTTGGTGGCGCTATAATAGAACAAAACTTGAAATTCCCATTGACTACAATGCTGTATTATGATATAAAATGCTATACTTTACAAATGAATTGTTGTATCATTACGAAACTTGGTATGTTCCATCAGCACCATGCCTTCAAGGTACTTAAAAGGTTTCAAAACAGCACCGCCATGTGGTCCATACTTATAATGAAAAGGCATCTTGAGGCTATTTCTCTACAATGACATATTGACACTATATTGACACCCTGCTTTGATATATTGACACCAATCTTTGCAAGTGTAATTGTTCCCTTATTCTGACCACACCACATCAATTTTGTAACTGTGCCACCTATTGGTTGAAAGTGATAAATCATTAAATCATTATTATTGACTGTATTTATCATTTTACAGCTATTTTCCCTAAAATCACCTTAATAGGTCTTTAATTGCTCATTGCTGCAGTTGATCTGACATTGCCAGCCATTTTGGCACGTCTTGTCTTCTTTGCGCTTGTTATTGACTGTATTTATCATTTTACAGCTATTTTGCCTAAAATCACCTTAATAGGTCTTTAATTGCTCATTGCTGCGGTTGATCTGACACTGCCAGCCATTTTGGCACGTCTTGTCTTCTTCTTTGCGCTTGTTATTGACTGTATTTATCATTTTACAGCTATTTTGCCTAAAATCACCTTAATAGGTCTTTAATTGCTCATTGCTGCGGTTGATCTGACACTGCCAGCCATTTTGGCATGTCTTGTCTTCTTCTTTGCGCTTGTTATTGACTGTATTTATCATTTTACTGCTATTTTGCCTAAAATCACCTTAATAGGTCTTTAATTGCTCATTGCTGCAGTTGATCTGACATTGCCAACCATTTTGGCATGTCTTGTCTTCTTCTTTGCGCTTGGCCCCGATAATGGCTGCTTGCAGCTATATTTTAAAATGTAATTTATTCCTGTGATGCAAAGATGAATTTTCAGCATTATTACTTCAGTCTTCAGTGTCACATGATCCTTCAGAAATCACTGTAATAAGTGTTGATTAATTTCTTATTATTATCAAAGTTAAAAACAGTGTTACATTTATTTCAGAATGACTTAATTGATGCTCAAAAGAACAGCATTTATTTGAAATATAAATATTTTATTTTGAAACTGTAACTGTAAATGTCATTACTGTCATTTTTGATGATGAATAAAAGTTTTCCCCCAAAAAAATCGTTTTAAATGGTAGTTTATAACGACAGATTACCTTATACAATACAGGCCCTTTCAAGATAATGTCCAAACTCTTTTTGTTTGCCTAAATTAACAGTTATTGTTTTGAACAAGAGTCATTTTAAAAAAGCCATTTGCAGAGGTGTATACTTGAGCAGAATGGCTGAATGCGGTATGAGTGTGTATCTCTGCTGGATACTGTGCAGTGAGTATGTGGGAGTGTGGTGGTTGGATATAATGAGTAATGTGAGTTCAGGACCCAAAACCGTGAGGCATGAAGCTCACGGAACAGAGCCTGCTGTGAACGCTGAGCTCTCTAATGAAGGAAAGACTGCACCTTATGTAACTCTACCTGTGTGTGCGCGCGCGCTGTGTGTGTGTGTGTGTGTGTTGTAAAGATGAGGTGCAGAAATGAGGGCTAATCATGTTAGGTACCTGTGTGTCATATAGGTCAGTTCACCTGGTAATGAGATTCGAAAGATCAGAGTCTCACAGGAGCCTAACATCACACACATACACAAAGTAATGGGTAGGTCAGAGGTCACTGCTTGTTTATACTGTGTACTTGAAAACACCAACAAAAAGTAAAGTAGCTTGATCTACCAGAGTGGATCCCGAGTGCTTTTGCAACATAACACAAAGACAAATTTGGAAACATTTTATATATAAGGTTCTGCAAATTAACATTATAGTTAATTCAATAGCTAGCATGAAACACCAATGAACAACACTTTTACAACATACTGTAATTTATTAATCTTGATTAATGTTGATTTCTATAGTAATACTCTCAGAAAAAAAGGTGCAAAAGCTGTCACTGAAGCGGTACTTTTTCAAAAGGTACTCTTTTGTACCTAAAGGGCCAGATTTACTAACAGCTTGCACCAGCGCAAACCCTCTTTTTGGCGTTGAAAAACTACTGTCGGGATTTACTAAAGACACGCAGTGATAAATTAGCGCTGAAATGGCATGAACAGGGTTATTTTTGCAGTTGACCTAATTGCATTTGTAGGAGTTTCCCTTTCAGGTGCAAAATTCATTGGAGGAGAGTATTTAAATGAATCACGCGTGGTGATTTACAAAGGTTTGCGCTCATCAATTTACTGGTTTTTGCGCCATTATTTATGCATCCAAGATGTAGGTGTCTTTGTTTTCTCAGTAGAACACAAATGAAGATTTTTAACTCCAACCGTTGCCGTCTGTCAGTCGTATAATGCATGTGAATGGGGTCCAATTCTATTAGAGTAAAAAAAACATGCACAGACAACTTCAAATTAAACCCTGCAGCTCGTGACGACACATTGATGTCTTAAGACACAAAACGATCGGTTTCTGCGAGAAACCGAGCAGTATTTATGCTATTATTTCACCTATTATCAGACGAATGTCATCAGCTCTCCAGACCGCCATAACTTCCTGCGAATAGGGTCAAAATACTGGCGTGGTCATAGATATATACATAGATGCCTCATTAGTGTCTGCGCGGATCGGTCGAATGAGGAATCTACGTATATATTTCTATGATTGCACCGGTATTTTGACCTTATTCGCAGGAAGTTATGGCGGTCTGGAGAACTGATGACATTCGTCTGATATGAGGTGAAATAATAGCATAAATATACCATTCGGTTTCTCTGTTTCGTGTCTTAAGACATCAATGTGTAGTCACAAGCCGCAGGGTTTAATTTGAAGTTGTCTGTGCATGTTTTTTTACTCTAATAGAATTGGAACCCATTCACATGCATTATACGACTGACAGACGGCAACGGTTGGAGTTAAAAATCTTAATTTGTGTTCTACTGAAGAAACAAAGACACTTACATCTTGGATGCCCTGGGGGTAAGCAGAAAAACATAACATTGGGCAAACATTTAACCCAACCGCTGGGTTTGTCCATTTTCAACCCAACTTGGGTTGTTTTTAACCCAGCATTTTTTAGTGTACTAATTGTGTTTTATTATTTGTCAGAACAGACCTGTGACCTATTTCCAGGTCATGGCCCATCAGATGAAAACCACTGGTCCAATATTTTCATATTTTTGCACAGTTCCATAAGATTCTCAAGTATTATTGTTATTCAGGTCATTCATAGGTGTACAAGAGAGCATGAATTATTGTTTTACCAGGGGGCCAAGACATGCAACACAAGAGGTGCAGAGCGAGGGCACTGAAACAGGATTTAGCAGCTTGAAGAAAATACAGTAGCAAGAAAAATTATGTGAACCGCTTGCAGAATCTGTGAAAATGGGAATAATTCTAACTAAATAAGAGGGATCATACAAAATGCATGTTATATTTTTTTATTTAGTATTGTTCTGAATAAGATATTTTACATAAAACATGTTTACATATAGTCCACAAGACAAAAAAATCAGAATTTATTAAAATAACAACGTTCAAAAGTTTATAAACCATTCATTCTCAATACTGTTTTTGGTTGTTGTTGTTGTTGTTGTGTCCCTTGTTTGTCCTGAGCAGTTAAACTGCCCAATGTTCTTCAGGTCTCCAGGTCCTGCACCTTCTTCAGTTTTCCAGCTTCTTTTGCATATTTGAACCCTCTCCAGCAGGGACTGTACGATTTTAAGATCCAACTTTTCACACTGAGGACAACTGAGGGACTCAAACACAGCTATTAAAAAAGGTTGAAACATTTACTGATGCACAATGCATTAAGAGCTGGGGGTGAAAACATTTGAACAGGATGAAGATGTCCAAATTTTTCTTATTTTGTTTAAATATCTTCTTTTTTTTTTTTTTTTTAAGTACTGCCCTTCAGAAGCAACAGAAGATACTTGCATGTTTCCCAGAAGACAAATTGAGTACAATTTACCATGATTTTCAAATTCAATAAGTTCAATAAGGCTCTTAATGCATCGTGTTTCCTTCCTTAGCATCAGTGAATGTTTCAACCTTTTTTAATAGTTGTGTTTGAGTCCCTCAATTGTCCTCAGTGTGAAAAGATGGATCTTAAAATCGTACAGTCCCTGCTGGAGAGGGTTCAAATATGCAAACGATGCTGGAAAACTAAAGAATGTGTAGGACCTGGAGGATTTTTCTGAAGAAAATTGGGCAGTTTAACTGCTCAAGACAAACAAGGGACTCATGAACAACCATCACAAAACAGATCATCCAGGGAACGACACACAGCACTTAGAATCAATGGTTCATACCATTTTTGATGATGCAATTTTTTTTGTCTTGTGGACTATATGTAAACATTTTTTATGTAAAATATCTTATTCAGGACAGTATTAAATAAAAAATAACACATTTTGTATGATCCCTCTTATTTATTTAAAATTATTCCCATTTTCACAGATTCTGCAAGAGGTTCACATACTTTTTCTTGCCACTGTACACTGTCAGAAAAAAAGGTACAGTGCTGTCACTGGGGCGGTAAGGTACAAAACCAAAAATGTACTAATATGCACTCTTAAAGTACTGATATGTACCTTTAAGGTACTAATATGCACTTTTAAGGTACTAATATGCACCTTTAAGGTACTAATATGCACTCTTAAAGTACTGATATGTTCCTTTAAGGTACTAATATGCACTCTTAAAGTACTGATATGTACCTTTAAGGTACTAATATGTACCATTTAGGGGTGAGTAAGGTACAAAGATGTACCTTTTCACTTTTGTACCTTAGGGTACCGCCCCAGTGACAGCACTGTACCTTTTTTTCTGAGAGTGTAGATGTGAAATTGAGCGCAGTAGAAGACATGGATTTGGGTCAGGGGCCAGATGAATAAAATCAATAAATACAATAAAAAAAAGTGCAGTAACAGTGCAGATATTATGTGCAAGAAAACATAAATATAGACATAATAAAGTGTAGAAAATTTCAGTCTGTCCTCGTGCTAATCTCCAGTCATCTCTTCCACACAGGACACAGAAATACACACACACACACACACACAAATCTTTCACATTGCAAATCTCATTGCTATTTTGCCATCGCTAAAGGGAAGAGGCCCTCACAAAAGAGCACTTACAACGTCTAACTACCTCTAAAACAGAGCAGGGACGTTTTACAATATTTTTAAAACCCTCATCCTGAGGGTCCTTTGGAAACAGCTGACGCTCAGCGTTCTGCCAGAACACCATTTAAGGAGCACTTGATAAAGGGAGTTCAGCTCTAGAGTTGAGCTCTTCTGTGACACAAGAACAGCACATTGAACTGAACTTGACAAATGTTCGGCAAGCTCATGCCATCATTTTTTCACATAACAACTAGACCTCTCTCTCTGTCTGTCTGTCTGTCTGTCTCTCTCTTTCTCTCTCTCTCTCTCTCTCTCTCTCTCTCTCTCTCTCTCTCTCTCTCTCTCTCTCTCTCTCTCTCTCTCTCTCTCTCACTCTCGATTCCTGCACAGATACACTTTAGCCTGCTCCAAATCCAGTCCTAATCCTGCTGTCTGGACAGGGTTTTAACATCAGCCTAATGGGATCCTCTTACAAACCAGTAGTAAACCAAAACGCTGTCTTAATAACGCATGGCTTTCACACACTTCAGCTCATTTGTGTAATTCAGAATGGCGGTGTTTATAATTACGCAAATGAAAAATGACTCCAAACGAATGAATTAAATGCCGCAGACAGTCATTTGTGCTGATGCATCTCAACTGAGAGAGTGTTTATATTACATGGATCATCTGGGCTCAGGGACGTTTCACAATTTGAGATCAGGCCAAGCATGCTGTGTAGGTTACAGAGATGCATGTTGCCTAGAGGTTTGTAATTAGTTGTTGGAGGGAAACATAGAGCATGTCGATAACTCTTTGTGCTTCCTTAGAGTGCAGAAACTCACATGTAACCTGCATGACTTTCTTTCTTGTGTGGAACATGAAAGATGATACTTTGAAGAATCTTTTTTGTCCATATAACTGGGACCAAAAGAACAATTATTCATTAGAAAGAAAACCATACACAGCATGAGGGTGAGCAAATTATGACAGAATTTTTGGGTGAACTATCCCATATATTGCTACATTCCATTGCAAATGTTGTTGCAATTTTAACCTGTGTATTGCTTCACTAACACAAACAATATAAATATGTGTCCCATTTGTTGGAAAAGGCATGCTGGGCTGGTCAAACAATCAGAGCATTGTCTTAAATGTATATATCTCATAACTGTTTACACATAACTTTATACTACCATTTTAAAGTTTTGGGTCAGTATGTTTTTTTTTTTTTAAAGAAATTGGGTTGCACTTTATTTAAGGTGTTCGTGTTACAGTGTAATTATACATTTAAGTACTGAGTAATAATAATTTACTACATGCACGTTTTGGTTTGGTTTAGGGTTAGTTGCATGTAATTTATGGTAATTACAACATGTAACATGGACACTGTAACAGGTCACTGTAAAATAAAGTGTTACCAGAAATTGATACTTTTATTCTAATCATATAATTATTAAATTAATCAAAAGTGACAGTAAAGACGTATGTAATGTTACAAACAGCTATATTTCAAATAAATGCTGTTCTTTTGAACTTTCTATTCATCAAGATCACAATTTCCACAAAAGTATTGTTTACAACATCGATAATAATAATACATGTTTCTTGAGCAGCGAATCATCATATTAGAATGATTTCTGACAGATCATGTGACACTGAAGACATTTAAGTTTTCAAAATGAATCAGAAGGACTAACCATCCAAAATGCAGTCATAAACTAAAACAAATTTACTAAAGGGACCATATGCACACATCGCTAACAGCGGTGAAAAGATTATGTTGATTACTACAGCATGTGGTCTGATATCCAGAAGTTTGCTGGTTTGATCCATACTAGGAGCAAGCCATAAAGCACCAGCAGTGGGCCCTTGAGCGAGGCACTTATCCTGCATTTGCTCCAGGGGGATTGTTCCTGTAAGTGAACTGTAATGTGCTTTGGATAAAAGTGTGTGTTAAATTATTGCTGGTATACTAGGGGCTACGGCTCTGTGCTCAACAGGTTGCTAGTGGATGTCAGTCGGATTTCACAGCTACACACGTGCCTAATAATTTTTACTACCCCCTACAATTTGTTTTCATGAGGGACTGAGTGTCAGATCTATGATGACCCTGCTTTTATATTGAGACAGGAGTTTCTGAAAAGGAAGATGAAGGGGTCTTTAGCTGGAACAATGGCGTGTTTACTTCACACAGATGCACTGTTGCACCCTAATGTGTTGGTCGAACAGAGCAGACAACAGCCATCCACACAGAGCCGGAGAGTGAGAGATGGGCTTCAGTGTTACTCTCTGTCAACCAGAGCAGCTGGAACAGGCCATCTGACAGCACTGAGAAGGACGGAGAGTTGTGCTTCTCTCTCCTGTGGTTCAAGTGAACAAATAGCTTTTTCATACTTTCCTCTCCAACTCAAGTGAAGGATGTGTAAGACTCTACTCAAAATGCTAGTCTATGGGTTGCTTTAACCACTGGTAGTGTTATGGAAGTCATGAATAATTAGATTGATTTTAGGTTTGCAAGACTCCAATCTGACACTTTTCTTAGCAATATGTTCTTGCACTCAAAAACAACTAGACAGAGCTTGTAGGAGTGGAACAGTATGGTTGCCTAAAGTAGCAACTACACAATACTGCCAAAAGTTTTGGGATGCCGGCCTTTACATGCTGGCCCACCCTTTGCAGTTATAACAGCTTCAACTCTTCTGGGAAGGCTTTCCACAAGGTTTAGGAGTGTGTTTATGGGAAATTTTGACCATTCTTCAAGAAGGGCATTTGTGAGGTCAGGCACTGATGTTGGACGAGAAGGCCTGACTCTAATTCATCCCAAAGGTGTTCTATCGGGTTGAGGTCAGGAATCTGTGCAGGCCAGTCAAGTTCCTCCACATCAAACTTGCTCATCCATGTCTTCATGGATCTTGCTTTGTGCACTAGTGTGCAGTCATGTTGGAACAAGAAGGGGCCATCCCCAAACTGTTCCCACAAAGTTGCACCTTTGTGGAAGCATGAAATTGTCCAAAATGTCTTGGAATGCTAAAGCATTAAGAGTTCCTTTCACTGGAACTAAGGGGCCAAGCCCAACCCCTTGAATGTTTGGGCGAATTGCAAAGGTGGACAGAACATATATAAGCTAAGGTCTAAGCTAGGAGAAGCGTGCCGACAGTGAAGGAGCGCATTGAAGCCGTGTGTAAGTGTTTTTTCTGATTACTCAGTTTGCTGGATTTGCTCAGCATATTACACGCTAACAAGTGGATACATTTCGATTCTGTAGTTATTTTTCTATTTATAATTTTACTGGTTAAGATAATTGTATTTGAATTATAACAAGGGCTGTTTTTGCCGCCCGCCCGCACTCAATTGTTATTGCTATTGCTGGATATTCACACTGCTAGTGAGTCATAGTTTCGCTTTTGAGCTGAGCCATTGACAGGCTGTTCCCTTGATTGTTTGGGCGAATTACAAAAGCATCCTCACCTGTTCTGACTGTAGTGATTAGCATCTATTTTGCGTCAGCGGGAGCGTTCAGCCTCCTCGTGTGAAGACCGAGTCGGGTAAAGACATTGACTCTCCCTGCGACTCCCCCAAAGAGGCCACCGGTAAGGCACCCTAGTTTTCCCTTTCTCTTTCCTCTCTCTTACCATGTGCTTTCAGTACATTCCCGTTGTCTCTCGACCACGTTCCTATACTACATGCTGAAGGCAGCGGAACACTGCTAATCTGCGTCCTATTCCCTTCTCTGTTAATGCTCCTTCCTCTTTTTCTGTGGGTTTATGGAATTGTCAGTCAGCTGTCAACAAAGCTGACTTCATTCCAGCCTTTGCCATTCAATCCGCTCTTAATATCTTGGCCTTAACTGAGACTTGGATGCGTCCAGAAGACTCAGCAACCCCTGCTGCTCTCTCTAACAACTTATTTTTCTCTCACACCCCTCGCCACACTGGGAGGGGTGGAGGCACAGGTCTTCTCATTTCTAACAATTGGAAATACTCAACACACACCTCTCTATGCAACAACAACTCATTTGAATACCATGCGATTACAGTTACATCTCCCATTACAACCCATATTATTAAGTTCAAGACGCTTACGCTCGCTTACAGATCCACCACGAGCTCTGCTCCTGCATACTTAGACTCGCTCCTACAAATCTACACCCCCACCAGAAGCCTTCGCTCAGCTAAGGAGCAACGGCTTGTGGTACTATCACAGAGAGGCAGAAAATCCCTCTCCAGAACATTCACATTCACCGTTCCCTGCTGGTGGAACGATCTTCCCACCTCCATCCGAATTGCAGAATCACTGACAGCATTCAAACGAAAGCTGAAAACTCACCTCTTCCGTGAGCACTTAACCTTATATTAAAAAAAAAAAAACTTTTATTTTCCTTATTTTCCTTCTATTTTCCTCTACTTCTTCCCTGACCTAGCGTGTGATGCTCTGTGCGATGTCCAAAACTTAGTACTTCAGGCACTTTCTGTGTTTTGCTGCCTCCTCAGGATGGATCGCTTCCTGTACTCCTCAGTTGTAAGTCGCTTTGGATAAAAGCGTCTGCTAAATGCATAAATGTAAATGTAAAAACAACCCCACACCATACTCCCCCCTCCAGTAAACTTCACACTCGGCACAACGCAGTCAGGCAAGTACCGTTCTCCTGGCAACCGTGGCACAGGTGGCAACCTATCATGGTACCACACTTGAATTCACTGAGCTCCTGAGAGCGACCCATTCTTTCACAAATGTTTGTAGAATCAGTCTACATGCCTAGGTGCATTCCCAATACATTTGGCAATATAGTGTAAATCCATGTCTGATGGTAAAGATTACTTTATACCGGCATGAGAATCATTTTCCCTGATAATATTCCGCAATCATGTCCTTTTTTTCAATCAGCTGCTTAGAATCTGAACTGGTGAAGCTGAATTTTAAAAAAAAATATCCGTTTTGATCTAATTGGTAAAACAGGTTAGTCAAAAAATCTGAAATTGGTAATGATTCAGTTTGATTAATCCAGATAGTCACAAACCTTTTCCAGTAATTTCTCACTTCGAAACAATAATGGAATACTTTTTTTTTTTTTATTATTAAAGGTCCCGTTCTTTGTGTCTTTTTGAAGCTTTGATTGTGTTTACAGTGTGCAATATAACATGTGTTCATGTTTCGCGTGTAAAAAAACCCAGTATTTTTAACACAATTTACTTATCTGTATACCGCTGTTTTCACTGTCCTGAAAACGGCTGATGACTTCCTTTATTCTATGAAGTCCCTCCTTCAGAAATACGTAACGAGTTCTGATTGTGCCAGCGGTTCCCGTGTTTTGATTTGACAGCAGCTTAGCGAACGTAGCACGGTCCTGTGTTGTGATTCGACAGCAGCTTAGCGCACGTGGAAAGGTCACGCCTCTTAACGGGAGATATATGCGCGCTTAATGATCTCTACAGCGTTCCTGGGAAAGCCAAACAAAGGTGATTTGACTCCGGGATGAAAATAACAGCGTCTCGACGACATGGCGACAAACACAGTCAAACGCAGCACTTCCTTTTCTCCACGCGACACGTCCTCTTCTCCACGTGGGACAGCAACAAGACCACGCCCCCTTTTTTCGCGTAGTCTTGTGGGCGGAGGTTAGTCTGTTCTACTGTTCTATCGACGTCATTTATGAAGGAAGTACCAGGATGTAGTCCAAGCCAGCCGTTCGCTGTAGGCTTTGAAAGGGAACTTCTGTTAAATAAAATATCTCGCTTGGCATTGAACTTTGAGCTTTATAATTTTACAGGTATTATTTATGCTCTAACAGCTACATTACACACTAACTAAAGTTTGAACAATGGGATCACGAAGAACGGGACCTTTAAAAGCTGAATGAGATGGATATTTAGATAAAATTCACTGTTGAAAAAGAAGCTCATAGCTCGTGAACAATGACAATTGTATTAATGTATCCAATACTTTATATAAAAAAAGGAAAGGCTAAGAAACGTTCTGGTTGCATTTTCTGTATTTACCAATATATTAATGCTGGTGCAGTATGACACTCAATGACACAACAACATTAAAAAAGAGGCTGGAAATTGAGGCCTGAAAGTGTGAAACATGAAATGAGCAAGAAAACATACAATGAGCTAAATTCCCTGTGGAGTTCCATGAGGATTTGAGCTGTTGGAAAAGAAGAATGGGAGTGTGTGTGTGTGTGTGTGTCAGCAATGATGGTCAGTAGATGGTCTTCTGGACACAGTGAAGGTGGCCATTGTCACGCTTTAATTGGAATGCGCTGGCAGATGATAGGGTCAGAGCCAGAGGACGCCCATGTGTGACAACAGGAAAGCAGACCTGTGGCAGCACAGCTTTCAACACAGAACAATCCAAACTCTTGCTATTGTCTGACAGGAAAAGAGAGAGAGAGAGGGAGAGAGAGAGAGGGAGAGAGGGAGAGAGAGAGAGAGAGAGAGAGAGAGAGAGAGAGAGAGAGAGAGAGAGAGAGAGAGAGAGAGAGAGAGAGAGAGAGAGAGAGAGAGAGAGAGAGAGAGAGAGAGAGAGAGAGAGAGAGAGAGAGAGAGAGAGAGAGAGAGAGCGTGGCACTTTTCAAGTCACAAGTCTAAGTGTTTAATATGCCCATTCACACTTAGCCTAAGAGGAGTTTAATTCAATTCCATTCAAATCAATGTGCACTTTGTACACTCTATATCCCCCGAAAGCAGCTACAAAGATCACTGGCTTGCTCATGGTGGGTTTTGTCAGGCAAAGGCGAGTGTGGAAAATATGTTTATGTAGCTGAGGAAGAAACCTTTAGAGGAACAAAGCATGCAAAAATGCACAAATGGTGATTTGAATGAATGTATTACAGAATTAAATTAATACAAATATTGATTATTTTTTCAGTGGGAGCTAGTTAACCTCTGAATGTCTATCCTAAGGTATGTCTTTAAAAATTAAAGGTTCAGTAAAAGTAATGGTAACACTTTATTACAATAAGGTTTAATTCTGGTTAATGCATTAGGAATCATAAAATAGAATAACATGTTTACAGCATTATTAATCTAGGTTAATGTTAATTTATAAATATATCATTGTTTATTGTTAATTTGTGTTTGTTCAAGATACAAATATTTATACAACATAAAATATCAAAAAGTATTAGTAACCTACAATTTTTAACCTAGAATAATACAGGGAGTGCAGAATTATTAGGCAAATTAGTATTTTGACCACATCATCCTCGTTATGCATGTTGTCTTACTCCAAGCTGTATAGGCTGGAAAGCCTACTACCAATTAAGCATATTAGGTGATGTGCATCTCTGTAATGAGAAGGGGTGTGGTCTAATGACATCAACACCCTATATCAGGTGTGCATAATTATTAGGCAACTTCCTTTCCTTTGGCAAAATGGGTCAAAAGAAGGACTTGACAGGCTCAGAAAAGTCAAAAATAGTGAGATATATTGCAGAGGGATGCAGCAGTCTTAAAATAGCCAAGCTTCTGAAGCGTGATCATCGAACAATCAAGCGTTTCATTCAAAATAGTCAAAAGGGTCGTAAAGAAGCGTGTGGAAAAACCAAGGAGCAAAATAACTGCCCGTGAACTGAGAAAAGTCAAGCGTGCAGCTGCCAAGATGCCACTTGCCACCAGTTTGGCCATATTTCAGAGCTGCAACATCACTGGAGTGCCCAAAAGCACAAGGTGTGCAATACTTAGAGACATGGCCAAGGTAAGAAAGGCAGAAAGTCGACCACCACTGAACAAGACACACAAGCTGAAACGTCAAGACTGGGCCAAGAAATATCTCAAGACTGATTTTTCTAAGGTTTTATGGACTGATGAAATGAGAGTGAGTCTTGATGGGCCAGATGGATGGGCCCGTGGCTAGATTGGTAAAGGGCAGAGAGCTCCAGTCCGACTCAGACGCCAGCAAGGTGGAGGTGGAGTACTGGTTTGGGCTGGTATCATCAAAGATGAGCTTGTGGGGCCTTTTCGGGTTGAGGATGGAGTCAAGCTCAACTCCCAGTCCTACTGCCAGTTTCTGGAAGACACCTTCTTCAAGCAGTGGTACAGGAAGAAGTCTGCATCCTTCAAGAAAAACATGATTTTCATGCAGGACAATGCTCCATCACACGCATTCAAGTACTCCACAGCGTGGCTGGCAAGAAAGGGTATAAAAGAAGAAAATCTAATGATATGGCCTCCTTGTTCACCTGATCTGAACCCCATTGAGAACCTGTGGTCCATCATCAAATGTGCGATTTACAAGGAGGGAAAACAGTACACCTCTCTGAACAGTGTCTGGGAGGCTGTGGTTGCTGCTGCACGCAATGTTGATGGTGAACAGATCAAAACACTGACAGAATCCATGGATGGCAGGCTTTTGAGTGTCCTTGCAAAGAAAGGTGGCTATATTGGTCACTGATTTGTTTTTGTTTGGTTTTTGAATGTCAGAAATGTATATTTGTGAATGTTGAGATGTTATATTGGTTTCACTGGTAAAAATAAATAATTGAAATGGGTATAAATTTGTTTTTTGTTAAGTTGCCTAATAATTATGCACAGTAATAGTCACCTGCACACACAGATATCCCCCTAAAATAGCTAAAACTAAAAACCACTTCCAAAAATATTCAGCTTTGATATTAATGAGTTTTTTGTGTTCATTGACAACATGGTTGTTGTTTAATTATTAATGTTGTAAAATTAATCCTCAAAAATACAACTTGCCTAATAATTCTGCACTCCCTGTAGAATGACTCCTGAAGGATCATGTGACACTGAAGACTGCAATGGCCGTAATAGCATTGCAACTGGGCAGTGGTGGAAAGAGTACTGAAAAAGCATACTCAAGTAAAAGTACTGTTACTTGTCAAAAAATTTAGTGCAAGTAGAGTAAAAGTACCTGTCCTAAATACTACTCAAAGTAGGAGTAAAAAGTAGCCCTTGTAAAAGTACTCAAGAGTAGTGAGTAGTGAGTATTATGCTATTAATGTTATTCCACCTTATACCCTGCAAATAAAAAAATGTAGCTTACTCTTTTATGGATGATTCTCAGTAAGAACAAAAAAACATGAGATCAACAGTATTTCAATATTTCTCCAAGTTTTATTTTTGACTGCTAGCACTAAAAATACAGCCATGTAATATTTGAAAAAGCAACCAATAATCTGGTAACATTTATGACAACTAGTCTGTAGAGCTTTTCTTGCGGTTAATTAAAAAAGGTTGCAAAGCGTTGTACATTAACAGTTTTATGTTAAAAAATCAGTTATTTCTTTTCAAGACGCATTCCTTGTACTGCTTTAATTTCAATGGATGTTTTCTCTGTTAAAAGAATAGACTACACTTCAGAAATCAGAATCGAGTAACTCACACTTTTCACCACTGATTATTTTTGCTTGTAATTAAAAACATAAACCTGATTTAAATATAAATCTGATGTTTTATGAAAGTTATTAGCTATATACATGGACTACAATTTTAAATCGCCATGTGAGAACACATTACATTAATATATGCACTTGTAATGAGTGTAAAATCAACATTACAATTTTCACTCAAAATATTTTCTTTATTATTAAAAACTCTGATTCTTTTATTTTTAATATATTTTTTGATTTTCATTGGATTATCTTTTGATTTAATTATGCTGGTATGTATATTTTTGGAGTTTTATATATGATTTGTAATGAAGTGTACCGCCCCTTTAAGAAACACATAACTATGGACGCGTTCTCTCCTCGCTCAGTTGATAAACTACGCTGAGATGAGGATGTATGTTTGCTCACGGAGCAATTTCACGATTTCAGTCATCATACAGTAACCAGCAACAACCCCCTTTCATAAAGCGCGCGTGCCTCTCACTCTAGGCTGGTCCCTAAAGCTATGGTTGATGTAGCATCACATAACATAAACATAATGTAGCGACTGCAGGTTTAGTGAAAATAGCGCAGTAAAAGTACCGATACAGCACTTAAAATGTACTCATGTAAAAGTAAAAGTACACTGTTTTTAAACTACTTAATAAAGTACAATTCCTGAGGAAAAACTACTCAGTTACAGTAACGAGAGTATTTGTAATTCGTTACTTTACACCACTGCAACTGGGTGGCGCAGGTGCCTTTCCCGATCCCGTCCCATCTCTCTCTCCAACTTTGCTTCCTGTCAACTGTCCTGTTATAATAAATGCAAAAACACCAAAAATAAATAAGAAAATAAAATTCTTACCGATCCCAAACTTCTGAACGGTAAACATTCCAATAAACTCCTAATCAGGTGTGGCACATATTTTTTGAGACATTTTGTAATTCGCTTGGTTTCTATCTCTTTCTTCAATATTGTATTTTTAGTTTTTTCATTTTTTCAATTTACCTTTCCTGTCACTTTTTTCAACTACATGTTTTTTTCTAGAGATAATGGTGGTAAACATCCTGGGAACAAAAAGGCCAGCATTGCCTCAAACAAGCCTCCCATATCAAAAGGCAGAGAACCTGTGGAATATGAGGTGGGTCATACCCTGGTCACCTGTCCTCAGGTCCAGTGAGGTTCCTGCAATTTTGGTAAAATACAAAATACATATGTAAATGATAACCAGTGGAGCAATAATAACATTGGACTGATATGATCATTCTTTTAGGACCTGTTTTTCTTGCTGCTATGTTCTGAAAAAGTTGCAGCTCATTTACGGAGACATTGGGGCATCCGTCATTGATTTTATGACTGTATGAACAAACATTTCTGCATTTCGAACCTTCTATAATCTAGGTGGAAGCATGATGTTCTCGGAATTTAAACCTTGGCCAAGACATCAAAAATCAGTATGGGTGAACAAACACAATCAAATCATGCTCTTGTGTTTGTATGATGCTCTGTTTCTTTTTACCCCCATTCTGTCTTGCATTCTTCTGTTCTTTGAATAAGAAAGAGTATGTTTAATCTGCTCCGCGCTGCCATCAAACATCTGTCCATCTCTTGCAGCGCTCAAAAACCCACACTCATTTGAACACATCTGAAAGGGTGTGTAAGCACATGAAACAGTCCAATGCAATGCTGTGCCGAAATGTCTCTGAACTCCCTGTGATCAAAGAGTCACTGCGCATCTACAGGAAAACAGAACCTAATGAAGCTGCTCGGCCCGCTCCAAAACAGGGGATATGAAAGCTCGTGGAACAACATGTGCGTGAAGGTACTCTACGGTCAATAAAGCAACAAAAGGATCATCAAGAGGAACCTATTGGGTTTCTTTCCTTGTCTGTAACAGTGGCTTGGGTTTCTGATTAATTACAAACAGGAAAAGTGGGTGGGGGGGTTACAGAATGTTATCCATAATGTTCCTCATATTGATTTTGGATAGAAATTAAATTAAATCAAATCATTCCAGCTTTCAATACATACAGTATGGAAGATGATTTAAAGCAACAGCCAAGTGCGCTTTCAATAACTTGCCTATAAAGTACAAACATACCACTCTAATATGGGATAAGAAATGAAAGAAAACTCACATTTACAATAATGTGACATTGAATCAATGGAAAAACGCTTTCTATTTTCAATCTGCGACCAATCCACTACTAACAGCATACTGCAGTTATTCTGTGATAAAGGCAATGCCAACCCACTTACCTGTCCATAAAACACTTCAACTATAGTGTGTTTTAGAAAATACAGCAAACCTCATTAATGTGAAAGCAGCTCTTGAAAAAAACTTTTTCGAAAACTGTAGATACTGTACTTTTATAGCTTTTACACAACATTTGTTTTCAAAACACTGTCTGAAAGCTTACGAATCCTTAGTTATAGTTTTATAAACATCTCTAACAGGATTGCTAAGGGTAGTAAATGGCATCTCTGGGAAGACGCTCTCTCCATTGTGGTTTGATATTAAACACACAATGTTTCGAATCGCTAGTAATAACGTATACAATCCGAAATACAATCTGAATGTCAACTGAATTGTCTGAATTGGCATTCTGCAGGTTAACACACATATGTGGTCACGGGGGTCTCTGAGCGAGCGTTCGAATGCTGTACGTGCCTGACAGGGGCTGCTTTATTGCTGTATTGGACAATTTGTCTTCGAACAGAACATATAAAGCAATAACAGCCATATGATAGAGGAAAACAATGCCAACGGGTGAATTTGGAGACCAAGTGTGTGTTTGTGAGTTTTTCTATGCTCATACTATTAGGGCCTAAGGTAGAAAACCCACTTATGACAGAGTACAGTAATAACATCTGCAGCAGCCAAATACTATTAAGGGTTTGTGTGTGTGTGTGTGTGTGTGTGTGTGTGTGTGTGTGTGTGTGTGTGTGTGTGTGTGTGTGTGTGTGTGTGTGTGTGTGTGGTAGTAGTAGCAACACACAACACATTGAATTCCCTCATGTTTTGGCACTTGACAGTTATGCCCTCTATCAGAGGGCCGTTCCACTGACGGCATAAATATAATACTACATTAAATCATGTGAAAATATTACAAAAATGGATTCATTTTGCAGGCTCCGTCTTTATGGACAAAAAGCACACCTGCCCACCCTGCAATCTCTCTGACTGTGCTAAATAAATCTTGAGGACAATCTGGCCATTTTATTCGGGGATGAGGTTAAATTAGTGTTTGCAAGCATTGCACTTTCAAAGTGATTGGTGGCTTCTGCTGCCCAATGTATTGCACATGCACACGCACACACACACACGCACACGCACACGCGCACACGCGCACACACGCACACACACACACACACACACACACACACACACACACACACACACACACCTGAACTAAACATTGATTGTCAATTAATCCAATCATTTGAGCCTGGAAAGCTTGTTTACAACCATCTGATAGTTAATAGGAACAGGAATATAGGAATATATTCCGCGCAACCCCCGCGCATTTACCTGGATGTTTGCATAAATTGGTCAATACAATTTGACCTGAACTGAAGTCACATGCACAAATACAGCTTCACATACTTTTCCCGTCCTGCTCTGTGAATTTACAGTGTGCTATGTCAAAACACTGTGTTTGTCTATTGCTAGCAAATGTTATGCCCAATTTATGCAGAAAAACATCAAAGTGTTCACATACTTTTTCTTGTAACTATACTTTGCAATGCTTTACATCAGGGTTCCTCAAATCTTGCCCTGGAGAGCCAGTGCGCTGCAGAGTTTAGCTCCAACCCTGATCAAACTCACCTACCTGTGATTTTATAATGAACCTGGAGACACTGATTAGCATGTTCAGGTGTGTTTGTTTAGGGTTAAAGCTAAACTCTGCAGGAAAGTGGATCTCGTGGGCCAGATTTGAGGATCCCTGCTTTAGATGCTCTCTACAAAAAAACGAGCACTTCTTGTTTTGTTTCGAAATGTTACTTGCTTGCATTGTATAATGTTCAGAAAGGCCTGGAAAACAAATGCATTTCTCACAGAGCTTCCGTATAGAGAGTAACAGAATAATTTAATACTGAAAGCATGAAAGGTGAGAAACATGACCTTCGTCAGCCTGTATTCGACAGGTGCTTGGGCAGAATACTGAAAACACCCGTCCAACCGCATTTGCTTTAACTCCTCAAGTATGGAAATTCAACATTTAGCATAATCTAATCACATTGGGTTGTTTACTTCATGATTCAATTTGAATTAAGCACCCACCACATCATGACACCTGTGCGCCTGTCCAGAGATGCTGCATTGTTTTTGCAATTAAAATTAGCTAAAGACAGCCTGACATTTTCAGTGTCCAGTGTCTGGAGTGTTCAGTATTCTGGTCGATCACCTGCAGGTGGCTGAGGATGTGGAAGGTTATGCATCTCATCTCAAAGGAGATCAGTCTTTGCTGTTGTCACATTAAAGATCACACATTCATTTGTTGTGTTATAGTCCTACAAATGCTTTGTGGGAAAACTATCACTTTTCAACTGTGCCTATCATTATACACTGCCAGCAAGAAACAAACCTAAAAGAGCATCTTAGTTTTGTCACATCATATTGCTTGCTCAGTGCAGAGGGCTTGTAAACCCTTGGAAATTAACAGTTGCATGCTAAATGTGAACGTTTTTTCATTAATTGTTCATGAAATTTCATGATCTTTAAATCATCTGGGTAGCCTGACATCGTCATACTCAGATTCTAGTCAGAATATGAGTCTGATACTGCTCTATTGGGCTGTGGTTATGGGGCGTGTTTCAACTGAACCAGGAAAGAAAAAGCCTCTGAACTCAATTAGATAGACCTACAACCAATCAGAGCAACGGAGTAAGTGACTTGTTGAGCGATGCATAGTTGTCAACAGAACTCAACTGCACCCACGCTGGAAGAAGTAGAAGAAGAAGATTAGTGTAAACAAACTTTACCGGTGTTGTAAAAAAGAATTTAAGGATACACGGAGTACTTACCAACACGATCATCATTTTTGAGAGAAATAGTAAAGGTGAATGCATATACGAACAAGTTCTCAGTTTAGGACTAGAACGAATTCAACTAAAGCGCTCTTTGGTAACGTAAATGATTACGTTACTGTTGATCATCATATAAAGCCCGTCCTGACAAATTCATTGGTCCAAACAGCTCTGGTTCGAGCATAGTTGCGCCACAATGGATCAAGTCCAGACCGAACTTCCCGACCTCAAATGTTTTGGGCGGGGCTAAATTTGTCTGGCATCCAAGCTATCATCTGGGGCCAGTTGTTCAAAAAGTTTTATCTGGATGATCTGGATTTGGAAATCCCATGTTTTGCTATCCAGGATCAGGTAATCCATCTTACTTTTGTGCTGGTTTTTCAAAACAAAATTTGATTGGATCACCCTGATCCAGATGCACACCTTTTCAGAATACCAAATCTAGATTACTTGTGCTCTACAGAGACCCTAAAGGGACATGGTGATGGAAAAAAATATGAGATGCATTTGTGATCTCTCAGAAATGTTTTGCATAGCGTTCACCTGAAAAAACGTTGCACTGGCTCGCAGACAACTTTTGACTGATTCATCTCTTATGATTGTGCCAATGTAGTTTACAAACAGTGTTAAAAAAACACTTTAAATATAATATTTTATTTGATATTTTTGTCACGTAACAGTGTGTAGTAAATTGAATACGAAGGAGGATTCCAAAACACAGTCTTTAATATATTCACAACACAGAGAGAAGACAAACACATCAACTAGCATTGATGTTACACATAGACAAGATCGGACAAAGAATTGAAAGACACAGGGAGTATATATGTTACCGGCAATGTGTGAAATCCATCATTGTATAGAATGCCTAGGGAATATATAGAATGCCTGAAGTTTGTAGGCCAAGTATGAAATGTTTTATATTTCACACATTTCCTAGGCATTCTATACAATGCCAAAGGGCCATCCAGCAGAGTATAGAATACTCGCGCTATACTCACACTTGTGTCTTTGTTTGGCAGTGGCATGCCGGTAACGAAACATGCAAGCTTCCACTCCCGCCACAGAGGCTCGCCCCTATTGTGCCCGGACGGTTGCTGTGTCACGATGTCTGAACAGGAAGAAAGTGTAGTGCCATTCAAAATGCCATTCTAGCTCAACGCCACTTTTGCTTTCGTGTTTATCTGGTAAGAACATCCTTTACTTTATGTCGTAGTTCATTTTCAAAAACATGTTCAATGCCAAGAGTGTACTTGTCAATCTGTATAATACCTAGGTAATGTATAGAACACATAGGAAAAGTATGCAACATAATCACAAAAACCAGACATTACATACTTTGCCTACAAACTTCAGGCATTCTATATATTCCCTAGCATTCTATACAATGACGGATTTCACACATTGCTGCTAACATGAGGGAGCTAAATGAGACAAATGATTAACAGGGCACAGGTAAATAACATGACTAATTAGACAGACTGGGGTCACAGGGACTGAACCAAAAACACAAGACAGAGCATATGTAACAATATACCGCTGTTTGGGGATTATTTTTTTGTTTTTTTGTTTTGTTTTTTACTTTACTGTAGGCAAAGGTAAAGGTATCTCAGTAAAGGTAGCCTAATGTCTACTTCTAATTTATAACTTTAACAGTTAAACTAATCAAGAGCAAAATAAAAAATATGTACAGTATGTGTGTGTATTACATGATACAAATGTATTATTGACCAGTTTTAAAGTTTTTTTTTTTCATTTTTTGTTTTCGTTTGAACAACCCAAACTGATGATTTGATCCAAATCAAAACCAAGATTAGATTTTGTGATCTAATCTGATTTCAGAATCATAGTTTTTTCTTTGAACAACCCATTTTCAATTTTTGATCCAATCTGATAGCCGAAATCCAATCAGATTACTTTGAAACAACTGGCACCTGATCTAAATCATAAGAAAAGTGCAGTGTGGAAAAAAGTATACTACTGTTCAAAAGTTTGAAGATGGAAAGATTTGTGAAAGAAGCCTCTTATGCTCATCAAGTAAAACAGTAATATTAGGAAATAGTATTATAATAGTATTACAATTTAAAAACAGTTTTTGTTTTAATGTATTTCAAAATGCAATTTATTCCAGTGATGCAAAGCTGAATTTTCAGCATTATTACTCCAGTCTTCAGTGTCACACAATCCTTCAGAAATTATTCTAATATGATGATTTTCTCAAGAATCTTTTTTTTTTTTTTAATTATTATTATCAATGTTGAAAACAGTTTGGCTGCTTAATATTTTTGTGGAAACCAAGATACATTTTTAGGATTTGCTCATGAACAGAAAGTTCAAAAGAACAGCATTTATTTGAAAATGTTTTGAAAAATATGTTTTGTAACAAAATTGTCTTTGATATACTTTAGATCAATTTAATGTATCCTTACTGAATAAAAGCACCAGTATTCATTTAGTTTTAAATACATTTTTCATGACCTCAAACTTTTGAACAGTAGTGTATGTGAAAATATTTCCTTGCAGAACAAACCAACACAATGATCAGGAGAAACTTTGCACCATTCCTCTTTATAAAACAACTTCCCTTCAGCAATATTCTGGCAAGGTCTGGTGTGAATCACTCTCCTGTGGCCATGCCCAAGCATCTCAGTCGGGTTGAGGTCAGGACTGGGTCACTACAAAAGGTGTATTTTCTTCTACAGAAGCCAGTCACACTTTTCGCAGGTCATTGTTTGGTCCAATCCCATTTCTACCCCTTAGCCCTTCTCTTTCCCCTACCCCTTCGTTTTGCGCGTTCACTTGAAGGGGTAGAGGTGTCTCGATTCTCTTTTGGCTGAGTGGTAGGGGTAAGGGCCAGATAGCCCTTCAAACGAAGATTTTTCAGGACCACACTTCGAACTAAGGGGTATGAGGAGTTTTCCGTGCTGCATAGAATGTGTGTATGTTGCCACTCGGGATCGATCACTTGCATGTCGTCTGGCTGCCCATTTTTCCGTAGCTTGCTAATCACACTATTTGGGTGATTTGAACACATATTAATAATAGTCTAAAAATAATATATCTGGTCATCCTTCATAACGCAGTCGATATTTACAATACATATCATCTGTAAACTCTTGCGTTACCAAGGCAACGACTGACTTGACGTGTAACGTATGAACATTATCGCAGAACCACAGTAGATAACGAAACCATATCCGTACCGGTCGGCTCGGATCAGCACGGAATAGAACGGTTAATAAACAAAGAGAACAGTTTGGTCCGATGGAAAAGCAGCTTCACTAGTCTTGTATGTTCTATATCATTCTGTATCATTTTAGGAAACTCTGGCTCATACGTTTTTGAACTGAAAACGAGCGCCATTTTATGAATTCCAAATACAGTGCAAAATTCTGTTGGGAGTGAGTAATTTGTTAAACGTGCTAGATTTCTGTTAGATATAGCCTACGCACTTCATTGCTGTTCATACTGGTTAAATGTCACAGGACATTATAATAAATGAAACGGGGTATGATGACATGTAATGGTATAGTAGTGGTGTCCCATTTCTTAGGGGAATATTTTCACCCCTACGCCTTGGCACTCTGTTTCAAGGGGCAAGGGGAATGGGTAGGTGTAGGGGTAGGGGAAGGCGAAGGGGTATAAAATAAAATTGGGATTGGGCCTTTGTTTGTTTTTTGCCAAAAAGTCTGTCACCATCAATCCACCATAATATGTATTTTCTATTAAACACAAAAGGGTGATTATCTAAATGTCAAAGTTGGTCTTTTCCAAACAATGAAAAGGCATGATGATCATTGCCTGTTCGTTTGTTTATTTATTTAATCATACAGGTTTGTCAAGATTTGAACCCATGTCATCCTGCACACTTGACCGTTATTAATCATGTTGTCCTATATCATAAACTGACACTGAAACAAAAAAATCCCCAAAAACATTCTGGCATTTAGCTTGAAAACTGGGCTTTATTTACAAAGACATTTCTTTAAACTGATTGTAGTGACTAATAAACATAGATAACAAATGCTAATTTGTTAGGAGATTGGACAGCTTGGCTTGTAAATCAAAAGAGCCAGATTTTGCCAAATCTTTAGTCTCTCTCTCTCTCATGACTCACCTCCTAGTGATTTCCCAACAGGATGCCGGCCTCTGCTAGCAGGTAAATGAGCACAGAGGAAAGACTGTGTGTGGGGGTGTCAGAGTCAAGAAAGGTTTTCCACACAGTTTACTTCCAGCACTCTGATGCCAACACATACGCCTCTAGAGACAAAAGATGGACCTTTTTTCTTTCTTTTTAACTCTCACTCTCTCTGTATCTTTAACTTTTCACCCCATCCTTCTGTCTTCTTCCAACCATCGGCCCTCTCATTTAGTGGTTTCCTCAGTGGACACTGTAATTGACTGGACAAGCAGACCAAACTGCGTCCAGTTGGCAAGGGATTGCAGTAAAGTATGGAGAGAGAAAAAGAGTTCCATTAGAGAGCTAATAGCATGTGAAGACATCAATGAAAGTGACCGCAGGGGGAGGTATGTCCTTGGCTATCAAAAATATGAGGGAACGAAGAGGACGAGGATGCGAATGAAAGGCTAAAGAACGACTGAATTTGGTGTGTGCGTGTTGTGTTTATTTACTTTATCAAACGTTTGTGAGCAACTGGAAATAAGCCACTGGAGCCAAAAACATCAGTGAGATTTTTTTTATATCACTCTATCCTTTTCTGTCCACTGTTAATACTTCATGAGGAGCTGACGGTTTGCTTTCAGTTGTTGGCAAACATGAGGGGTGAAATCAGTTGAGTAATTTTTGTGTGCAGACGGTATTTCAGTACAAAACCCTGCATTTTATTAACTAACAAAACCAAATGTGCAAAGAGAATTTACACAGAATAATGCCTGGTTAAACTAGTTAACATCTCCTTTCTATGTAAATTGGGCTCATTATTCAATATCGTTTAAAAGTTTGATGTTGGTAAGATTTTAAAGTCTCTTATACTCACCAAAGCTGAATTTATTTGATCAAAAATACAGTACAAGAGTACAATTGTGTTTTCTATTTGGTACCACTTTATATTAAAGGTGGGTGTGGCAAGCAGTGAGGCAGAGGGGCTGTGAAAATGTCTCACGGAGGAGCTTGGACACATAAAAGGAGAAGCGACGAAAGTGAAGGACGAGAGAGGACCAGGCCTGGATTTAAGTTGTGTTTTGTTTATGTTTTATAATGTGTGTGCGTGGCAGCTGTCCGTGAGGAGGCGGCCATTTTTACTTTCAGTCTGTTTGTAAATGTATTTATTAAAGTTGTTAAGCGTTTGCCGGTTCCCGCCTCCTTCTTCCCATATCAACATACTTCATTACAGTGGGGTAAGTGATACTTGAAAAACGCTGTTTGAAAGTTGGTCGGACCGATACAACCAGACACAACAACAAACGTGTAGCCAATCAGCATTAGGGGGCGTATGACGGTGGAGGAGAGAGAACGAGCAAGAGGGAGATTTGAAGAAGGACTGTAGGAAGAGAGTCACATGTCTGTCTGTTTGTTAGGTTCCTTTTCGAGAGTACTCTCGTATTGCGTTTGCTAAACGCTAGGGGAATTTCCTTTCCTCGAGAATATGAAGCAAATTTTTATCCTAAAAATTACCATGTAAAACGCAGTGCAGTTGCACAGCGCATCAGCAGGAAGCAGCTACGTGCTGATTGGCTGTGCTGCTGCAACTGCAGGAACCTATGGTGAGACCACTGTGCGGGAGGACCAATCAAGTCGCTCTAAATATTCCCGCCTCAGAGGGCAGCAAGAATTTGCATAGCCAGGGTATAAAAGACCATGTCTCGTCAGGTTCGTCAGATTATTTCTTCTTCAGCGACTCACCTCGCTGAGCTCCGGAATTGAAGCCTGCCGTCGACAAGCACCCAGCGGAACTTCTGCAGCCTGAGGACGTCGGATTCTATGCCTTCAGCTCTGCCTTCCAACTGTGCCATCCGGCATATATCCTTTCATTACCATTCAGTGTGTTTGCCGTCGCTACACACTTCTAAAAGAGCAATGAGCGTTGTTACAAATGTCTCGTTCTTCCTGCGCCTCTTGCAGAGACCCTCTCTTGGGCGAGGACCGGCATATTATCTTCGTCTCCTGTCTCGGACGAGACCACACGCAGGCCGCACTCAACCAGGGCAGCTGCCCAGAGTGGACGATATGGAGCTGCAGACCCTTCGGGCTCGGCTTGCCAGCTTCGACCCGGATCCCGTCCCCTGCACTCAGCCTCTCGAACCGCAGAAGAAGAAACGCCACGACCAGAGGCCCCCGGAGCATTCTGACGAGCACATGCCGGTTAATTCCCTGCGTGCTTCGCCGTTGCCTGTCATGTTCGCCGAGGAACAGCACAGCTCCCCTCACCTGCCGGCTGGCGCTGTTTCCTTCCTTTCTCTTTCTGCATCCGGGAGCGAGGGGTCGGACACTGTCTCGGAGCGTGCTACTTAGACGCGGACCGCCACAAGCGGGAAAACCTCAGTGGACGCTGAGCTTATGCGCCTGCTCACTAAGGCTGTGGACAACCTCGGAATTGACTGGTCTCAACCCCAGGAGGCCACGCGAAGCAGGCTGGATGAGTGTTTTTTTGAGAACCGCCGCCATCTGACCACACAAAGACCCGCTCCCTTCTTCCCAGAAGTCCACGAGGAACTGTCTAAATCGTGGAAGGCGCCATTTTCTTCTTGTGCCAAATCCTCTATTTCTCCCACTCTCTCGATCGCCAATGGTGCGCAGGAAAAGGGATATCAAGGTTTTCCCCCTCTCAAGGAAGCCGTCGCTGCACACCTTTGTCCACCCTCCACCAGAGGATGGCAGTCCAAGGCTGTGCACCCATCTAAGGCCTGCCGCACTACTTCCAGCCTCGCCGGTCGAGCATACGCCTCCGCCGGCCAGGCTGCCTCAGCGCTGCACTCCATGGCAGTACTCCAAGTCTTCCAGGCCAAACTCCTCCGTTCTCTGGATGAGTCTGTCCCCAACATCGAGGCTTTAAAGGACCTGGGCAGCACCACTGACCTGGCCCAGCGCACGACCAAAGCTAACGCTTAAGCGATCGGCAGATATATGGCCAACCTGACGTGTTAGAGCACCATCTTTGGATGAACTTAACAGAGATGAAAGACTCGGACAAGACCGCTCTGGCGAGCAGCGAGGCTGAGGGACCGTGAGAGCAGGACAAGGCCGCGCTCATCAGCGTGGATGAGCGACAGCTGCGGGCCGCAGCGGTCTTGTGTCTCACGGAGGAGTGATGGGAGTATAAAGGAGGAGCAACGACAGTGAAGGACGAGAGAGGACCAGGCCTGGGATTTTACTTTATGTTTTATTTATGTTTGTTCTGTATGTAGGCGGCAGTCGTCCGTGAGGACTTATTTTATTTTGTGTTGATTTATTTTTAATTAAACTTGTTTGAATGTTCGCCGGTTCCCGCCTCCTTCTTCCCATACGAACAAACTCTGTTACATTGGTGCTAAAACCACGGAGGAAGGAGGGACATGCTGTCGAAGAGCCCTCGCTGCTGAGGGGGATCGCGGTGCTGAGGAGTTCGGGCAGCGTGGAAGAGAAGACCGCGGGTGGCTGCCCGAGGCGGTGGTGCAGGAGCGAATGAGGATTCGGTGGGACGGAGAGTTCGCTGCCGTGCACCTGGGTCGAGGTTGGGTGGCTGCCGTCCGAGAGGGAGCGGAGGAGTCGTCAGCGCTTGCCCTGAGCCGGAGCCTGCTGCCGTCCGCCATGTTGGGGAGGAGTAGGGAGCGCGGGACTGGGACTCACTGCCGGCTGCCCTCAGTAGGAGGAGCCTCTGCCGGCCGCCATGGGGCGGAGGAGGATCGAGCCGTCCACCGAGCGTCCAGTACCACCGCATGGCACCACGAGGAAGAGCCTCTCGGCTGGCTGAGGACTGAGCGGCAGTGTGTCTGGGAACCGGACCAGATTTTTTTTTTTCCTTTTCTCCTCTCTCCACTCTCTCGTCTCTGTCACTCCTCATGCTCCCGGCTCCGTTCTCTCACCTCTCTGTTCTTACCCCCAGGTGCCGTGGCCCATCCTGTTAGGCATTTCCTGCCTAAACGCTCCGGCTCCTCTACCAGCCATCGCACCAAGGCCGCACCCGCCCAGCCCACTAGGACAGCGCCACCCGCTTCTCAGCCTCACATGACTTCTAAGCCCGGACAGCGCTCCCGCTCCGCGGCAGACCGCCAGAGCGTCAAGGTCCCCGACCCAGCAATGTGTCGAAACCCGAGCCGCCGAAGTCATCCTAGCCATAGGCACAAAGAGAAGGTGGATAATGCCCGCCTCGGCCGGTTTACCATCTCGCTCTCTTCCAATATGTTCCCCAGCTCCCTGGCGACTGGAAACATTATTTTCACAGTCAACAAGCCTGTAAGCAAACGCGCTCCCCTGTACACAAACAGCGTTTTCATGGCGATCCAAATAAAGCGCTCGCCCACTATTTTACGTTCCCCAGCCCCCTGCACTCAGGCGGCAGGAAACATTATTCCCGCAGTCAACGAGCCTGTGAACAAACGTGCTCGCCTGTACACAAGTACCATCTCCTTGGTAAGCGCCACTCCCACGGTGACCCAAATAAAGCCCGCGCCCACCATTCAGTGCACGGCGCCTCTCACAGTGCCACTAGCACAATGCAACCAGGATACCAGGTCCCTGTTACTCAGCGACCTGCCCCACAAACTGATTCAACCCCTGGCTTCGCAAGCCGAGGCCTGGCAGGCTATTTCCGGCATTTTGACATGGGTGTTGAACATAATAAAACAAGGTTACTCGCTACAGTTCGCTCGCAGACCGCCGCGCTTTCGTGTCGTGGTAAAGACAACGGTGAGAAGCGACATGAGTCACGTGCTTGTACCAAAAAAGGATGGCGGTCTCAGACCTATTCTAGATCTCAGGCATCTGAACAAAGCCCTAATGAAGCGTCCGTTCAGAATGTTAAAAATGAAACAAATCCTCGCGCACATTAGCCCGGGAGATTGTTTTTTTTACTGTAGATCTAGACGATGCTTATTTTCACATCCAAATAGTCCCTCATCACAGGCCATTCTTGAGATTCGCCTTCGAAGGGAAAGCCTATCAATACAAAGTGCAACCCTTTGGTCTATCTCTGGCGCCCCGCACGTTTACGAAGTGCATGGACACGGCATTAACCCCGCTGAGACTACAGGGAATGTCAATTCTCAACTATTGGCTCATAGTAGCACAATCAGAGATGCAGTTGTTAACCCACAGATCTTGGCTTCTCAACCATTTGAAATGCTTGGGCCTCAGAATCAATGTGCCAAAGAGCTCATTGTCTCCCACACAGAACGTTTAGTTTCTGGGAACAGTGTTCCCATGACTGACATCACAGTGTGCATTCTCTGTTCAGAGCTGAGCAGCCTCTTTCAAGACCGGTGTATACTCTCCTCTCAAACGTTTTCAAAGGATGTTAGGTCACATGGCCTCGGCGGCGCCAGTTCTCAGAATGGGTCTGTTACAGATGCGCCCCCTTCAGCGCTGGCTGAATTGCCACGTTCCAGCTCACACATGGCTTTCGGGCCGATTACGACTCAAGGTCGACCACAGCTGCATATTAGCTCTGGATCCTTGGAAAAGTCCCGTCTGGTATCAGACGGGCGTGAATTTGGGCACTGTTACGAAGTGGAAAGTTATCTCGACAGATGCATCCAACCAAGGTTGGGGAGCCCCTCACAAGGGCAGGCCAGTCTCCTTCTCTGGTCAGACTCGGAAAAGAGCCTTCACATAAACTGTCTGGAGATGAAAACGGTCACACTATCGCTGAGAGCTTTCCTTCCTTACATAAAACACCACCACGTCCTGGTCCGAACGGACAACATGTCGGTGATAGCCTATATAAATTGCCTAGGCGGCCTCAGATCTCTTTGTTCGGTTCTCACAGCTGAGTCAGATGTCAGACACAGCCCCGTGGCTAATTCCGCTGAGGAGAGACCTCCTTATGCAGGCGAAATGGCAGATCTGGCATCCTCGTCCCGATCTATGGGCACTCCATGTCTGGCCCATCAACGGGTACAAGAGAACCTCTCTGAAAGTATGCTAAACACTATTTCTGAAGCTAGAGCCCCCGCAACCAGGCAGCTCTACTCAGGCAAATGGTCAGTTTTTTATGACTGGGGTAAAGCACGAAGTCTGATCCCACATACTTGTGAAATATCAGAAGTGCTCACCTTCTTACAAGAGCTATTGGACGCGGGTCCACTATGTGGCCGCCATAGCAGCATATCACATTCAAGTGACTGGACAATCACTGGGGAAAAGCGACTTGATTGTGTGCTTTCTCAGAGGGGCTAGAAGGCTTCACCCACCTCGCCCCCCCTTCAGTCCCTATATGGGACCTGTCCATGGTCCTGGATGCCATGAAAGGCTCTTCATTCGAGCCTCTTCATTCTGTGAGCTTAAAGCTCCTTTCACTCAAGACTGCTTTTCTGCTGGCACTCGCATCAGTCAAGCAAGTGGCTTTCTGTGAATGCTTCCTGTCTGGAATTTGGGCCAAACGACTCTAAAGTCATCCTCAAACCAAGGCATGGATATGTACCCAAAGTGCTCTCTACTCCGTTCAGAGCACAGGTCATTTCACTTTCAGCACTTCCTTCGTCGCAAGACGAGAAGGATACGAATTTGCTCTGTCCCATTAGAGTGCTGAGAGTATACGTAGAGCGTTCCGCCGCTTACAGGCAATCTGAACAGCTCTTTGTGTGCTTAATATTAGGGGGCTTCTCCGTGAATACTGTATCTATGGGCCCACTTAGGTCGGCCTTATGGTACGTTGGCTATCTCGGTTGCTTGGTGTCTCCAGGCTATCGGAGCTGTTAAGAGCACACAGCGTTTTGCACTGGTTCCCCTAGCGTTTAGCAAACGCAATACGAGAGTACTCTTGAAAGGGAACACTTCGGTTACTTAACGTAACCTCGGTTCCCTGAGAAGAGTATTGCATTGCATGCCATGCTTACACTTGCTCAGGGAGTCGCTTCAGTCGATTTAACCTGACGAGACAGGGTCTTTTATACCCTGGCTATGCAAATTCTTGCTGCCCCCTGAGGTGGGGATATTTAGAGCGACCTGATTGGGCCTCCCGCCCAGCGTTCTCGCCATAAGTTCCTGCAGTTGCAGCAGCACAGCCAATCAGCTGGCAGCTGCTTCCTGCTGATGCGCTGTGCAGCTATACTGTGTTTTACATGGTAATTTTTAGGATAAAAATTTGCTTCATATTCTCGAGGAAAGGAAATTCCCCTAGCGTTTAGCAGACGCAATACTCGTTCCCTCTTCTCAGGGAACCGAGGTTACGTTAAGTCACCAAAGCGTTTTTTTCTGTGTTTTGATTTGTTCTGCTTTTTCCCACCATTTCTGTGTTTCCTTGGTTACCCTCATTAGTCAAATTTAGTTCAGTTGTATCTAGTTAATTATCTCGTTTCAGTTTGCTGTTTAAGTTCCTCTTGTTCACTCACTCTTTTTCCGGTCACCGTTATGCTATGTTGTGCTGTTGCCTGTTTGCCTGCCTTGAGTTTGTTACAATTAAAACACGTTTGGATTGCATCTCCTTAGTTTTCTGTCTGTTCCTGTACACACAACCGTGACAGAGGGATGCCCAAGAAACATTACAAAAGAGAAAAGCTCATAAGAATATCACTGGAAAAAGAAGTGTTATGATCAGGAAAGTGCTTTAGGACCCCACTTAATATTAGAAAAGCTTTCCAGCACTGGAGAGAGCTAAGCAGGAAGGTCTGAAAACAGACACAGAGGTTGCTTTAATTCTGCTCCATACATGAGTACCACTGGTTTTGAGTGTCATATTGTTTGTCTGGAGATGCTATGCTGTTGGCAACTAACAACAAACTCTTGTTTGTATTTTCTTTTGTGTACTGTATGTACATTTTTTGTGCTTCCTTGCCATTCCTTCATCATCTTCGCTTTAGTTTACATGAAGCATTATTTTGTTGCGCTTCTGCTACGATAAATAGACATCCACTCTTGCATTGCGTGTTTAACGGATGCCAGCTAGTGAGAGTTGTGCAGGCTGATGACTACTAGAGAATGTGGTGTTTACTGTTTAGCGTCCTTGTTAGTGCACTTGCCTCACATGCCAGCGATCGGGGCTCAAGAGGATTGGAGGGTGAGCATTGGAGGCGAAGCAATAAAGAGAGTTTGGGTTGATTTCAAATATTAACAATATTGCTTACCCCACCTTTAAGTGGCCCTAATACCTGTGAACTTACATGGTAACTAGATGTGTACGTAGTATGTAACCACAGTGTAAGTACACAATGGTGTTTCTGTACAGCTCTAATATTTGTGTAACTACACACATGTAACAACCCACTGAATGGTATGTGTAAGTACAAATGTGACCCTGGACCACAAAATCAGTCATATAGGTAAATTTTGTGAAATTGGGATTTATACATCACCTGAAAGCTGAATAAATAAGCTTTCCAATGGTATATGGTTTGTAGGGCAATATTTGTCCAATATACAACTATTTGAAAATCTGTAATCTGAGGGTGCAAAAAAATCTAAATATTGAGAAAACCGCCTTTAAAGTTGTCCAAATGAAGTCCTTAGCAATGCATATTACTACTAATAATAACTTTTTTATATATTTACAGTAGGAATTACGGTCTATCCTAATGATTTTTGGCATAAAAGAAAAATTTATCATTTTGACCCATATAATGTATTGTTGGATATTGCCACAGATCTACCCGTGCAACTTATGACTGGTTTTGTGGTCCAGGGTCACAAATGTGTAACAGAACATTGGAAACAACACTTTTTTCACTTCAGTAAGTACACATGTGTAACAGGAATTATGTAACTACATTTTGTAACAACAATGTGTATTCAGACAAGTTTTTCCACTTACACACGCAGTCTTCTATACTGCAGTTACCAGTTTGGAATGCACTGAAACTTTATGGAAATCATGATGATTCATATGTCCATACCATCTATTTATGACTGGCAGGACTAATGTTAAATTAGAATTGAAGTTTCACCTTGTGATACCTGTGTACTTACATGGTTACTCCCCAGGAACTGTCCACTCAATATGAAGTGTCAAAACTTTTCTGTGTAAAATGAAAAACCTAAACCTCTGAGCAACAGTGTAATACCAGTGCCTTAGATGGTACTCAATGGTATTTTGATGTGATATTAATGCTGGAAGTATAAGTGAATGCAGCTTTACCCAACTTTAGTATTTTAACAATACCTTTCTTCACTGTCAGAAAAAAAGGTACAGTGCTGTCACTGGGGCATTACACTAAGGTATAAAAGTGAAAAGGTACTAATTTGTACTTTAAAGGTACTAATATGTAACATTAGTACCATGTGTGTAGTTATACAAATATTATAGCTGTACATACTATGCACAAGTGTGTACTTGCACTGTGTTTACATACTACGTACATATCTAGTTCCCATGTAAGTTCAGAGGTATTAGAGACACAATATAAAGAGGGACTATTTTAATATATTTTAAAATGTACATTTATTCCAGTGATACACTGCTTTTTTTTGCATAATTTCTCCAGTCATCAGTGTCATCCTTCAGAAATCATTCTAATATGATGTTTTGCTGCTCATTATTATAATTATCAATGTTGAAAACAGTTGTGCTGCTTAACATTATTGTAGAAACAGTGATACATTTATTATCAGGATGTTTTGATGTTCACATGTTCTAACGTTTGATTTATTTAATGAATTGTGGCGAGGTGGACGAGCGAGAGACATGGGAGGAGCGAGCTAGATCGGTGTGCGTGATTGAGGATGAACGTCACCTGCGAGGCACACCGGTCTCGCGTCCTCTCATGAGGGAGCACGGAGGCATATAAGGACGAGCGACTCCAGTGAAGGACGAGAGAGGACCAGGCCTGGGATTTTGCGTTGTGTTTTATTTACGTTTTGTTATGTGTGTGCGCGGCAGTCGTCCGCGAGGGGCTGCCGCTTTTACTTTCATTTTGTGTTCATTTGTTTTATTAAACTTGTTGAATGTTCGCCGGTTCCCGCCTCCTTCTTCCCATACGAACAAACTCTGTTACATGCATCCTTGTAGACTGGGTAAACCCAGCCTGATCTGCCAGCGTTTTGATTTCGCCCTGCAGCTCAGTCTGGAAACCTGTACATTAATTTCTACTGCTTCTGTTACACTTTGGCGGGAACCAATCACAGACTGGCTTATCCACCTGGCCGGGTTTAACACGATGACGGATAGAGAAGCGATGGGTCGTTGCCCGTTGATCACGCCTCTTGTGGTCTGATTGGTTGAAAGACTATCCAATTGCACAGAGTCATTTAATTCATGTTTATCATGCCTCTTGTGCAGTAGAAAATACATAGCAGACTCCTCAGACCAATGTTCAATCTTAAATTGAGCTTGGTCTAGTGATAGCCAGACAAGCATCCTTGCTAAATAAAAGTATACATTTCTTTAAAAAAAAAAAAAAAAACGTACTAACCTCAAAAACATTTGAATATACTGCATTATATTCACAAAACCCTACTCTACTAGCCTGTGGAACTAACATTATGCATTTACCACCTGTGGAAAGCAGATGGCATGTTTGTGTCCATTTTCTAGTGATCATGGCATAAGTAATTCATCAAATGATGATCCAATGATGAATAACAACATTATAACCGGGCATACACCCAGATTAATGCATGTTAAAGAGCCTTATTAGTTTGAATTGCAGTGTTGTAAAGTGGTGCTGTACAGTCCCAATAAAATATGTCAGATTATGGTAGTCTGTTGAATCCTGAAACTGAAACTGGAAGGTGGGTAACTGTGGCGTGCATGCAATCTGTGCTCAGCCGTATTTGTGGCGTAACCTGATTTGCATGATTCCTTTAGTTAATCGGTTACTGAAATTCTGACAGCATGTGCAAATAAAGGACAATATTCCCCTCAGAATTTTTGTGCTGTCACTGGCTCCATGTTATTACTCTCAAATTAAGTGGATTTTGATTTAGTTAAAATTCAACTGACGTTCCCGATTTGCATATTTATATCAATCTGTTACGTTCACAGGAACACCTTTTAATTAAAAGCATTATGTGAAAGACAAAGGTTTTGACTGAATAGAATTTGAATACCAGCACAAGCTTCAGTTCTAGACCCTTTTGTGCTTTGCAGACTTTAACCTCGCAGACACAGAACAACATGGCTTGGTGTCAGTGGCACTATATGCTCTGAATATAAGCTGTATCACACAGCAGCAGGAGGCCGGTGAGAGGCGAGACGGATGAGGCAGGGGTGTCTGTATAAAGGGTGGGCCCTGCTGTGAGACAGAGGCTAATGAGGTTGGATGCAAACAGGGGTCAGTTTAATGCACACAGCTGCAGAGTGCTCTCTATCCGACCTTCAGTAAGGACACATGCGGCACTCATACATGAACACACATTTAAACACAAGTAAAGGTGGGAATGCAAATGAAACCGATCAGTGAAGTAAATCTCTTGTGACGGGAAAATTCAGACTGAGAAAAAGGGTGGGAAGATAAGAGTCGGATGAGATGTGTTATTGTATTTCAGCAAGTACATATGTATAATGTGGTTATGCTGAAATGAACGGCATCAATTAGCAATACAATAAAACTAAATTAACAGAGCACAATACAAGGAAGTGCTTAAAGCCATAGATTATGTACACATTTGCATAAATTGCATCGAGATTCTAATGCTAACTTCCGCTATATTGGGAAAAAATGATTTTAGGCTTTTTGTATCATAGCATACCAAATGTAAAATGCAAAAAGCCTTGAGTGTGATACAATGGTTTTACCACATCAGTTAGCGCTGTGTTTCTAGGAATGGCGCAGTGCTGTAACAGTCTTGAGTGGCTAATTGCTTTTATAAATAGTGCAACTGAAACTTTGTAAAGTTTTTATATTTACATTTGTATAAGTAGTGCCCCAGCAATAATAATAATAGTTATTGTTATTATTATTATTGCTGTTGTTGTTGTTTAAATATTATAATTGATTGATTAAATAATACTAATAATAGTTATCATTATTACTGTTGTTGTTGTTGTTTGAACGTACAGTATGAACGTAACATGTATGTACTTTATGCAGTTGCTGTTTACCGTATTATTATTGCAACAGCAATTTGAAAAAAAACCCCATAGATGTTAAATAAACAATAACATTCTAATAATAATACGATTGTTATAATCAATAAATTGTAACAGCAATTGGATAAAATAATAAATGTGGTTAATTCTTTTAAGCAACAGTTCATTAACTGTTAGTTACAGTTACTGTTAGTACTCAGTTGCTAAGCAACATCTCAATCAACAAATAATATGAATGAATGATTGCTGCAGCTCTGCACAATGGCTTTTTAATGTATCCTCCAACCAAATTTTAAACATAAAATCTTAGTGTGACATGACATCATGAAATTAATTTAAAAAAAATTAACCATATTTACTCTCTTAAACCACATTTCTGGTCTTATTGTAAAGACAGACATTATCTTCTAGTGGTAAATGAGAGCATTTCACTGATTTAAGTCTGACCTCCACTTGACTATAGACAATCTATTTGCCCATCTCTGTCGTCATCCTGTTTTGTCTTTATGACCCTCTTCATCATCAAAGTCAAATAAACAAACATCTAATATGTTCAGCACCCTCTGTTCTTCTTCTACCGCTTTCTCTCTCTCTCTCTCGCCTCAGGGAAGGACAAATAAAATCTTAAAATAAGCATGCTTAACAGGCATAAACACCAGTATTGATTTGTCTTTTTCCTTCTACGCCCTCTTTTCTCTTTCTTCAAAGCTGTTTTCCTCCTTGCAAACAATTTAGTTTTTCCATCCCCTTTTTTCTCAACAGTATAATTTTCCAGCACAACATATATTTCTGTCGCTTTGGAAATAATGTACAATGCTGCAAAACACATTTCTGCCTCTGTTTATCAAGAGTGTAGGAGTAATACAGTGCATCTCGAAAGTATTCACAGCGCTTCACTTTTTCGACATTTGTAATGGAGTAAATTCATTTTTTTTTCTCAATTCTACAAACAATACCCCATAATGACAATGTGAAAGAAGTTTGTTTGAAATTGATTTGTTTGCTTTGCAAATGTATTAATAATAAAAATCACATGTAGATAAGTATTCACAGCCATTGCCATGACACACAACATTGAGCTCAGGTGCATCCTGTTTCCACCGATCATCCTTCAGATGTTTCTACAACTTTTTTAGAGTCCACCTGTGGTAAATTCAGTTCATTAGACATGATTTGGAAAGGCACACACTAGCTGGGGAAGGGTACAGAAAATTTGCTGCAGTATTTAAGTCCCAAAGAGCACAGTGGCCTCCGTCATCCATAAATGGAAGAAGTTTCGGAACCACCAGGACTCTTCCTAGAGCTGGCTGCCCGGCCAAACTGTGCAATTGGGGGAGAAGGGCCTTAGTCAGGGAGGTGACCAAGAACCCGATGGTCACTCTGACAGAGCTCCGGAGTTTCTCTGTGGAGAGAGGAGAACCTTCCAGATGAACAACCATCTCTGCAGCTCTCCACCAATCAGGCCTGTGTGTTTGCCAAAAGGCACCTGAAGGACTCTCAGACCATGAGAAACAAAATTCTCTGGTCTGATGAAACAAAGATTGAACTCTTTGGCCTGAATGGCAAGCGTATGTCTGGAGAAAACCAGGCACCTCTCATCACCTGGCTAATACCATCCCTACAGTGAAGAATGGTGGTGGCAGCATCATGCTGTGGGGATGTTTTTCAGCGGCAGGAACTGGGAGACTAGTCAATCAAGGGAAAGATGAATGCAGCAATGTACAGAGATATCCTTGATGAAAACCTGCTCCAGAGCGCTCTGGACCTCAGACTGGGGCGAAGGTTCATCTTCCAACAGGACAATGACCCTAAGCACACAGCCAAAGCAGTGGCTACCGGACAACTCAGTGAATTTCCTTGAACCCGGTTGAAAATCTCTGGAGAGATCTGAAAATGGCTGTGCACCGACGCTCCCCATCCAACCTGATGGAGCTTGGGAGGTCCTGCAAAGAAGAATGGGAGGAACTGCCCAAAATAGGTGTTCCAAGCTTGTAGCATCATACTCAAAAATAATTGAGGCTGTAATTGGTGCCAAAGGTGCTTCAACAAAGTATTGAGCAAAGGTTGTGAATACTTATGTCCATGTGATTTTTTCCCCCGTTTTTATATTTCAAACAAACTTCTTTCACGTTGCCATTATGGGGTATTGTTTGTAGAATTGAGGAACAAAATAATGAATTTAATCTATTTTTTAATTAGGCTTTAACATAACAAAATGTGGAAAAAGTGAAGCGGTGTGAATACTTTCTGGATGCAATGTATAGCTGAGAATCTTATCAAAGCTACATGTATATTATTACACAAACACCCCTCCATGGCAGGACCTGGGCTCAAGTGCCTGACACAAGGGCACAATGATAGTGATATAAAACTATATCTTTATCCACTTCATCATAGCGGCTAAAGTAAAAGTCATACCTGAGATTGCTCTCAATTCATTCAAGCCCAATGAATGTAATTTGTTCACATATAGAGTTATTAAAATTGCCAATAAAACCACTTAATCGTTTTAGCAGAGACATGACAGTGATGCAAGATAATCTCGGAATGTTTTGCATTTCATTATTTGCCTCTCCATCACTTGTTAAAGGAACAGTTATGAATTTACATGAGACATCAGAAACAACCACAGCTATTATACAGTGAGGACAAATAGCAAAATAATCACAAACATTGATTTATGTTGTTTTTATGGGATACTGAGCTAATGAAATGTTCTGTTCTACACCTTTAAATTTAACCTGTAGAGAAAACATCCCACATTTCTAGATTGCAATTAAGAAGACAGAAGATGTTTAATAAAGACAGTTCACCCAAAAATGAAAATTCAGTCATTATTTACTCACCCTCAAGTTGTTCCAAACCTGTGTCAGTTTCTTTCTTCTGCTAAAAAAACAAAAGAAGATATTTTGAAGAATGTTGGTAATACAGACAATTGACGTAGCCATTGACTTCCATAGTAGGAAAAAAAAATACTATGGAAGTCAATGGCTACCGTCAACTGTCTGGTTACCAACATTCTTCAAAATATCTTCTTTTGTTTTTTAGCAGAAGAAAGAAATTCAGTTACACTTTATTTTAAGGTGACATTTTTACAGTGTAATTATATATTTAAATAAGGGTATAAGGGTAAGATTAGGGTTTGGTTGAGGGTTAATTGCATGTAATTATGCATAATGTGCTGTTATTACTATGGTAAGTACATGTGTAACAAGGACACTGTAAAATAAAGTTTTACCAGAAACTCATACAGGTTTGGAACAACTTGAGGGTGAGTAAATTATGACAATGTTTTCATTTTTGGGTGAACTATCCCTTAAAGCTGTTCTATGTTTATATTTTTCCACTATCCATCCCAACCTGACCCTCAGGAAACGATGCGGTCCTTGTTCAGCTCTGCCATCTAGTGGATTGTTGTGGCAGATCACAAAGCAGACCTCATTCTGCTTGATCACGCTCTTTAAACATTACAAGCCTACAGAAAGAATGCATCATCTTTACAGGATTGAAGAGGCAAAATCTCTCATCATATAAGGGCAAAACACTAAAATATCAGTTAAGCATAAAAGGACTGAGCACATCATGGTACTATACACCAAAACATGGATTTATTTGAGATTACAGATATGGCATCACTTAATGTTAGACACTTCCCAGTTTTACATCATTATCATGATGTAAATATTATTTATATATGTAATGTTTATATGTAAATATTTGGTTATATTATTATTAATTACTACATCACATAATATAAGGCATCTCATCAAAGAAGGCTAAATTAACTTCCACAATCAACCACCAGAGGGCAATAGAAGAACCAAAATAAGAATAAGGAATATTTCCTTCCAGAAATCAAATCTTTTTACTCTTTCACTCCTTTCTCTAGGCCTCTTTAAAGCAGTGCTTCTCAACCGGTGAGTCACGGCCCAAAAATAGGTCACAGGTCTGTTCTGACATCGGGTAAAATCCCAATGCTAAAAATACTAAAATACTAAAAATATGTAATACAGATTTCCTTTTTTTTTTTTTTTTTTTTACGAAGAAAACTCATATCTTTATAGATGTTTAATAGATGTGCAGCCAATCAAACTCTACAGTATTTTGGTGCAAATTCATCTGTCACGAGTCAAATTAGGCAGATGCCAACGCAGACAGGCTGCATGATGTGCCCTGAATATGGTTCACTTGCTGCGAGCGAGGATAAACATGGTTTGTGCCACAATGTGTTTTGTGCAGTGAATTATTGACTGCTGAGAGCAGGCAACTAGATATTGTATTTACTTTTGTACGATAAACAAATCTGGTACTTTATGTCCAGTGTGAAATCTGAGTCCTGAAGCAAAACCAGTTGAGAACCACTGAACTGAACCACCCCCTACCATCGAACATGAAAACAAATGACTGAGCTTGAGGGAACCTTTCTGTCTTCTCCCATCTGTGTCCCTATCTAGCCCTCTTAGTACTCCTTCTCCTCTTACTCTCTCTCTCTCTGTCACTGTGAGTTAGCATCTTCATCTTCCTCTTACTGTGTATCATACTGTCTCACTCTGTTTATATCTCTATTCATAATCCATGTCTCTGTTTCAACTGGTTTGTGTTATTTCTACAGATATGTCATATGAAACTGTAATTTGTCTGTAATTTCACATATCTATCATTCCTGTGTATGTGATTTGACAAAACCTTAATTTAGGGAAATATGTGGATGTCCTGTATATATACCCTAGTGAAAAATAAATATACTAAAATTTATTTGAAATACATTTATTTTATGCTAACTATATTACAAATACATGTATATTTGTGTACTCAATATAAATACCATGCAATTGTACTTTTAGTATACTAAATTGTTATACTTAAAGTGTGCTAAATTAGAACAAATAATTTTGTCTTTAATACACTTTAGTTATCGATAAATAGTTCTGAGGGCTGACTAAAGATATACTTATGTATTTGATTGTGCTAAAGTGGAATTATTGCAAGTATACTTTAGGTGCACTTTAAATATCTTGTACTTAAAATATACAGTGATCATACTATACTTAGTAATAGTGACAGTAAACACTTTGTAGGCTTAATATGAAGAAATATACATTGTGCAATAAAGAAGAACTTCAAATAAAGTTTAATTGTAATATTTTTATCAGTTTCAGTCTCAAACGATATGTCAGTAAATATATTAATGGGTTTGTACTATAGTTAGTATGAAATAAATGTAGGCCTATTTTAAATACGTATTAGCATAGGTTTTTTGCACTAGGGCAGATTCTGAATCCATTGGCTCTGACATGTTTTCTCACTGTCACGCACCCAACTCGGAAAGTCTTAAAGGGGTGGTTCCGTGGTTTGTGTTTATGGGGTAAGCTTGGTAAGCTTGGTTGTGTTTATGGGGCGCAGTATAACATGTCTTAATACTTTTTTTTGTTTTTAAACACCGTATTTTTCTTATATTTTACCTTTATTCCACACCGCTGTCTCCACTGCCCTTTGAACGGCTTGTTTGCTTCCTGCTTCTGTGAAGCCCATCCCTCCGAAAAACGCAATGGTCTTAGATTGGTTAGATGGCCAAATGTAGTTTGTAGTTCTGTAACAGCTCTCTCTCTTTCGTAATGACTGTGACGTGGCCTCGCCCACTTTGTTGCGTGTTCGTGGGGGCAGTGTTTATGTTAATAGCAAGGGTTTGTGATGTCACCAACCCGGGAAGAAGCTTGTTGTAGTCCAAACCGGCCGTTTTTGTAGGCAATAAACTGCCATAACTTTAAAAGACAATTATCTCCGTTTGCATTGAACTTTCAGCGCTGTAACTTGCAGATACTGTTTATGCTCAAGCAGCAACATTAAAGTTAAAAAAGTGAAATTGCATGCAACCACCCCTTTAAGAAAGTCCAAAATTACCAAAACTCATAATTACGAGTTGTGCTGATGTTCATGTGCATTTTAACTCATAAATACATTCTTTCTGACATTAATTGAAAACACTGTAACTGCTTAAGCTAAACCTTGACCCCCATTGGCCTGCCCCAACGTCCTACAATTGGTTTAACCAGAAGTTGACATGTCAGACCGCTATGCTTGATCTATGTTTCGAACACGCCATAAAGCCAATGCCATCACACTAACCAACAATTGATTTTGCTGTACTTTTGCTAAATAACCGAACTCACTAGAGTGCACACTATTGGGAATGTTGCAGATTTGGCACATTTGTCAGAAGGAAACCTTTAGAGAAACTCACTGCAGCTAAACACAAGTTTCAGAATGATGAAATTATTTTATTATTATTTTAGATGGGGCTTTCTTTTTGTGCAAACCAAAGGAAATGTAAGGTATAAACTGAAACATCTAGTTTGTTCTGCTAACAGGTTCTGTAAGGGCAGAATTTCCACAACTTTTGCCTACAGCGCATATGTAACAATGAGCAATTTGCAAATAAAATGATTTAATTTGTTAAATATTTCAGTAATTTTTTTGTTGTTGAATCCTCTGTTGACATGAAAGCTATAGCGTAAGTTCTGCCAGGACGATTCAATGTTATGTTACTCGTCACATTCAGGCCTAACCAATCACGTCCTAATTCACAGAGTATAAAAGACGGTCACTTACTCATGTCTGAGTTCGCAGATGCTGATGCCGAGATTCACCTCCAGCCTCCCCACCACCACCAGGATGGTCCCCGCCTATACCTCCCGGGGGTCGGCTGCGCCCCTGCCTTCATCTTCAGGCAGGAAATGCAGAGTCCGTTACCCTCGAAACGAAAAGTAAGGACGGGGCCTACACCAAAGAACCTCTAATTATCATATTTGCTGGGCAATCAATACACTTGTTACTTTTTGCTCTTCATCTGGCTTCCGAATCTTTCTGGTAGAACTGTTATTATTAAATGTACAATTCAGTGAACTGTATTAGAGTTCTACTTAGGGTATAAAAAAAGTTTAGGCCTAGATAAAAGTTTACAGGAAATGATATACACTCACCTAAAGGATTATTAGGAACACCTGTTCAATTTTTCATTAATGCAATAATCTAATCAACCAATCACATGGCAGTTGCTTCAATGCATTTAGGGGTGTGGTCCTGGTCAAGACAATCTCCTGAACTCCAAACAGAATGTCAGAATGGGAAAGAAAGGTGATTTAAGCAATTTGGAGCGTGGCATGGTTGTTGGTGCCAGACCCAGGCCGGTCTGAGTATTTCACAATCTGCTCAGTTACTGGGATTTTCACGCACAACCATTTCTAGGGTTTACAAAGAATGGTGTGAAAAGAGAAAAACATCCAGTATGCGGCAGTCCTGTGGGCGAAAATGCCTTGTTGATGCTAGAGGTCAGAGGAGAATGGGCCGACTGATTCAAGCTGATAGAAGAGCAACTTTGACTGAAATAACCACTCGTTACAACCGAGGTATGCAGCAAAGCATTTGTGAAGCCACAACACGCACAACCTTGAGGCGGATGGGCTACAACAGCAGAAGACCCCACCGGGTACCACTCATCTCCACTACAAATAGGAAAAAGAGGCTACAAAAAGAGCTCACCAAAATTGGACAGTTGAAGACTGGAAAAATGTTGCCTGGTCTGATGAGTCTCGATTTCTGTTGAATTCGAAAACAGTCAGAATTTGGTGTAAACAGAATGAGAACATGGATCCATCATGCCTTGTTACCACTGTGCAGGCTGGTGGTGGTGGTGTAATGGTGTGTGGGATGTTTTCTTGGCACACTTTAGGCCCCTTAGTGCCAATTGGACATTGTTTAAATATCCCTGATATTCACCGGATAAGTAAGTTAATGGTATACTGGGGGTGTCTGTAAAATGTCAGCAAAAGGCATATTATCTTTTATTGTAGCATATTTGAAGCACACTATAATGATGCCATTAGCACACTTCAAGTTTACTTGGAATACCATTGCAGTGTGTTTTAAAATGCTAAAAGTTTGTTATCAGTATAATATTAATGTTCAACACTCTTGCAGCGTAATTGAATTGCAATTGTAATGTCACCAAAATACATTTAAAGTGTATCGTCGCTGTCCGATGAAACTCACGTATGTCCAAAACGCTTACTTTTCAGGAAGTGAAAAAAACACTGTATTTCAAAAGCAGTTGAATGTAGCGTTGTCATACTTGGTACGGCATCTTTACATGTAACCATATTCTTGCCAGTGTAATGATATAATCCACATTTGACCAAAATTGAGTTTAAATGGACATACGTGCATATTTTACAGTAACGGTGGTCGATACGCGTTCTTCCGATCATTAATTAGAATTGCAAAGTCGCGTTTCAGCAGAGGAATATGTGAGGAATACAGAGGAATACATGCTGGATATTCTCAGCCTCTGGCAAGCGGTGATAGCAGTATGAGTGAGGCATGTTCTAGTGACAATCATGACAGTAGCATTACAGGCTATAATTTGATCAGTTTGACTGAGAAAAAAAGGCTGAATCTTATCAAAGAGACCGAGTTTATTTACATACTAGCAAGCAAACTAATCTGTGAAGAACTAGATTAGAACTAAACTGCGGAGAGCTTCAATGTCGTACTATCGGCTATCCAGTGCTGAGCTTCGATGAAACAACTTCACGATACCAGCGAGACCGGCGAGATGCTTCCACAGGGCGGGAGATACGCGGCGTGATTGACAGCTTTGACACCAAATGGATATACATGAAAATCAGATGACATGATTTCACAACTTTTCATTGGCCATTTAGATATGTGACGCATACTGTATACGGAAATGAACCTGGACATTCAATCCGTCGAAAAATCTCAAAATCGGCAAAATGGACATACGTGGTTTTCATCGGACAGCGACGGTATGCTGAATGAATTCTGCATTTCAAAACTTAAATACAAGAGTATATTTAAATTGTACTTAAGTATACTTGGAATAGTTTATCCACTTTAGCACAAACAAGTGTATTAAATATAACTTTAGTTGAACTTTAGCACTGCTTTTGTACAACTAAAATGCATTTAGTACAAAATTAGTTGTTCCAATTTAACAGACTTTAAGTATACCAATTTAAAGTGTGTCACAAATACATTCAATTATACTAAAGTACATACAAATAAATTGTGCTTAAGTATACTATTTTTTAACTATTACTTCAGGGCATCATTACTCCAGTCTTCAGTGTCACATGATCCTTCAGAAATCATTAAAATATGATGATTTGATGCTCAAGAAACATTGCTTATTATTATCAATGTTGAAAACAGTTGTGCTGCTTAATTTTATTGTGGAAATCATGATACATCCTAAAAAATTTTTTTTTAAATATATATATAACATGAATGTCTTTACTGTCACGTTTGATGTATTTAATTTGTCATTGCTGAATAAAAGTATTAAAAGGAAGCATTGTTAAAAAAAAAATATATATATATATATTTTTTTTTTACTCTCACTGACCCCAAACTTTTAAACGGTAGTGCATATAAAAATACAAGAATAATTATGATTTGATTTACATTAATAAGTATATGTGTGGGTGTCTCTTCCTGGCAGTATGTTCTCTCTTTAATTAAGTAACGGTTTATTCTCAGTTCACACTCTCTTTTCATGTTTGTCTTCATCTTAAAGCTGATGTGCATAATTATTTCGATGTTAAAATTATTTCTCCGATCTCATCTTAATGTGTAGAAACAACAATAAATAAACCATTTGTAGGGACAACTATAACTATCAGTCATTCGTAGGTTGATTTCCCTGAAGCATGTAAACACTGTTGCTTTCAAAACATTGCTATGTCTTTAAGCGGCCCAACAAAGCAAGTTTGTGACAGATGAGCAGAAACCTGTATTTTTCAGCTTATCAATTTGGTTTGAAGGCGCTAGTGAAATAGAGCTTCAGACTCCTTGAGGACAATGTGAGCCACACAACACAGAGTCGCCTAAAGATGGAAAAACATCCTATTAGCCTGATAAAGGACTGCAGAGATTGAATGCAGTGCCACAAATCAAAACCATACAGAGTGTCCCACGACACATGCCATTATTAGCCTTAAAGCTCTGACTGATTAATCATGGGTAAAGAAAGGCATGCATACAAGAGCTGGCAAAGACACACAACCCTGAAAACAAAAAAGACTGACCCTGAACTCCAATCTAGTGCTTTTTTATCTCTGTTGTACAAAATTCCCTGTCTAAAGCTACAGTGGTTTGTCTTACCACTGCCTTCCAAAGGGAGTTGACACGAGAGGACAGATCAAGGGCTTGATCTACAATAGCAGTGCTGCCAAGGTAAATGGGTTGATAACTCACCTTTGTGGCACGAGAGTCCCACATCAGCATTGTCCAGGTTCAGAGAGGTGTTGAAAAGGATGTCAAGGAGGAGGGTATTACCAGCATGAAGAGAGGAAGAAAAAAAACAGAGAAAAATGCATTTACAATGCTGTATAATACTCATTGATATGTTAAATGTTAGAGTTAAAGGAACTCTGTGAGACTGGATTTAAACGATATAAGGTAAGACTGGGCAATATAGGTAAAATGTATATATACATATTTTCCAACCTTTTGATGATATTCAATATTTGTGTATAAACTGTACAAATTAATGTATATGCTCTGAAAGCAGAACAGTGCAAAGGGTGATTATTTAAAGACGAATGCTTAAATTAAGACAAGCTTAGGTCACTAAATAAATACAAGTATGAATGAGATTCATAAAATGGATCATATTTATTAAAATATATATTTTTTTGTAATATTCCCCCATTTTCCAAAAACATGAAGTATAGGTGAATTGGAGCCGTAGGTGCGAATGTGTGCGAGTCCCAAGCCATCAGATGGGGAGGGTAGGGAAAGGGAAGGGGAAAGACCTGGCCACCTACTCTGGAAAAATCATCGGCAAGAAAATTCAAGGACGGTCCTTCGCGTATTGCAAAAGATGGCCCATACAATCACTAAGAGTCAGATATGACTGAAACGATTAATTAATGTATTTATTAGTATATATATATATCAATATATATATATATATATATATATATATATATATACTGTTTGGGGTCAGTATGATTTTTTAACTACTTAAGCTCTGGGACCATTTTTGGGGATTTCCGCCCAAATATAATAAATTCAGTTTTGAAAGTGTGTAACTCAGGCCCTGTGTGCTCTAGCACCCTGCAGACAGTTTGGGCTGTTTCCACTAGATTCCAGAAAATACTGGAAAAAATAATTTTGTCTGTATCATGTTGTACATAAGATTTATTCAAATGGTTCTGAAGGGGGGACATTTATACCACTGTATATGGGTATTTTGTTCCATGTACAGGGTCCGCAGAGTTTAAAGATATTCATACTTTTAATCAACAAGGAATCAGCATGTCTTAATAATGACTACATTTTTGCTAATGAGGTTTAAGACACTTTCAAAATACCTCAATATTTTACCAAACAAAAGTATATTGTATGTATTCAACACATTGCCCAGTCCTAGTATAAAGTGATTTAAACATTGAATGTAGCATTATTTAAAATTTAATTTCACAAGCTCCTTACATCAAGTACAAAGATGAACCTTGGACATAATTATGACCTGCAATATCAAAGCCTTATTGGATTATTGGAAAAAGTGCTTAGAATAACACAGAATAACAGCACAATTCTGCATTGAAAGATGGTTAAACATAAGCGACACCAAGTAAAAAGTTATTTAGTTATTTGTCACAGGCTTGACTCAAGGACAGATCTGAAGGCCTTCGGGCCTGCCAGCATTTTCTCCACACACTCACAGGAGGTAATCATGCATGAAGAGGGTATATGCTTACATAGTCCTTACTTAATTTTCTCTCAGCGATAACAAAAACATTGATTGAACACACACTCACTTACTAAAATCAATGGAGAGGTAAAAGACAGACACACCTTCTAAATCCCTCATTCAGCTTTGATTGGTACCCTCATCCTCCGCTCCATCTTCACCTCACCTCCAGATGCTAATGTGATCATTGACACCCAAGGTCCTAGTGTGGGCACTAGCTTAGCGGTTTCACACTCTCTTTCACGCTCCCTTTGATCAACTGCCCCTTGGCCTGTAAGGCTGGCTAGAAATGATCACACAAAGCAGCATATGATCAAAGCCCTGCGAGACTGATATTGTCATGTATAATAAACATGATCCGTCTCAGGCCTCTTGTTCTACAGCTTGTATTTGCTGTGATGTGTCAAAACATACTTGCACCGCTGCTATTCGGTGATGAGCTCTTTGCTTTTTGATTGAGTTTAAAAAGTCAGTTTAAGAAGGGCAAACCTCCAGATCTGGATCCCTTTCATGAGTTTCATGTTTATGAGTTGAAATTTGAATTTAATTCTACTTCTAGTTGTTCTCACTCAATTTCTAATTCAGCTTACTTCAGCTGAATATTTTTATGTTATTAAATACTAAATAAATACTAAGGGCCCTATCATACACCAATGTGGCGTGGCAATGTGGCGCCAGGCACGACGTTTTTTTGCTACCTTCAGCCCGAGGCAGTTATTTTCACGTTCAGCGCCACGATGTTTAAATAGCAAATGCACTTGCGCCCATCTGTTCGCCCATGGGCATGCTGGTCTGAAAACGAGGTGTGTTCAGGCATGTATATATGTATGGCGCATTGCTATTTTGAGGTAACTGAAATAGACTGTGCCATTGACCAACAAAAACCTGGTCTAAAGTCAATTCCGCAATATTTTTTTTTGTTATTTAAAGAGCGCGTTAGTAATATGCGCCTTTAGGCGGGTCCACAACGCACATACACTTTGCTTATTACACACACACAGGAACAGCAGCAGCACACAAACATTTTTAAATACAGTCAAACCAAAAATTATTCAGACAGATTATTCAGTGTTTTTCTTTTGCTAATAGCCAATGTGACCTTTTGCACCACAGACTGAACAACATTAAGCATTTCTTGGTAATTGGTTGACCTAAATTGGTATTATCTAATTGTGTACTTAAAGTTAACAGCCGACAGCTGATTGGTTGATTGTAATCCATTACATACCTTTCTATCAAAGTTATCTGACATTATCAAGATGGATTTGTTCTGACAAGTCTTGAGTTCTTGTCATATTTTATTACCATTTTCTAAACTGTAGCGAATAAACTGTGATAATGTGAGAAAATGTTGAAGGTGTCTGAATAAATTTTGGTTTGACTGTATGAAAAATTAAAGGATTCCTCTCTGTAGAAGCGTTCAGTTTTCCTGATCGCAAATTCCACCATGTAAATAGCGAATCCGCCATCATGGCGTGGGCGCAACTGGATTTTAAAGGGAATGGGAGATGAGACTCTGACTGGTTTATTGAACATTACACCCAAAACACACCCATGACTCATTAAGAGACTAGGTACAATCCTTTCAGACAATGCAACGAGCACGCCGACCATTCTTCCCGTCGTTAAACTAGCAAAAGTGGATTTGGACATGCCCTAAGTGCACCTGCGCCATGCGCTTCAGACCATGCGTTTGGATTGTTAAAATAGGGCACTTATTATACTACATTTACACTCACCTAAAGGATTATTAGGAACACCTGTTCAATTTCTCATTAATGCAATTATCTAATCAACCAATCACATGGCAGTTGCTTCAATGCATTTAGGGGTGTGGTCCTGGTCAAGACAATCTCCTGAACTCCAAACTGAATGTCAGAATGGGAAAGAAAGGTGATTTAAGCAATTTGGAGCGTGGCATGGTTGTTGGTGCTAGATGAACCGGTCTGAGTATTTCACAATCTGCTCAGTTACTGGGATTTTCATGCACAACCATTTCTAGGGTTTACAAAGAATGGTGTGAAAAGGGAAAAATATCCAGTATGCAACAGTCCTGTGGGCGAAAATGCCTTGTTGATGCTAGAGGTCAGAGGAGAATGGGCCGACTGATTCAAGCTGATAGAAGAGCAACTTTGACTGAAATAACCACTCGTTACAACCGAGGTATGCAGCAAAGCATTTGTGAAGCCACAACACGCACAACCTTGAGGCGGATGGGCTACAACAGCAGAAGACCCCACCGGGTACCACTCATCTCCACTACAAATAGGAAAAAGAGGCTACAATTTGCACGAGCTCACCATAATTGGACAGTTGAAGACTGGAAAATAGTCTCGATTTCTGTTGAGACATTCAGATGGTAGAGTCAGAATTTGGCGTAAACAGAATGAGAACATGGATCCATCATGCCTTGTTACCACTGTGCAGGCTGGTGGTGGTGGTGTAATGGTGTGGGGGATGTTTTCTTGGCACACTTTAGGCCCCTTAGTGCCAATTGGGCATCGTTTAAATGCCACGGCCTACCTGAGCATTGTTTCTGACCATGTCCATCCCTTTATGACCACCATGTACCCATCCTCTGATGGCTACTTCCAGCAGGATAATGCACCATGTCACAAAGCTCGAATCATTTCAAATTGGTTTCTTGAACATGACAATGAGTTCACTGTACTAAAATGGCCCCCACAGTCACCAGATCTCAACCCAATAGAGCATCTTTGGGATGTGGTGGAACGGGAGCTTCGTGCCCTGGATGTGCATCCCACAAATCTCCATCAATTGCAAGATGTTATCCTATCAATATGGGCCAACATTTCTAAAGAATGCTTTCAGCACCTTGTTGAATCAATGCCACGTAGAATTAAGGCAGTTCTGAAGGTGAAAGGGGGTCAAACACAGTATTAGTATGGTGTTCCTAATAATCCTTTAGGTGAGTGTATATATTCAGCATTTTATAGTATTTTATAAAACTTTTTGTAGCATTCATAAAAGTGTGAAATGTCTGACTGCTGCCTTTGATGCTCAGGACAACAACCATCAGTCAATCAGTCTGATATCATCTCTGTGGTTGCCTAAAAAAGTTGATGTCATATTGTGTACTTCAGAAGGTGCTGTCAGCACCTGAGCAGCTGCCACTGAGATGAATGTGAATGCTAAAGGATAACTCTCTCCTTTCCCTTCAGCCCACCTACAGTAGATGGCAGGAGTGGGGGTTCTGACAGATGTATTTGCATCTCATAAAATGACTGCCAGATTCAAATAGCTGATCCACAATATAAATGTGTGGAGCTATGTGTGTTGGGGAGGTGTTAAGGCCTCTCTGTCTCATTTTGTTACAGCAGAATCCCATGAGACCCTAAGCAGTCAGACAGCAGGGATTTAACCATTCCTCTGAAGGCAGGAGACCGCTAAACTGCATAAGAAAGCAAAAGCTCTCATGGGAAGAGAGACCTGCCAACCTGTGTGTGTGTGTGTGTGTGTGTGTGTGTGTGTGTGTGTGTGTGTGTGTGTGTGTGTGTGTGTGTGTGTGTGTGTGTGTGTGTGTGTGTGTGTGTGTGTGTGTGTGTGTGTGTGTGTGTGTGTGTGTGTGTGTGTGTGTGTGTGTGTGTGTGTGTGTGTGTGTGTGTGTGTGTGTGCCAGCGAGGATAGGGAAGAAGGAAAAGACAGAAGGAGGTAGAATGAAACAGAGAGAACAAGGTATTAGTGAGAATTTGAAGAAAATGTATGTTTAGGAGAGGTTCCATCTGCTCAGGCGTATGTGATGATGGATGGGCCAAGTTGCTGGCAAAGCATTAAAGCTAAACTTTACCAATGAAGTTTCATTTCATATTAAAGTTTGGTACTGCAGTATTACTAAAATGTTAGGCTGCAAGTACCACCTGTTTGTTTTACATCTAGTTTTAATCAAGCACAACAGCTAATCATGGTCTTGGGAGTTACTTGAAAATAACAGGCAGGTGTGTTAAGGCCGATTCACAATGCACAGACAGATGCTGACAGACAGCAACAGACGCTTTGTTGTGTTTTGTCGACGTCTGTCTGCGTTGGTCGGCTCTCGTTTGTCTTGGAACGCCTGAGAAGTGACGTACTGTTATCTGGTGATTGTCGGCTTAGCTCTGTTGGTGCAATGTGAATTTGCCTTTAGAGTAAACTGATCAAAGTTTGACTGGTTAGCATGTTTAGCCCCAACTTTCTGCAGCAAAAAAAAAAAGTTTTTCTATTGACAGCTATTTAGAAGTGGCTGTGTAATGATGAAATACAATACAATACAAGTTATTAAGAATTATTTTGGCTACAATACTAGTGTAATAAAATGTGATATTGTGACAGCCCTAATATGGATTATAATTTTTTTTTTTTTTTTTTTGCATTTGAAGAAATTGGAAGATAAACATTTTCAAATATGCATATATAATAAGTATGACCATTGTTCTAAAGCAGCTTTATAGTACATAACATACTGTAAAAACTTACCATAAAAATGGTTGTCAGTTGAGCAAAAATCTATTTCTTGGAGTAAAAATATTTACTGTAATTGACATTTAAAAAGCAACAATAAATGCCAAAAATAAGTCTCCTCCTTATACTGTCTCTGTCCTGGTATGTGGTTACTGTTGAATTAGCACTAAAATATTTGTCATGTCAAACTGAGTCCAATCCTCTCAACAGACAAAAAAAGTCATCTTACAGTAGACTGAGCAAACTTTTTTAGATGTACTACAACCTTTTTAAGAGTTCTCTCTGCAAGTACTGCTAGTTTTCTGTCAGCACACGAGGAGACACGGTTCCTTTCATTAGTGAGAAGGAACTTTCAGAGAAAGAACAACAATACAGCTCCATAAGAGAGTTTCTCTGCTCTCCGTTAATTCAAACCAGTCTGTTCTCACAGATACCCAATGGCACTGCTGAGGAAATATATATATATATAAAAGAAGTCTCATTTTTGAATTCATTCTAATCAAGACCATCACCATCTCAGTGTCCTTGAAGAAAGCAAACGCAAGAACGTTCTCCCCAATGAGAAGAGATGTGAAAGAAAGTTTTTATTCTCTCATGAATGTTCTCTCCCTCACCTCCTGTCTCTTCTCTTTTCACACACACACACACACACACACACACACACACACACACACACACACACACACACACACACACACACACACACACACACACACACACACACACACACACACACACACACACACACACACACACACACACACACACACACACACACACACACACACAGTGACAAACTTATTGACTGTTATAGTTCAAATCAGTTCATTGTAAGGCTCTAATCCACCTGTGTACAGACGCTGACTGAAACACTGAAGTCAGGACTTAATACAGTCTTCCTCCATTACATGACTGACCCCTGTGCACATACATAAGCAGAAGGGCTTTATATAAGACAGCTGGGGTGTTATAAAGATGGAAGATACCAAGTACTATTAAGGCCCATATGACCAGTATTGATACCATTATGATTATGATGTTTTTGGAGGATAAAATAAGCAATTATAGCCATTTAACAACACATTTGAATACCACTTTTAATACACAAACCAATAATAAATATAAAATTTAGCTTAACCTTTATTTAATAAAATAACCCCAAAAGAGTATTAAAATTAAAATATACAAATACAACAATAACTAATGACAGATATATAAAATAAAAAATATTGTGTTTATACTTTATTTCGATAGTCCACTTTAGACATTCTACCAACTATAAGTAACTTTGCAACTACATTTCAACTAACGCATTCATTTGCAAGTACAATTACACAACTAACTCTCAGAGTATTAATAGACTGTTTGGTTAGGGTTTGGGTGAGTAGAATATTGAGTTGACATGTACTTTCAGAAGGTCTGTTGAGGGAGCATCAAAATAAAGAGTTTGCAGATATTAAGCAGACAGTCTACTAATACTCTAATGACTAGTAGTTGAAATGTAGTTGCAAAGTTACTTACTGTTCGTAGAATGTCCAAAATGGACTATTAAAATAAAGTGCTACCAAAAAAAAAAAAAAAAAAACAAGAAGAAGAAGAAGAAGAAGTGGGACAGTCGTAGCCTAATGGTTATATTGTCGTACTTGTAACCTGAAGGTTGTGGGTTCGAGTCTCAGTCCGGCAGGAACTGTTGGTGGGGGGAGTGAATAACCAGCGCTCTCTTTCACCCTAAATACCACAACTGAGGTGAGAGCAAGGCACCGAACCCCCAACTGCTCCCCGGGCGCCGCAGCAATATGGCTGCCCACTGCTCTGGGTGTGTATTCACGGTGTGAGTGTGTTCACTACCGTGTGTGTGCACTTGGATCGGTTAAATGCAGAGGTTATTTAACCCATCCAAGTGGGTCAAATCAGTTATAAGCGATGAAGTTTAATCCATATGACACCATTAAATGCTTTCAGCATTTCTGCTCATTAAGAAAATATTTTCTATCTTACACAACCAATTTGATCTTCTTTTTTTTTTTTACTTTGACAAACATTCCTTTTCAAGCTAAATAAATAATAAAATTGCTAGGTAAAAATACTTTGGATATATATTTTTAAACGATCCTTTCAATTATCGAAAGTAGCATTCTTCAGATCAATCCACCACCTGCATGTGTGTTATATACTAACCTCACACACATGAAAGCATGAGAACATCAAGAGTCTCAAGCAAGCTTGTCTTTTTAATCGGCTCTTATTCTGAACACCGTTTCTGTCAGACACCGTACAGGAAAGAGGATTAGAGATCAGAGTTGAGTATGTGTCTGAGCCACTCCGGTTCATCTCAAAGCCACTTTCAATTCACACTTTCAATTCAGATTCAGCTGCTCCTGCTCCAGCTCCGTAGGTCAGAGGATAAAATGAAAGATGATTTGATAAAGGAGTGAGATTTACTGACTGATCATTATCCCTTCGCAATGACTTTTTCATTCAGATTGGCTGAGACAATGACAGCAGAAATTACAAGGAGAGGAGAGCAGCTTGTGAAATAGCTGCATTATTGATGTGTCAAACATTAGTTATTGTGCCACCTCCAGACAGAGTCATTATAGCTGTTCCCACCCTGTCAAAATAACCATCCACATAAGATCCCCCCCACAAAACACACAGTAGAGTGAAGTGACCTCTTCTAAACAATAAAACAATTCACTTTCTTCTTCTTTGATAGCATTTGGGATTTCATCTCTCATCTCATATGACTGCGCTACACATCTGACATGCACACAACACATTATTTGCTTGTTTGCTGAACAAATAAAGACAGTGGTTGCAGACACACAAAGCAGTTGCACACTGAACGTGTCATGTCACATTTGTCATGTGTGAGTGTAATATCATGTTCTGTTGTCACTAGATTGGGATTTTTCCCCCTCTTTGCAGCCACAGCTTGTGGTTTGTAAAGATTAAATGCATTTTGTTAAGCACACACTCACAGATTTCATATACTCAGATCTAAAACAAACATTTTATTATGGTATGCATATAAAAATTCACTTTAAAATGTAGTAACAGGTAGGGTACTTGATACCTGAAGGAGCTATTTTACCCGATCTCATAGTTAACAATTTACTTTGTCGGTGCAGCCTAATTTTGTCAGGGTGATTCAGTGATGAAACATTATTTAGTTACGACATGAAGCACTTAAGGTTATCTGACATTTAATTGTGTATACCCAAAAAACAATAAAAAGTGTGTTAACACTATTTTACAGAGTCCTTGTTACATATGTTACATGCACTACAGTAATGAAAGTAAATTTTGCCTAAATACATGCAACTAACCCTAAACCAAACCCTACTCCTATAGTAAGTACATGTTGTTAATTATTATTACTCAGTACTTAAATATATAATTACACTGTAGGACACCTTCAAATAAAGTTCAACCAAAAGTGCTTTATGTGCTAACATTTAAATGATACTGATTTTAATAAAATTTTACTATAAGGATTATATGTGGTAGAAAATATATGATTACAAATATTACTTGTTTTACTGTTATATTTTTTTAAATATTATTTTCATTTACAACCTTCAACAATTGATTGGCTACTGCCTTTTCTATTACTTTTGAAATAAAAGGTAGTTTTGAAATGCATCTATAATTATTTACAACTGCAGGATCTAAAGAAGGCTTCTTCATGAGCAGTCATATTGTCGCTATCTTTAGATCCTCGGGAACATATCCAGAGACAAGAGAACTGTTCACTATAGACCCTTTTACAGCCCACGTGATCAAATAGTTGCGCGCGCATTTTGGCAAGGGTTGCCAGGTTTTCACAACAAAACCCGCCAATTGGCTTTATGCACAGCTGCACTACTTCCTGAACTTCAGCCAGCTCCTTTGTTTCCTGTCTGCCATTATTGGACAAACTGATTAATCCAGGTGTGTCTGATTATTGTTGTTGTGACTACAGAGGTCAGGCACACCTGGATTAATCAGTTTGTCCAATAATGGCAGACAGGAAACAAAGGAGCTGGCTGAAGTTCAGGAAGTAGTGCAGCTGTGCATAAAGCCAATTGCTACTCAAAACAAGCCCAATCTCGTTTCGGGGGGGGGGGGGGGGGGGTAAATATGTGTTTTTTTGGCATGGTTGCCTACTAAAATTCGCATTCCCGGGGCTAAATATCATATAATTGGGGTCGCTTCAACCCGCGGACATGAAAAACAGCTCGTGGAAACAGTGATGAAGTAGCCCAATACCGAGGGAAAACCGAGGACTTGGCAACACTGGATTTGCGTCTGTCTTATGCCGTGACATCTGCGTCTGTGATTTTATTTGAGTGTGTAAATGCGTGTGTGAATTATTGTTTAATCCCACAAAGATAATATTTGGGGCCTATTTATATATATATATATTATTGGGGTTGTTATTGTAAATAACCCAAGCCTCATACATCGTTGTCTTGTGTCCTTGTCTTTGACTAGGGAGAATTTCTGACACAAAACTCAGAGTCTATGTCATGGTATTTGACGTTCTGTACATGCCCACAGACAACGTATTCATTAGCATCCAGTGATTTATATGCTCGTGATTTCTCTCGGGTGTACACGTTCGGTTTCTCAACTAAATACGTATATATATCCGGCCACTGTATATTTGGCCATCTGCTAACGTCTTCTATCCACTCCACTATAGTACACGGATCTGGTAGCTGAATACCATTTGATAAAATCAACTTTTTAAAATAACTTTCTCTGTCTGTGTTCCTTAATCCGCTCGCGTAGCTTGACAAGCTGCTGATTCGCCATAGTTTGTTGCCAAAATGCGCACGCATACGTTGCTACGTCATCATTGTGTACAAACAGTAAAAGGGTCTATAGACAGTAAAATAGGACCTATAGTTCTAATCACTTCCTTTAACAGTCTAACAGGAACCACATCATTAAGACAACTCGAAGGTTTCAAATGATTCACAATCTCATAAATATCTTGCTCGGATACAGGTGAAAAGGAATCCAACAATACCTTTCTACAAGATAAATTGAGGTGAAATTGAGGCCCTTATATTTATATACAAAAAAAATGCATACAAGACCTACAGTCTATAGGACTCAAGGTAATACTAGGCCATGGGTTTGTCAGTTCATTAATTACATTAAATAAAAACCTAGAATTGTGACGGTTATTATCTATTAAGTTAAAAAAAGAATCAGATATCACAACTTTAACTGTCTTATTAAAACGCAACAGTAAAACCTTCCAGTGCTCAAAATGAACATGAAGTCAAGTTGATTTCCAAATTCGTTCAGCTTTCCTACACTTTCTCTTTAATACACGAAAATCTTCATTTATCCATGGTACTTGATTAGCTAGAAACTTAGTTTTTATTTTAACTGGGGTCACTGAGTCTAATATTGAAGAATAAAGACAGTTAAAGTCATTCAACTGATCAACTGTAGTTGCATCACAAGCCCAGTCATCCGTTAAAGCATAAAAATTGGCTGAGAATTTATCAGCAACTTCAGGGTTTATAACACGAGATAAATAATTACCACTTGTTTTAATGTTGTTCCTTTCTATAGGCAACTGAATATCAAAATGAATGTTCCCTTTCAGTCGGTCACTTCGACGTACGTTGGTTGTACCGACGAATTGGGATCACTTCAGGGAGCCCCTATCAGCTTCGAGATATAGAGAACAGGCCAAGGACAGGAAGCGAGAGCAACGCACTGACGTCATTCACTTCGGAGCCGAAAGGCAATGATGAAGCAAGACTTCTTTTCTAAAAGAGAGCCTATCTACAAGAGAGATACTCTAGAGAACGAGAAGGACGCTTTGTGTTGGCGAAAAGGCACAATCAGCGCGATCGCATGCTCACCGCTGCATCAGCATAACAAACTGCTGTTCTCACAGCAACTGTCGGTTGGTGAGGGCATTTGTTTCAGTGAGTGCAGACACAGGACTGCACTTATCTCCTGTGTGCTGTCGCGGTCTTCCCCTGGGTGCTTCAGCACTGTTGAACGTCATTCCACCCGTGCGTTTCTGGATGCGGTTGTTTCCTGTCCTGACGGCCACGATCCCTCTCGCATAAACATGTTGAGACTGTGTTCGTGGGTGATCCGTGTTCTCTCAGGGGAACGGGATCACGTCGATGCGCTGTTCATCTCACCTTCCGCGTGAGGGTTTGAGTGTTCAGGGTGCCGTGTGCCGTCTGACCACGTGTGCAACGGCACCCCAGCGCGCATCACTCAGCACCTCCGATGCGTGGTCGAGACTATGATACCTCAAACGGGGTTGAGTCCCTTCGCTTATACCCCGATCTAGTCTCTTTTCTGGTGCACCAGAAATGGGGCTACTTTGGCTGATAAGCCTGGGTGATCTGAGGATTAGAGTCTGTTTGTGGGTGGTTTATGTTCTCTCATGAGAGCATAGCCACGTCGGCGAGTTGTTTGTCTTGCCTTTTTCATAAAGGCTTAAGTGTTCAGCGCACCGTGTGCCGTCTCACGGCCACGCTCACTATCTCGCATGTCTGCTGGCAGCTTCAGATGGGATTGCTGGTCCTTAAAAAAAAAAAAAAAAGGGGACCTAGCGTTTCATTTGGGGCTCTAGCAGAGGACAGATGTCAATCGCTGCATCGGAGAGAGGGCTGTTGTGTGTTGAAAATGAAGATGATGCTGAGATTCCCACTATAATAGTGGGCGCTCGTGCTGAATCAGATTCATACTTGACAGCCATGCTTTCCCGGGTGGCTGAGGTGTGGTGCAACGCATAAATCGCCTTGCCCGCCCCTTGCCTTTTCCCAGATGTGCATTGGAAGGCTTTGGCATTGTGGAACTATTGGTGCCAAAATTTGGAATACCAATAGGGCCATAATCTTTATAAAGTTTTCCTCTCTCTCACTACCTTCATCAGTGGGGTGGCAGTGCCACTGGCAGGCCACCTCCGCCCTGCTGAGTGCACAAGGGTAGTTCTGGCCGAGGTTGAGCTGCGCACAGCGCTGGCCCTTGGCCAGAAGATGTCCACCCTGGTCCAGAAACAACTTTGACCCGGATTTGGTTGGAACTGTTCTCCCCCGGAGGAGGGCCGGGTGGAAAACCCTTAGTAATTCTGTTCAGCCACTGGTGTTAAAAACAGCCAGTGGTACCCAAATTCTCAAGAACAGTTCCAATACCTCTGGGTCTCGGGAGTTCAGGAATGACAGTGTGTGATGCTACAAAGCCTCGCCACTCTCATTCCCCTCCCCACAAGAGGGCGAGAATGGGAGTGTGTGACGCTACAAAGCCTCGCCATTCTCATTCCCCTCTTCTCAGCGGCCCGCTGTTGTTCCCCGCTGAGGAAGGAGGTGAGGCAGACCGTGTGCAACTCCACAAAGCCTTGCCACGCTCAGCCCCTCCTTCATTTGGGGAGCGCGCTTGGTGGTGTACACCGCTCCCATGCCTTGTCAACCTCTGGTGCCTCTCCAAATCGCCAGCAGGGGGCGCTGGCTGTCGGGATGCACACAATGTGCCTCCTCACACTCGCCCGCCCCCTCAGCGGATGCAGGTTTGTGTGTCACACACCCAGATCCCTCCACGGACCACTCCCATGTCGTCCACGGGTCCCTTTGTTCCGCTGCGCTGCCCCGCTGCGGGTATGTCTGTGGTGCCGATGATCCAGCTTGTACAGTCTCTGGGGGCCTGGCTAATGCTCCCCAGGCCGTCTCGCTGGCTTATCCACACCATCAGACTCGGCTATGCAATTCAGTTCGCCCGGCGTCCCCCCAAGTTCAGGGCGCCTCTGTACTTCAGGCGGAGATCGCTGTCCTACTGGCGAAGGACGCGATAGAGCAGGTCCCTCCAGCCGAATTGAAGTCCGGGTTCTACAGCCCGTACTTCATTGTACCCAAGAAAGGCGGCGGGTTACGACCGATCTTGGATCTGCGATACTTGAACCGCTCCCTTCACAGGATGCCGTTCCGAATGTTGACGCAGAAACGCATCTTCAGGTGTGTCCGTCCCCAAGATTGGTTTGCAGCGATCGACCTGAAGGACGCGTACTTTCATGTCTCGGTTCTCCCTCGACACAGACCGTTTCTACGTTTTGCATTCAACGGACGAGCATATCAGTACAATGTCCTGCCCTTCGGGCTGTCCCTGTCACCCTGTGTCTTCACGAAAGTCGCGGAGGCGGCCATTGCTCCCATGAGAGAGCGTGGTGTTCGCCTTCTCAACTATCTCGACGACTGGCTGATCCTTGCCCAGGCGCGGGGTCAGTTGTGCGAACACAGGGACATGGTGCTTCGGCACCTCAACCAGTTGGGTCTTCGGGTCAACTGAGAGAAGAGCAAACTCTGTCCCGTACAGAGGATCTCTTTTCTCGGGATGGAGTCCCTCGGGATGGATCCATTTTCTCGGGAAGGATCCTTGCCCAGTCGCGGGGTCAGTTGTGCGAACACAGGGACATGGTGCTTCGGCACCTCAACCAGTTGGGTCTTCGGGTCAACTGGGAGCAAACTCTGTCCCGTACAGAGGATCTCTTTTCTCGGGATGGAGATTGACTCGGTCGCCATGACAGCGCGCCTCACCAAGGAACGCATCCAGTCGGTGTTGAACTGCCGAAACGCAGCACAGCGATACCACTGAAACAATTTCAGAGGCTCCTGGGGCATATGGTGCAGCAGCCGCAGTAACGCAGCTAGGGCTGCTCCATATGAGACCGCTTCAACGCTGGCTACACGACCGTGTCCCGAGATGGGCGTGGCACAGCGGATCCCTCCGTGTACAAGTGACGCAGAGATGCCGCCAAACCTTCAGCCCGTGATCAGACCCTTCATTTTCTACGGGCAGGAGTGCCTCTAGAACAAGTGTCCAGGCATTCTGTTGTCTCCACGGATGCCTCATCCACCGGCTGGGGTGCCACGTACAACGGGCTTGCAGTTTCGGGTCTGTGGACGGGGCCCCAACTGCAATGGCATATCAATTGCCTGGAGTTGCTGGCAGTTCATCTTGCTCTCAGCCGCTTCAAAACGCAGCTCAAAGGCAAGCACGTTCTGGTCCGGATGGACAGCACTGCGGCCGTTGCAACAAACAGGGTGGTCTACGCTCCCGCCGCATGTCCCAACTTGCCCACCATCTCCTCCTGTGGAGTCAGAAGCATCTGAGGTCCCTTTGTGCCATTCACATTCCGGGCCTACGCAAATATGCGTTTCCCCCAGTGAGCCTTCTTGCACAGACACTGTGCAAGGTCAGGGAGGACGAGGAGCAGCTCCTCTTGGTAGCTCCGGATTGGCCCAACAGGACTTGGTTCCCGGAACTAGTGCTCCTCACGACAGCACCTCCTTGGCCCATTCCTCTGAGGAAGGACCTCCTAACTCAGAGACGGGGCACCCTGTGGCACCCGTGTCCGGACCTCTGGAAAGAAACTCCATGTCTGGTCCCTGGACGGGACGCGGAGGTTCTAGGTGACCTACCGCAAGCGGTAGTTGACACCACCACTTCCGCCAGAGCCCCCTCTACGAGACGGCTGTATGCACTGAAGTGGAACCTGTTCGTCGATTGGTGCTTTTCTCACCGAGAGGACCCCCGAAAGTGTTCGGTCAGATCTGTGCTCTCTTTTCTTCAAGACGGGTTGGAGCGAAGGCTGTCTCCCTCCACCCTCAAGGTGTACGTTGCCGCTATTGCCACGAATCACGACCTGGTTAATGTTGAGTCCTTAGGCAAGCACAATCTGATCGTCAGGTTCCTGAGGGGGGCGAGGAGACTAAATCCGCCTCGTCCTCCCTCTATACCCTCTTGGGACTTAACTCTGGTGCTGACCGCACTGCAGAGGGTGCCCCTCGAGCCTTTGCAGTCAGCTGAAAATCTTGTCTTTTAAAGACAATACTCCTGATTGCATTGGCCTCGGTTAAGAGGGTAGGGGACCTGCAGGCATTTTTGGTCAACGAATCGTGCCTGGAATTCGGGCCTGGCAACTCTCAGGTAACTCTTTGACCCCAGCCTAGATATGTGCCCAAGGTTCCCACTACTCCCTTTCGGAACCAAGTGGTGAGCCTGCAAGCGCTGCCCTCGGAGGAGGCAGACCCAGCCCTGGCTTTTCTCTGTCCAGTTTGCGCCCTGCGCAGCTATGTTGACAGAACGCAAAGCTTTAGGACCTCAGAGCAGCTCTTCGTCTGTTACGGAGGACAGCAGAAGGGAAAGGCTGTCTCCAAGCAGAGGATGACCCACTGGATAGTGGATGCCATCGTCTTGGCGTATGAATCCCAAGACATGCCCTGCCCGCTTGGGGTTAGAGCTCACTCCACCAGGGGTGTAGCTTCTTCCTGGGCACTGGCTCGTGGCGCCTCGCTGACAGACATTTGTAGAGCTGCGGGCTGGGCGACATCAAACACGTTCGCTAGGTTTTATAGCCTACGTGTGGAATCGGTTGCTTCTCGTGTGCTCGCTTCCCATAGTCAGCAACACTGAAGTGCCCGTTCTAGTGTCAGCTTGCTGCGCCACTCCCTTCCCCATGGAACGGATACTTGCGCTTATATTCTCCAGTCGAGTTCCCCAGGAATTGGCGAACCCTGTTGAGTCCTCCGCAACCTGCGGCAGTCGGATGTGGCAGAGCGTCCGACGCCAGGTCTGGCACTTGTATGCCTTGGTGGAACTTGTGTCAGGCTGGGTTCCGTATGTTGTGACCCCTACGGCGGTCCCATATGTGTATTCTCCACGGTACAGCTCCCTACGGCGAGCTTGTGTCTTTCCCTCGGCAGAGTTCCTCTGCCGTCTCAGTACGGTGTTGTTCCCCCGCCTACAACAGGCCGGGGGACGTAACCGAGACGTTTTTATGATCAGATATCGCACTATCCTCTATTATAAAATTATTTGGTGCTAATCCAAGAGTAAAAACTAAATCTAATGTATGGCCATGGCTATGCGTAGAACCTGACACATGTTGTACTAAATTACAATATTGAGTGATTTTTTTAAAAATTCATCAACTGCGTAATCATTTACCCTATCAACATGAATATTAAAATCTCCAACAATAATCATCTTGTCATAATATAAAATTATATCCAAAAGCATTTCAGCAAATTAATTTTTTAAATAAGCATTACAATTAGGTGGATGATAAATCACACAACAGAGTTTTGGTTCTTTCCCCAATATCTTAAACTGCAAAACTTCAAAAGAAGAAAAAACTGAAACAGTTTGCTCAGAACACATAAAATAACAGCAATGCCGCCACCACCGGGACCACTTGGCCTCGGCTTACTAAAATACTTTTAATTTTGAGGACACAACTCATTAAATTGGGTATGCTCTTCATTTTATAACCAAGATTCTGTCATAAACAACAAATCTAAATCAAATGATGTAATATAATTATTTAAAATAAAAGTCTTATTAGACAATGACCTCACATTTAACAAAGACTAAAATAGTGTAATGGGATAAATGGATAATAGCTTTAGGCAGCCAAATACCACACAAAAGAACAGGTTGTTTTAAAAACAGGTTGTTCAAGTCACAAATGCAAGAAAATTACTGTTGTGTTTCCCCTGATGAAGCTAATTATCATGAGTCACTCTGAGACGAATTAACATCTGTTGAGCTGACTGATGATGATGCACACTGGTTTGAAGAATGATGAACAGCAGGAGCTTCATTTTTTTTGTGTCAAACCAGAGGTGTTCAGTTGATGAGGAGAAACTTAAAGGAAGAAAAGTGATTTGGAGTTATAGGGCCAAGTCATTTCATTTTTCTTTAAAGCAACATTTATGATAGTTTCCAGAAAATACATTTTCAAGCAAACAAAGACACATAAGAGGATTCGACATACCACCCACACAGTGAGAACTGCGGTATATAAGAAGATTATTAGACCCTAACAGAAAACAAGACTATTACTATTCAGAACAACAGCCTTATAAAGACTCTTTTCCAGTCTCCTGATTTCTTCAAATGGGTCTATTAGTTCAGACATCAGCGTTCTTTGTGAAGTTGTGTACATCACAGTGCACAGTTAGATTGTGTATTTTTTTAATGAATAATTTCAGGTTATAAAGTGAATCAATCAGGCTAAAATCTGTGATGACTTGCTAAATCGCCTCTATTGGAAGTCGCTTTGCATAAAAGCATCTGCTAAATGCATACATTTAAATCCTGTCATAATATACAGTTCACATCACGTTCATCTCCCATAGAAACTGTTTTGAATCTGATTAAGATTTTTTTCCGTGGTACAAGTTGAATTTGTCAATAAAAAATGTCATGAATATTTTTCAGTTCATAATGTTTTTAAAAAAAAGTTTCCTCCACCAGCTCCAAGGTTAGATAGTTGACAATTTCAAATGTCTTAAAAATATGAATAGGTGTTCGAGAAATAAATCAATCATCCAATAATAATAATAGTTAAAATGGATAAAATTATATTTTATTGCATTTGGAGACTGATTCACCCAAAATTAAATGAAAACAGTACAATGGTGGGTTAAGTCATGCTGCGTTTGGTCCATATCACTGCAAAAACAGTTAATTACAATATCCCACACATTAATAATTTCTTGAAATGCTTTTTTACATCATGGATAAGTCTAGCTAAGACACCATCATAATGGCGTACACCTAACCAGTGGTGCCACTCTATCATTTTGAGGTGAGTTTTCAATGACTACGATTTCCTCTATGACACCATATAGTTTAGGTCAAGAAAAATATTTATGACACTGTTATAAAATAATTTGACAGAGTATTTACACTTAATGACATTTTAATGACAAATTCAATTTGTACCACTGAAAAAAAGTGGTCATAAAAAAATGTAAGACATTATAATGGCCTCATGACAGCCAACGTCAAAACCAACCACATGACAGTTTAATGCAATGTTAACCCATAAAGCTAAGTCGTTTCTTAAGTTTGATCATTAATCTGCAATGTCATGTTTATGACAGGTCAAGTTGTCATGACAAAGACACTGACAGGTTATGATGTATTGGTTTATGTCAAGTTGTCATAACTAAGACATCTCAAATAATGTAGGGCTGCAACTAACGGTTATTTTAATAATCGATTAATCTGTCGATTATGTTTCCGATTAATCGATGAATCAGATTTTTTTTTAAAATTTGTGACAAAAAAATCTGCAAATTCACAGTGCAAAAAAATCTTCAGAAAGTGCACAGGTTGCTACAATAAATCTTTACATCTTTTTATATATAAATAAATATATAAATAAAGAAAAATACTAATCAGAAAACTTAACAGGATGTTAGAACTTGTTCTCTACACTACACTCAGACGCACACACTCACAAACAAAATTTAATGGGTTTAGTTAAATTGTAATGCATTAAGAACTTCTCTAAAATGTTATATACTCCTGGAGAAAACATCGACTGTATTAACCTATTAATATGAATGATATTAAAGTTTAAACATGCAATCCAACTCTTTTAATTATGGAATTTTATCGATTTTATCGATTTGTTGTTGCAGCCTTAAAATAATGTCATCTTTGCATTAAAAAATGACATAATTGAGCGAATTACACTTAATGACAGTTGTCATAAACATGCATAAAAACTCATGTTCATGTTCATGTGTCGTGTCAACGATTATGTAGGTGTCATGTCAGTCTTATGCACACCCCTTCAAGTAAAGTGTTACCGAATGGGGTACTTAAAATAAAGCAGCTGAACTCTTGAAGTAGGATGCCTAATATGTTTTTGGTCCTCTGTGTGCTGCCAAAACAGCACGACCCACCAAGGCATGGACTCTACAAGACCCCTGAAGGTGTGCTGTGGTATCTGGCACTGGGACATCAACAGCAGCTCCTCCAAGTCATGTACGTTGCCAGGTGGAGCCGCCGTAAATCGAACTTGTTGGTTCAGCACATCTGACAGATGCTTAACCACCAGTTTTTCATCATCCCACAATGCATCCTGATGCCATAACTTGCCAAGGAAAATGGAACCCGAGGACGACTAAGACCCAGTCGCCGATTTGTTGGGGGTTATCCCTCTTCAGACAAGCTTTGCTGATTCAGAGATACTCTGACCCAGTCGCCTTTCCATGACAATTTGGCCTTTTTCAAAGTCGGTCAGATCTTTATTCCATCCCATTTCTCCTGCATTCAACGCATTGATTACAAGAACTGATTGATTCCTTAAGATCTAGTCTACGCAGACCTTAATATGTGGCCCTGTTAGGATATGATCAATGATATTAGCTTCACCTGTGACTGGTCATAATGTGCTGGCTCACTGGCTCATCAATGTAGTATATAAAACTGTGTCCAGGCAAACCTTTTGCTTGCTCTTTCGAAAAAAGCGGTATTTTGCACAGATAATGCCACTATCATGTCCACAAATAGAGGTTGGATAATACTGTGTGCACCATTGTGTTTAAACAGAAGTGCAAATAAACAATATGAAATGAAATGAACAATATGGAACTATGGGGCTAAAGGCTCCACAGGGTATAAGGCTCCTTTGATTTTACTTCCTTCTAATCCACAAAATGGTACAAAAACTTGCTGTATCACTTTTCCAAATCATTCGCTTTTCAAGATGCACGTGGAAACTTGTCTGATCCTTGATGCAAAGCGCAAAATTGATTCTGCACTAATTTGATCTAATATTTGATGTTTTTTTAAATGTTGTAGATTTAAGTAGCAAATGAGAATCTCTAAAATTATTTAATATCTTTTGAGACAAAAGTCTTCTTAATGATTTTCATGATTTTTGTTCAAGGTAATTCAAGCAACAGTTTTTCAATAACGGAAGAATATGGTATTTGGGGCTAAAGACACCATATTTAATATGATAATAAATAGTTAGCTGACTTTTCCATTTGTTGACATGACATGGTTAGATTGTAAATATCATATATTAAGTTGGGTGTCCAACTTAGAGATAATCACCATATTTGTAATGAAACCATCATATTTAAAAAAAAATATTATATTAATCATATCAAATAATAAAATATAATTTATTGTTACTACTGTCAATCCGTATTAAATTATTATGGAATCTCCTTCAATGCTTTCAGAATCTTTACTTTTTAAAATGGTTCTGTTTTTATATTTTTTCTGTTTTTATAATTTATAATTTTATAATTTTCTGTTTTTATAACCACTGGCTCTGCACCAATATACCTAAACTCGCTTGTCCAGACTTACACACCTTCCAGGAGCTTACGTTCTGCCAGTGAACGTCGCCTTGTGGTGCCATCCCAAAGAGGCATGAAATCACTCTCACTGACCTTTTCCTGGACCGCACCTACCCTGTGGAATGACCTGCCTATCTCAATTCGAGCAGCTGAGTCTGTAGTCATTTTCAAAAAACAGCTAAAGACACATCTCTTCCAGCAGCACCTGACCAATCAAGAATAGCACTTAACATTCTATTAATTTTCTGTCTGTCTGTCTCAAAAAACAAAAAAAAAACATTCTGTCCTATGTGTTCTGTGCTAGATTAACTGAGACTTGTTACAGCACTTACATACTGTTGCCCTTGACTGTTCTAGTTGCTTCTATTGCTCTCATTTGTAAGTCGCTTTGGATAAAAGCGTCTGCTAAATGACTAAATGTAAATGTAAATGTAAATATTTTTAAAATATATTTCAATATTAACATTTTAATGACAGCATATATTAAACAAAAATTTATTATTTTATTTATCATTTAACTTTGCTAATGTCTTAACTTAGACATTATTAAAAACATAATTTTAGCTAAAGTATTTGTATCAATACTATGTGCTTTTTGCCTCATGCTAGTGAGGCTTTTACCCCCCTCATACATAAACAAAATAAACCACTTTTATGATTTATTTTCACACAAAATCTGTTGCTCCATGAATGTTCAATACAAAAAAAAATTCTGCAATCATACACGGTGGGAGTAATGAAAAACAATTTTTTTTAAGGTGCACCTTTAGCGCCGTTGTTCCCTATTACTACGGTTTTACTACGGTTGCTGCACTGAGCAGCCATATTGTATTCTGAAGTCAGGGTTGTTGTGCTTCCCCCCGAGTTTTCCAGTCGCAAGTCCGATTTGAGGGGGTTTTCCATGTTAAAAGTTCCTGCTGGAAACAAGGAATTTCTCTCTTGCGAGGACATATGGAACGCACCATGTCTTATTGGTTGGTCAGTTTTTGAGTAATAAAAAGAAAAATCCAAGTACATAAAAATATATTTTTAGTTGCAGGGTAAATGTTTGCACTCATGTGAAAGGGTTTACAGGGATGCACTGTTCAATTTTAACCTCTTGTTATGGCAGAATAATGCTTGGAATGAACAGGCCTTAAGAGTCATTGTAAGTTAAAGCGAAGGTTTTGACAGTTCCTGGCTTTCACCCAAAGAACCTTGTGTCAAAACACACAAGTGTGCTGTGCATAATGGATGTGTCTGATTTCACAAGGACAGGAGGTCTCTCTAATTAAGCTGTTTGTTGTTCTGGCTTTGAGAGGAGGGACCGGCTTTGATCGACTGACATGCTAAAGACACACTGGAATTAGGAACAGCTGCTGCAAGACAAAGAGCAGAGTGCCATTGTGACGTGAGGAAACACAAACACTTTAGGTGAAGCTAAAACATACATTTAAATTGAACCTTTTATAGACCAACAGTAGCACAATCAACCTCCACAATACTGAGTGTTAGAGTTGACTAACTTTGTAGAGATCTACCTTATGAGGCGCTAAATAATGTTTAGTTTCAGATGATAAAATGCCAAACTGCTTAATGTTTGGCTTACATTTAAGCTCAATTTAAAGATCAATAGATGTTAATGGGAGTTCTGTACAATCAATGATATAAAAAAGTTGTGTGAGTGTGTCCTAATAACCTGGCTTTTGTTTAACAGGTACAAGCCACTAAAATAAGGCAGTAAGTTCGCACTCACCATATTGCTGTCTAGCTGTGAACAAAACACTTTACACTCTATCTCCAATCTGTTCACAGTCTGTTAAGACACATTCCCAGAACGAACACCCACACAAACATACTGTTCATACAGTGTCCTCCTGAGTGCCATCATACACAGACACACTCACACACACACACACACACATTGTACCAAATGGTATACCGGTATACCAAATGGTATATATTTTTTTCATTTGATTCATTCATTTCACAATAATTTCTGCCACTTCTACTTTAAAGGAACACTCCACTTTTTTGAAAATAGCAAATACTTGAAAATAGAAAATACTTTTAGCATAGCTTAGCGTAGATCATAAATCTGATTAGAACATTAGCATCTTGCTCAAAAAATGATCGAAGAGTTTTAATATTTTTCCTATTTAAAACTTGACTCTTCTGTAGTTACATTGTGTACTAAGACCGACGGAAAATGAAAAGTTGCGATTTTCTAGGCCGATATGGCTAGGAACTTTACTCTCACTCCTGCGTAAAAATTCCCATAAACACACTCCAAAACCTTGTGGAAAGAGAAGAGTTGAAGCTGTTATAGCTGCAAAGGGTGGGCCAAATCCATATTAAACCCTACATATTAAAATGGGCTGTCAACGTTAACGCATGCAATTAATTTAAATTCCTTAACGCGTTAAAACAATTGAACGCAATTAACGCAAATAAATTACAGAAGTACGTGAAGAAGTACGTTAATTAACATCATTTTCGTCATGCAGTTAGATGATCTTTTATCACAATCACACTGAGAATCTACAAGCGTCTGTAACTCTGGTAGGAGGAAATTTCCATTATAACTCTTTAACCCCGATTCTGCTTCTCTGTTTGTGATCAGGCCATTTTAAGCTGTTAAACTCTGGGAAAGTTTTCAGTGATCCAGGAATCAAATTCATTCAAACAGTCCAAAACAGCACTAATCTAAAGAAGGCCATGAAGGCCTGATCACATCAGACATATCAGAGAGAATACAGACTCACATTGCGTTTTTAGTGAATTATTAATTCCAGTGTGTATTTTGCTTTAAAACACAAGCTCTGTCATATTCTGCGATTGTTTCTGAAGAGCCCGATTTTGGTGACTTTTGGTGAGAGTCTGTTATATTGATGCACTGAGAATGTGTTGTGCATGCTCTCGATCACTGATCGCACGCTGCATTCATGTACAGACACATTTCAATACATTCGCGTTGTTTCCCCACACAGTCAGGAAGGATAATGTTTGACTTGTCATGTGTACGTTAGTGATGTCTGGTTCGCGAACGAATCGTTCTTTTGAACCGGTTCTTTTTAGTGAACCGGTCGAACCAGTTTACCAAATCGGACAGAATCGTTCCAAACAGTTCACATCTCTAGTAAGCACTAATCCACACATTTCTAAAGTTATTCACTTTTTGACGTGTCTGACTCTCCCGCTGACTCGAAATAAACCAACATCCCGGAGTTATTCAGTTACTCCAACAGTACTTCAGGACTTCACCTACTGTTAAGAGAGAACGGATGATGATGATGATGAGCACGAGCAGCAGAGCAGCTGATATACTGAGTATGCGTGCAGCGTAGTAATCGTAGGTTTATGCAGTCAAAGCGGTTGATTTAGGAGTTTTTTTGGCGTCTCTGTGTGTTTCTGTTCGGTATCGCAGCTCGTCTACATTTAAATGTACATTTTACATAAAATGTCTAAAATTAAAACAATCTCGTTGTTGCTTTGTACACATACTATACACTGATAATCTTTTTAAAAACACTGTGAATTCTGTAACGTTTTTTTTTTCATGGGTGCTTAGGTGTATAACAGAATTATATGGACTCCTTATACAGTATTTGGTTATTTGGTGTCCAATGATCCTTGAAGCTTGCAGAAAATACAGTTTTGGGAGAATCACCCTTTAATCTGATTGTTTACTTTGGACATAGCAAATTATGACAAAATGAATGTGTTTAATAAGATAAATGGCGTATGCTTAATTTCACAATAAGCATGTGATTAATCATGATTAAAAAATGGTATCTATTGACAGCCCTAATATACATATGAAACTGAATAACCAACACTGGATAACACAGCTCTGCTAGATGCTGTAGGGCTACTCGAGGTCCCAGCAGTTCATGTGTGTCTAGAATATTTATATTTATTGGCTCCTCAGTCAGATCATTGTGATGGTGAATGTCAAGGCCCTTAGGCATTTGCCAACATTACAATAAGATGATCCATCCTGGAAAACATCCAACATGAAGTTGAAACATTTTTCTTCTAAGTCCAAAATGAAAATAAATACAGTCAATTTGCAGAGCAACACTGAACAACCCAAAGTCAATCTACATTTTAAGGCAGCAAATAAGCTTCTGTTTTCAAGTGGCTTATGTTTTCAAGCTTTCACACATAAAGAATATATAAGTGTCCACACAGCAGGACTGGAGTATAACTTGTCCCTCTGAACTGATCGTCACATCATTAGATGAAGAGGTTTGAGATATTGTGTGCGGAGCTGCTACAACAAGAAAACCTGAGAGTTATTCTGTAAAAGTGAGCTCGGTAATTCAGTATTCGCGGTTATCTGTGCACACATCCACACACCCGAAGCATTTCCTTGTGATTGTACGGAGACAAACACAAAAAATTATGTCAAAATACCCTTCTCGCCAAGTATTCTCATAAACAGAGTCAGTTATTTCTTACATGAACTGTTGAGAAAGAAATTGATGTGTATCATTATATTGGATCCGTGCATTCAGTCTTAAAGTGACAGAAGCCTGCTCATGTATGTCATTAATGTTAATCAAACAACAAAACAGCTTTAAAAAAGATGAATCTATTTTTAATTTATACAGAAATGAAATGTTCTTCAGTGTTATTTTACATGTAATTATAAAATCTCTGTACCTGAAAATACCACTGTAACTTTAACTTTGTTATATCGTATTTAGCTATGCTTGTAATTGGTTTATTTATTCTTTTCTTTTTTTTACTGACTGTTCACTTGTCTTTAATAATTTTTGCTGTGGTATCAACATACTTAAAGTGTGCTTTAAGTAATAAATGTAAAGCAAAGTTAAAGTGAACATAATATGAACAATAATCAAATAATCAATCAAATAATAATCAAAAGTATATAATAATCAAAATAATTATAATCAAAGTTCTATGATTTTAATGTGCTTGTATCTCAGACTGCCTAGTCCTTTTCATATCTCCATGAGCTATGGATTTTCAATTTTTTTTAACAAATACGTTTGCTGGTGATATGCAATAATTTAAAGGAATAGAGAGAGAACACATTCTGCATTATAGTAACTTTTAACTACACATACACACACACACACAGAGAGAGAGAGAGAGAGAGAGAGAGAGAGAGAGAGAGAGAGAGAGAGAGAGAGAGAGAGAGAGAGAGAGAGAGAGAGAGAGAGAGAGAGAGAGAGAGAGAGAGAGAGAGAGAGAGAGAGAGAGAGAGAGAGAGAGAGAGAGAGAGAGAGAGAGAGAGAGAGAGAGAGAGACACACACACAGAACTGCCGATTTTGTGCTGACTTGCTCGGTTATGTTTTTTAGTGAGCCAGTTTCTGCTTTGTTAAGGTCACTGTGCGGGGATCAGAGGGACAGCCACATGAATGTCATAATTTGTAGTTACTTGTAGCCCAAAGCACAGCTGCTTTCCAGTCAGTGACTCACATTTGAGTCATGACCGTTCAACCCTGCTATCTAAAAAACTGCAAAAAATATATATTATATTTTTTCACTTCCTGAGAAAAAAAAAAGTAATTTTCTTTAAAATTACCCCATGATTTACTCACCCTCAAGCCATCCTAGGTGTATATGACATTCTTCTTTCAGACGAATACAATCAGAGTTATATTAAAAAATGTCCTGGCCCTTCCAAGCTTTAATGGCAGTGTATGGAAGACCAAAAAAAGTGTATCCATCCATTATAAAAGTAATCCACACAGTTCTGGGGGGTTCATAAAGGCCTTTTTTTTTTCCGTAAATTGAATACCTCATACCACAAGAAAAACAACTAATGGTGCTAATATACACACACAATGTGGTGTAATACTACAAAAACCTTTAACCTTTATCTCCATACCAAAATTCCAGATGGCCAGACAGTAATTAATTTTTTTATAAATTGTTAAAATATTAATGTCTGTGACGCTGTGAGCACAGAGACTGATGTGTAGACTGTAAGTATTTAAAATATTTAACTTTTTTAAATGTTTGCTGTTTAATATGAATAAATAGCACTCATAAACGGCCCGTCGATGGCATTCTCAAGGGAAAAGAGTTGAGGCTTGGACCCAGAAACGGCCTTTGTTCCTTACGTCACGACTTAACAAGTGGATACCTAGGATGGCTTGAGGGTGAGTAAATCATGGGGCAATTTTCATTTTTAGGTGAACTATCCCTTTAAGTGTCTAGCAGCACCTTAAAAAAGTATTTTTCATAAACCTGTAGTAGTATAGATTTTGATCATTATAAGCACAAAACAACAGACATTAGCAAAAATGATTATACTGTTGAAAGGATGTCTATTTAATCATTTACTATTTATCATTTTTAATCAATATTGAGGTCTGAAACTGTTGGAAATTGTTCATACTTGTTTATATTTTATTATTTATGTAAAAGAATGCAAGTACTTCACCTAAAAGGAAAATTGTCATTATATACTCTATTTGTCATTATATACCCTAAATAGATGTTTTTTTTCTCTCATAAAAAGAACATAAAAGGAGAAATTTTCACTTTTATCAAAACAGTTCTCATACAACGATAGTTCACAGCTCCAATAAAACGTCATACCATAAATCTGATTATGCTCCATATTCAAAGTCCACGGCCACAGAGAATATGATTTCCACAGGGGGAAAAAATATTATAGAAGACAATGTTTTTGGTCAGAATGTGCTTTTCTGAAAGTCACACTCTTGCCTGAGGGCTTTTATGACTTTATCAGGCTGTTGGGGTCAGTAGAAGTGCATATAAAACAAAGAGGCTACTAGGTTCAGAAAGACATGAAAATGAACAGAGCTGTTGTCTGTGTAGAGGAGTTTGAGAGACTGACCTTTGCATGATAATGTTCCAAATTCAAGTAATTACGAATGTGTGTCCTCCAAGTGTCATTTTGAGCTCTCTCTACATAGGTTTTAGTTCCCTTTCGAGGGAACTCGCACTGCGTTGCAACGATGAATTTGGGGATGCTCCCTAAGCAACAGCGTATCTGAAATCTGAATGAAACTATTCCAATCCTGATTGGTGTTGCGTCATGACGTAGCTGTGACGGCATACCCGGAAGATACATAAGGGGGGCCGACGCATAGAAATGGCAGTTATCGCTCTTCAGCATAGAGCTCTCTGTCATACTGTCTGTCTATTTATTGTTGTCTGTCAAAAAAGTGAATCAAAGTGTGTGAATGGCGACTCAAAGACAGTTTAAGCAGTGTGTGCATCCGTGTCCCCGTTTCATGTCGGGCTCGGACACACACTCGCTTTGTGTGGGTGTTCAGCATGCTAGGGTGGCTCTCGAGGGAGCCGCCTGTGAGCATTGTGAGAAGCTGACACTCAGGCTGCTTCGTTCTCGGCTGGCCGTGTTCAATGAGGCCGGCCAGCCTTGTGAGCCCCGTGGTTCTGGACCCGCGGTCGCTGAGGCGGCTCGGCGTCGCAGATCATGGGGCTCACAAATGGACGTGTGAGAAGACACTTTCCCACTCCTCGTCTGACAGTTCAGATATTCTCCCTCCCCGTGTGGAAGCCCGCGCTGCCGCCCCGGGGTGGAGAATCCGATGTTCACGCTCTCTGGTTCTGAGGAACCGGATGAGTTTGACATCGAGGTGGGTGGTGAAGCACTAAGTGTGTCATCACTTCATCCACCCGCTCAAGAGGAGCTGATAGAAGTATTGATCCATGCGGTGGCCAAATTAAATATAGAGTGGTCACAAGAAACGCAGGAAATCCAGCCACCCAGTAGGCTGAATGATCGCTTTCTTACTCGCCGGGTTCAATCACCTCGCCGGGGCTTGCCATTCTTCCCTGATTTGCATAATGAGTTGTGCAAGTCTTGGAAGAAGCCTTATTCAGCACGTGTTTCCAATCCCCCAGTGTTGGATTATGCCAACGTGCTAGGGGCACGCGAGGCTGGCTATGGGACGATGCCTCGGGTGGAGGAAGCACTCGCGAGCTATCTTTCGCCCGATTTTGCGTCGTCCCTTAAAGCCCCGGCGCTGCCCACCAAACCCTGTCGGGACACGTCATCATTGGTGGGCAGAGCTTATATGGAGGCTGGGCGGGCTGGTAGTACCCTGCATACATTATCTATATTGCAGGCCTACCAGGCCGACCTCCTAAAAGAGCTTGATGAGGGCGAGGGTCCCTCTCCGGAGGATGTGCTGGAGCTCCGGAAGGCTGCTGATTTGTCTCCCCGCATCACCAAGGAGATGGCCCGTGCTATCGGCCGCTCCATGGCTTCTATGGTGACTGTGGAGAGACACCTATGGCTGAATTTATCGGGGATGAAGGAGAAGGATAAAACCTTCCTCCTAGACTCCCCGATTTTGCTTTCTGGTCAGATTTCAGGAAGCAAAAAAACAGTCAGCAGCCTTCCGCCAGTATCCTGCCCCGAGAAAGAGAGCGTCGCTCTAGAGCCCCTCCTCCGGGAGCTTGGCAACAGAGGCGGCGTTCTCACCAGCAGTCTTCCGCGCCCAAGGGCGATCTGAGGAACTAGCTTCGGCTGGGCTTCTAAGAGTGGTCCCCCCCCCGCGCAGGGGCAAACGAGGTTGCTTCCTCCACAGCGCTCTGGGGAGTCACAGACGCTTCGGGTCACATCGATTTCCTGCGAACGCACGCTACTCCAGCCGCCTCTGGAAAGACCTGCGGCTGGGCAGCTCGCGCGTCCGCACACCGAAAATCGTTCCCAACACCCTGAAACGGCTGACCGTCAGGAAGTAGTTGGTAACGATTTTCGGTGTGCGGACGCGCAAGCTGCCATGTAACACCAGGGGCCAGCCTTGAGAGGCTGGTTCCCTTAGTAGATTATCTTGGCGCATGGGAGTGACTTCCGAATATTTCTACATGGGTCCTGCGTACTGTAGAGAAAGGTTACAGACTGCAGTTCGGTCACCCTCCTCCAAAATTCAACGGGGTGGCTTGGACTGCAGTGGTACCAGAGCGGGTTCGGGTAATGGAACAAGAAGTAAAATCCTTGCTGGCAAAGGAGGCCGTAGAGCGTGTTCCTCCGTCAGAGAGGGAGTCCGGGTTCTACAGCCGGTACTTTATAGTTCCCAAAAAGGATGGATGGTCCTATTCTAGATCTGAGGTATTTGAATCGGTCTCTGAGGAGGTTCAGGTTCAAAACGCTCACCATTCCCATCATCGTGGGTCAGATCCAGTCCAAGGACTGGTTCGTCACGATAGATCTGAAGGACGCATACTTCCATATATCCATCCTTCCATGTTACAGGAATTTCTTGAGGTTTGCTTTTGGGGGCGAGGCATACCAATATCGAGTGCTTCCCTTCAGCCTAGCTCTTTCCCCACGCACGTTCACAAAGTGCATGGATGCAGCTCTGTTTCCATTGAGACTTCAGGGCATCCGTGTGCTGAATTATATCGACGACTGCCTTCACCTATGGCCGCGAGGGCTCACTCCACAAGCGGCATGGCCTCTACGGTGGCCCTCCTTTCTGGAGTCCCTATGCAGGATATCTGCGAGGCGGCTGGGTGGGCTACCCCACACACTTTTATAAGGTTTTATAGCTTGCACCTCCCTAGACGCCAGGCGCTAGGGTGCTCCAGTCCTAGTTGTGCCTGGTCTCCAGCTTCACACTAGGGCAGGTGTGACCCTCGGTGTGGCCTAGTGGGTACTCGTTCCCCAAATCCGTCGTTCCGACGCAGTGCGAGTTCCCTTGAAAGGGAACGGCTCAGGTTATGTCTATAACCCTTGTTCCCTGAGAAAGGGAAGGAGCACTGCATCGCATCGCCACACCTCGTCACGCCTGGAGCGCATGCTTCATCACGATAATTGCCGTTTCTATGCGCCAGCCACCCTTATGTATCTTCCGGGTATACCGTCACAAATACGTCATGACGCAACACCAATCAGGATTGGAATAGTTTCCAGACTTCAGATACGCTGTTCCTTAGGGAGCATCCCCAAATTCGTCATTCCGACGCAGTGCTCGTTCCCTTTCTCATGGAACAAGGGTTATAGACATAACCCGAGCCGTTCTCTTTATTTTTCTTAAAGCCCTCATGAAATCAAAATTCGGGTTTTTGTGACCATGTGTGACAGTTTGGAGATACTAGTGCACTAATAAAAGTAGATCTCACATTAATATCACATTCATTCTTTCCTTCCTCCTTTATCACTGACTGCTAAGTTGTGTAAAGTGTCTCGGGCTACTATATTTTACAATATTCTCTTGCATCCTACAGATGATATTAAAAAGCACCTATTATGCAAACTTTACTTTTACATGGTGTTTGAACTTAAATGTGTGTCAGCAGTGTGTGTACACAACCACCCTATAATGACAAAAATCCATCCACTCCTTTTTTTAAATTCCCATAAATCATAAGCAATGTCAAGCCGTTTGCAGATTCCTGGCAAAGTGACGTCACTTTTTACAGGCCCTGCCCACGACTTAAGGCTCATATTGCTTATCTTATCGCTATAGCTGCTCCAATATGGAAAAAATGGCGGACTGTGGACAACTCGCTACGCTAATACGGCAGTGTCCGTCCACAGTCCACCATTTTTTCCATATTGGAGCAGCTGTAGCAACAAGAATGTCTCATAAGCGATTGAGGTGTTTTGTTGTTGGATATAAGAGTGAACATAACAGTCTCCATGTACTCCAGACATCAGAGCCGGAGAAGACTCAGGGGATTAGTTTTATTTTTGAAGGGAATGCCCCTTCAAATTTGAAGGGAATTTGTGAAGTACAATAAACGTCATAAAACTCATTGGTAAAGTTTTGGCCATCATTCGAGGTCCGGTACAACAGGTTTTTACTAATATAGTGGATAAAATCAAGACAACATAAGTTATAACCATAATTACATTAAAATATACATGTTCTATCTCCATACAGCATATATTCGCAGTTTCTTACATTATAGTGCATCCTGACTCCTGACACCAAAGAATTAGCTCTTGAAGCTCCACCCTCTTAGGCCAGCACAGCAGCTCATTTGCATTTAAAGGGAGACACACTAAAATGGGACGTTTCTGCTCACCCCCCAAAAGTGGCATTTTTAACATGCTATAAAAAAATATACATATGGGGTATTTTGAGCTAAAACTTCACATACACACTCTGGGGACATCAGAGACTTATTTTACACCTTGTAAAAAGGGGCATAATAGGTGCCCTTTAATGAAGCCAAATAATGTTCTAGAGCTTGTAACGCTTTACAGAGAGGCCAGATAGCTGGACCGAATGGTTGCAGCCAAGTGCAAGCAAAACTCACGTAGGCTATCAGACGTTTCACATGGGGGTTATTATCAGCGTCGATCCCACACACATATGGGGCAGTCTGCAAACACTTCACTGACAACTGCATTACTGAACAGAAAAATTAAACGGCAAGGAGCAACAGAAATATACAATGCATACATGCGATGCTCACAGCTCGTGCTCCATCTATGGACTGCCCACTCAGCGAGTGAGTAAGAGAGTGCATTCTGCCTTAAAGGAGCAGTACCTAATTGTACTTTTTACAAGATGTTAGGGAAAGCAATAACATACAAATTACCCCAAATTGAGAGTCCACAGAGCGGTTCATTTAGCAAAGTTCTGTCGGGTTGGCTGTAACCACTTCTCCACCTTCCATCCATAGGAAGAACAGGAGCCAGACGCTGAACGCCGGCCAAGCTGATGACGAAAAGGCCAGCCAATAAAATCAACCCCATTTTCTCCAAAAGCCCAGCAATTATAGAGCAACAACAACTTACTTTGTCATCCGACGTGACTGAGCACAGTCGAAAAGACAAGGGCATCAGGATGAAGAAAAAAAGAATGGGGGAAGCGATTGAGGAAATAAGAGAATGAAAAAGAAGAGTTGGATAGCGAGTGAAGAGAGGGAGGAAACACAGATTAGCACACAGGACATTGGTCAAGTGGTTCCCCCGGATTTGAAAGTGACTTCTGTGTGAGCTGTGCTTAAAGGGTACATAACATGATTTCGTGGTCTAAAAACAAAATGGCAGCGCTGCCGACGGTTTCAGCTCTTGCTCTCGCTCTGCACGCGCTCATCCAGGAGAAGTGCACATAAAAGGGCCATACAATTCCGCCCTTTATGACGTCATATGTATTTGGCACAGAAATTCTCTGTCATACGTCCAACTCGTATTTATTGGACGTATGATATTTATTGGCCATATTTATCATGAGAATCAAACACCCCCCCCCCCCATCTTGTATGGCGTATTGCTTTGAATCCTATTATATATAATATTATATGATACTTTCATCTAGTTTACCATCGGTTGACAATAAAATTCCTTTTGTAGGAAGGCACTTCCTAGTGGATTCAGACCAGCTTCATAACTTTATGTCTAATGATCTAGAACAAATCGAATTCAGCTCTAGAGGTAATTAAATGATACAATACTTATTTCTGGGTAGACAGAATGTTTCACCAACGCTGGATTCAGAAGACATGCCTTGATGCCATCCTGTCTGCATCAAGTATTCTTCAGGTTGAAAGGGTTTCTCCCAAGCTTTGCTTCGTTTTACCGCCCTAAATTTTTGTATTAGGCTTAATGAGCTAGCTGTTTATAAAAAGCCTTGAAAAGTTATACATTTATAAAGCATTAAGGACTGAGTGAATGCAATGTTTGCAAATGAGCTTGCAATGTTGTCTATGGACTTTAACAGCCGCCTGTTAGCAGTAAACAGATCCTCAAGCAAACAAACGGTAAACAAACAAAAACTTAGAGTAAAATGTCCACAGCCTGAGGCTAAATACACACACATAGACCATTAAAAGGAAGTTAGTGTTTTGTGGGGGTGTGTAGGGACAGGTTATTTTCCAGACCCATAAATCGGGTCGATACGCGTGCATCTCTGTAACCTTCCTGGATGTCACATTTCATCACGTGTATGTGTGTGCAAATGTATTTCTCAATAGCGCAGATTGATATAGATGAACCTGCCCATGTCCCCTATATATATATATACTTTTTCATTAAATCAAACCCTATTCTGAAGATAGTATATTACAACAAGTCTTGGATCAGCAGTTTCAGGCAGTAGCTGGGTCAAGTAGTTAATTAAATCTCAAGACAGGTCTCAGATCAGCACTTTTGCTCTCTCGCAATCCTGTCAGATCTCAGATCTTAAAAAGTGATCAAATGCCCCTGAGGTTTGTTCATGCAAACAATGCTGGTTACAACACATAAAAATAAATAAATTGTACAACTGTACAATATAAATTGCAATAGAACCATCTTATTAAGATACTGTATACTACTGTTCAAATGTTTGGGGTTGGTAAAGATTTTTGAAAGTTTGTGAAATAAGTCTCTCATGCTCACAAAGGCATTTATTTGATCAAAAATACAATAAAACAGTTATATTCAACACAGTACAGTACAGAGTGATATTGTATTACAATTTAAAGTAACTGTGTTCCTAATGTAATATATTTTACAATGTAATTTATTCATGTGATGTCAAAGCTGAATTTTCAGCATCATTACTCCAGTCTTCAGTGTCAAATGATCCTTCATAATCATTCTAATATGATGATTTGATGCTCAAGAAAGATTTCATAATCTTCACGGTACTTAGACCATGATGGAAATGCAGACAGCAATAGGTCTAGGGGGGAAAAGTTCCTGGGACAAATTGTTCTGGGTAATTTTGGTGGAAACACGGCTGTAATAAGTCTTCACAGTCACTATTTAACATTTTGGTGCAGCCTACATGAATATAAGCATTCATTTCTTTAAAAAGAAAATATACCTACTGTATATACATTTGAGGAGAAGTGTACCTCTTAACCAAATGTAAAACAAAATGAGAAAAGATTAAAGAAAATGAAAAAGTGCACATTTATAGAAGTAAGCAAGATTTTTAAGTTTTAAATGTGATTTCAAGGTCAGTACACCAATACTGAAAGCATTATAACAATGCTAAGTAAAATGTAATACATAAATAAATACATACATGCATAAATAAATCAATAAATAGTGAATGAATGAACTAAACCGATCATAAGTGTATATCAAAATGTAATGTTTTTTAGAGTATAAAGAATGCCAAAAATGTTGAACTGATCCCATGTTGGAGATACATGACTGACGCTGCCATCAGTGATCATCATTTTTGTTTAAATGTAACGCTTGTTTATGTGCTGGCCAACAGTGGAGTTCACAAGTCTCATAAAAGTTCTGCTGCACTAGATCATTGATGACGCCCTTGTCAAACCAGCTGGAGGAAGACAACGGTTATACATCTTGTGTCGTTTCCATAGAAACAACCTCACTTTAATTAGAAATATATACTTAGTTAGACGTAGAGAAAACAAATGAGTAAACTAACAAAAAATCAGTCAGCTTTTTCCTTAGAGACAACTCAAAGGGTCCACAGTATTAAGGATATTGAGTTGGATATATAACACATACCCAGATTAACTTATACATACATACAATTATATAATAAGAAGATAAGATATTTCTCAGTGTCATGCACAATTTCCACACTTATTACAGAACTCCTCTGGTCACGAAATCTCATTATCAAGAGCCAGTTCCAAACTATTCAAACTAATCCACACGGCTTTATTAATTCTGGCCCAATATGCGACCTTCGCTAACTTTTTGCAAAGTGCATTTGTCACTGGCCAATCAAATGATCCACAAAATCCTCTCTGCCAATGCTTTGTCCAGTCACATCATTAGAAAAGCCATCTAAGATTGCAGACTTGTCTAATCGTGTTAAAGTCAAAATCAGTGGTGCTGACAGACCAACAGAGAGAGCAGAACACCTCAGAGAGGAGACAGATTCGGTATAACCAGCCATTTATCTTTCTGGCCTACTTCCTACTTCTAAATTCATTCTTTATCCACTTTGCACATACACAGTGACATTTTTGACCCTTGTGTCCATGGGTGCAACTGACAACAAGACACATGCTGAGCATCATGAGAACAGCAAAGCAGCTCTGATGCTGTCATTTCATTTCATTTACAAGCCAAGCCATTCTACTGCCCTTGCAAACACTTGTATTTTCTTCTGAAAATGCAAATCTTCTAATTCTGTCATCATTCTGTTTTATTTATGGTCTTTTTTCATGCTGTATACACCTTGAAGTATAATTCTTAAATCAAGTAAAAAATAAAAATAAAAATAATAATAATAATATATATATATATATATATATATATATATATATATATATATATATATATATATATATATATATATATATATATATATATATATATATATATATATATATATATATATATATATATATATATTTGTAAACAACTTATAGGTTTTAGAAACACAAGTAGTTCATCTCCATGCAGCTTTTCTATTGAATAATTCTACTAAATGCCTTTTCTACCATGAATAATTAATATGGTTGGTTGTACATTTCACAGATAAAAATATAAACTCTATTTAAACTATTTAAAGTGCCCCTATTATGCTATTTTAAAAGTTCATAATTTAGTTTTGGAGGTCTCCTATAACAGGTTTACATGCACCAAAGGTCAAAAAACACTTTCATTTTCTCATAATATACATTGCACATTACCACATTTTTCTATGTTTCTCAAACGACTCGGCTGATGAATCAGTCTCTCTAAATCCCCCGTTTCCGAGAGCTTACTCTGCTCTGATTGGTCAGATGGCTCAATATGTTGTGATTGGTCTACCGCTTACAGCGCTTGTCCAACGCCCATTACCAGCTCCGGTAAATTAATTATTTCTAATTAATTGCGGTGCACATGCAGGAACTGTATCAATGACAACACATACTTTAGCCCAGCACTAACGTGAACGACTGATGTAACATTAAAGTTTGCAAAACAAATCTTGCTCCATCCTTTATCTTATTTACACATACACATAGACCTTGCTTTGTACACTGGTACGCAATCATGTTGGAACAGGAAGGTGCCATCCCCAAACTGTTTCCACAAAGTTGGGAGCATGAAATTGTCCAAAATGTCTTGTATGCTGAAGCATTAAGAGTTCCTTTCACTGGAACTAAGGGGCTAAATCCAGCCCCTGAAAAACAACCCCCACACCATAATCCCCCCTCCACCAAACTTTACACTTGGCACAATGCAGTCAGGCAAGTACCATTCTCCCGGCAACCGCTAAACCTAGACTCGTCCATCAGATTGCTAGACAGAGAAGCGTGATTAGTCACTCCAGAGAACACGTCTCCACTGCTCTAGAGTCCAGTGGCAGTGTGCTTTACACCACTGCATCTGACGCTTTGCATTGCACTTGGTGATGTAAGGCTTGGATGCAGCTGCTCGGCCATGGAAACCCATTCCATGAAGCTCTCTACACACTGTTCTTGAGCAAATCTGAAGGCCACACAAAATTTGGAGGTCTGTAACTATTGACTCTGCAGAAAGTTGGCGACTTCTGTGCACTGTGCGCCTCAGCATGCATGATTTTATGTGTGATTTTACATGGCCATGAGTTGCTATTGTTCCCAATTGCTTCCACTTTGTTATAATATCACTAACGGTTGAACGTGGAATATTTAGTAGAAATTTCACAAATTGACTTATTGCACAGGTGGCAACCTATCACGCTACCACGCTTGAATTCACTGAGCTCCAGAGAGCGACCCATTCTTTCACAAATGTTTGTAGAAGCGTCTGCATGCCTAGGTGCTTGATTTTATACACCTGTGGCCATGACAGTGATTGGAACATCTGAATTCAATGATTTGGAGGGGTGTCCCAATACTTTTGGTAATATAGTTTGTATTTATGTACATATATGGAATCATTTTTTTAATGTTTTTAAAGAAGTCTCTTCTGCTCACCAAGGCTGCATTTATTTGATCAAAAATACAGTAAAGATACATATACAGTATTATTGTGAAATATTTTTACAATTTAAAATAACTTTTTTTCTATTTGAATATATTTTAAAATGCAATTTATTTCTGATATTCAAAGCTGAATTTTCAGCATAATTACTACAGTCTTTAGAGTCATATGATCCTTCAGAAATCATTCTAATATGCCAATTTGGTGCTCAAGAAACATTTGTTATTATTATCAATGTTGAAAACAGTGGTGTACAATTTTTTTTAGGATTATTTAATAAATAGAAAGTTCAAAAGAACAGCAGAAAATAGAAAACAGTTATTTTACATTTTAATTACTATTATTATTTTTTTTTTTTAATAACATAAATGCAGCCTTGGTGAGCAGAAGAGACTTCTTTAAAAACATTTTTTTTTTAAATCTTAATGATTCTAAACACAGAGGAGAGTCTGCTCATAGTGAATGTTTTATGAGCAGTAGGATAACCATATTTACCCGCAGTCACACAAAGCTAAATATTTTTTTGGAAACCACAAAACTGACCCTGAATGGTAGAGAAAAGAACAGAACATGGAAACATTTTAATGTAATTTTACTTTATGTAGGTAAATAAAAAAAGAAAATAGAGATACTACATACAGAAGTTATCACTGTTAAATAAATCAATTTAACTGAGTCAAGACATTTTCCATTTAAATAATAAATGAATTCAACTAAAAATTCTTGCAAAATATTGCCTTCAATTAGTTCTACAAACAGCTAATTTACAGATTGGGACAGTAGTAATGAATGTAGAGGGACAGTAAAGGGATCAGGATATGACACAGGCTGAGCAACCTTTGAGCATCTTCAGCATCAGCACTGTGCCACATTTCTTACATGCACTGTTATGCTTAAATACAGTTAGGCTGGCTGATGGCACAAACCACACACATACAAACTACACTGTCCCCGAGCTCATAATATCCTTCCCGTCAGCGGGTATATAAGTCAAGATGAACTAGGGAGGGCATGGTCTCTTGGCCCTTGAAAACAACAGTCACGGGTATGACATGTGCATCACATGCCTTTCTTACAGGAGTCAAGTCAAATGACCACAACCCCTTGTGATTCAAATGCTTTTGAACTGTGACCTTCTCTCATAGGCAAGCATGCCAAATAATGTAAAAGCTTCATGCTATGAATATAAATGCAAAGCCAGATGATTGACTGCCTTTTGCCATGCAAGGCTGGGTAAATGTTTTCCAGTGTCATTTTGGGACTTTATGGTCTGGGTGAGGGACCAAAACCTTTTAGCAGAATTGTATATCACAATACTGATATATACAGTGAGAAAAATAAGTATTTGAACACCCTGCTATTTTGCAAGTTCTCCCACTTAGAAATCATGGAGGGGTCTGAAATTGTCATCGTAGGAGCATGTCCACTGTGAGAGACATAATCTAAAAAAAAAAATCCAGAAATCCAATGTATGATTTTTTTTAACTATTTATTTGTATGATACAGCTGCAAATAAGTATTTGAACACCTGAGAAAATCAATGTTAATATTTGGTACAGTAGCCTTTGTTTGCAATTACAGAGGTCAAACGTTTCCTGTAGTTTTTCACCAGGTTTGCACACACTGCAGGAGGGATTTTGGCCCACTCCTCCACACAGATCTTCTCTAGATCAGTCAGGTTTCTGGCCTGTCGCTGAGAAACACTGAGTTTGAGCTCCTCCAAAGATTCTCTATTGGGTTTAGGTCTGGAGACTGGCTAGGCCACGCCAGAACCTTGATATGCTTCTTACAGAGCCACTCCTTGGTTATCCTGGCTGTGTGCTTCGGGTCATTGTCATGTTGGAAGACCGAGCCTCGACCCATCTTCAATGCTCTAACTGAGGGAAGGAGGTTGTTCCCCAAAATCTCGCAATACATGGCCCCGGTCATCCTCTCCTTAAAACCTGCCCTATGTGCAGAAACCCCCCCCCCCCCCAAAACATGATGCTACCACCCCCATGCTTCACAGTAGGGATGGTGTTCTTGGGATGGTACTCATCATTCTTCTTCCTCCAAACACGTTTAGTGGAATTATGACCAAAAAGTTCTATTTTGGTCTCATCTGACCACATGACTTTCTCCCATGACTCCTCTGGATCATCCAAATGGTCATTGGCAAACTTAAGACGGGCCTTGACATGTGCTGGTTTAAGCAGGGGAACCTTCCGTGCCATGCATGATTTCAAACCATGACGTCTTAGTGTAAACCAAACACATAGCACTGTTCTGGATAGGGGACGGGGAGCAGCAGCTTATTTGCATTTAAAGATACATGCACGAAAACAGCAAGTTTTGCTTCCATAGCCATTTACAACATGGCAATAAATAATGATCTGTAGGGTATTTTGAGCTGAAACTTCACAGACACATTCGGAGAACACCTGAGACTTATATTAGCTACATCTTGTAAAAGGGGCATAATAGGTCCTCTTTAAAATGTTTTAATAATTTTAACAACGGACAACGTACATCATAGGCAGACATTATACAAATATAATTTCTAGTGACGTAGAACTGTCACGCAGTAATAGTCGAAGAAAAGAAAAAAAAACACTTGTTAAGGTGGTTCAGAGTCGATTTTTTTCTTTTGGGAGATAATAACTATTTATTGTGCACTTTTGACTTCACAACTTTCCAGAAGGTTTACATTCACAAACAGCTAAATTACACACTGCATGAAAGAGAATATTCCAAAAACCATAATAGGGGCACTTTAAAAGGAGGAGTTCGAGTTTTGACATCATTAATGACATTCGCTCTGGTAAAATGGTCACCTGTAACCATGGTTTTGCCCCAGTACAACTCAAACCATCATATTCACCCATGCTTAAGAGCTGAGCAGAAGCCAAACTTGTGAAATTACCAAAACAATGTTCCTCTGTGAGTAACTTAAGTCTTACCACTGTTACGAACTGCAGTGAGCCATTAGTAACTTGCTTTAAGCCTTATATAGTCTACAGTATACACACACATGCACTCATCGGCCACTTTATTAGGTACACCGGCTAATCCCGGTGTGGGCTATACGCCCTTTTGCCTTCAGAACTGCCTTAATTCTTCCTGGCATATATTCAACAAGGTTCTGGAAACATTCCTTAGATATTTTGGTCCATGATAGCATCCCGCAGTTGCTGCAGATTTGTCGGCTGCACATCCATGATGCGAATCTTCCATTCCACCACATCCCAAAGGCGTTCAAAATACTTTGTGCTTAGTAACAGACCTTCCCCCAACACAACAGAGAAAGGTCCCAGAGCTTCCAACTGATAAGACATTTTACGACTCAAAAGAATGTGGCCACATGAAAAGCCCACATGGGAAAGACACAAAGCCTGTAAAACATGCACCCCAGAACATTATATGTACACATATAACTGTCTTGTAAAGTCTATGTTATTTAGTTTATGCATATGCCTTATGAACAACTTATTATTTCATGTAACCTCATACATGTTGTGTCTCCCATCAAATGAATGCTCGCTTCACGACTTAAACTTTCATGTATGTCATGTCCTCGTAGGAGGCAATAGGTGTTTGTTGCATTAATAAGAGTATAAATGGGTACAGACCCTTCTGATTTCATGTTTGAAACAAAGAGTCATAAAATCTTTCCCGCTTGGAAATCCCAAGAATCTCATTGGTCAAGTCTACCTCAGGAGGGTGTGACCACCCCCAGACTATGAAAAGAGAGATCTCAGAGTCCCTCTCTCTCTTCTCTTCTCCGTGGCTAAAACAACACCTCATCTCGGCCAGCCGGCCTACCGGCCAGATAAGGCCTCCACACACAGCCTCACGTGTGTGTGTGTGTGGGACAGAAAACCAGATACCACTACTCAGCCATTTGGGCCAGCAGGCCCAACTCACAGCTTGTGCAACCTCAACGGAGTCAAAGCAACCATGCAAGCTCATCATTTCTTCTTCGATCAATGCAGAAGAACTGGATTGCCACGTCAATGCCATCGGACGGAACCATCAAACTTTCTCTTGCAATTTCACCTCAGACGGTCTTCTACAGCTCAGGCTAAATGCAAGTAAAGTACATTTTACATTTGGCAGACGCTTTTATCCGAAGCGACTTACTTTGGGTCCCTTATTACAGGGACAATCCCCCTGGAGCAACATGGAGTAAAGTGCCTTGCTCAAGGACACACTGGTGGTGACCGCTGGGATCGAACCAGCAACCTTCTGCGTGTCAGTTCCATGGTTTAACCCACTGGACCACCATCTCACGTACGAAAGTACGAGACAGAAATCGCTGCTCTTTGTTCAGACAAAGAAGTTTATTAATGGTGGTTCTTCCAAAGATTCTAGACTTTCTGCATAACTTCATCCATCTGTTCTGACCCTTTTCCCTCCAACCACTTTAACCTTACCTTTTGTCATGTACAGGCGCGCTGGAAGCCGTTTCATTCGAGGGGGGCTGAGAGTTGGGTCGGAAAATGTGTGACGTCATTATGTTGTCGCTAGCGACCAGACAGGTGTTGTAGTACCACCCCTTTCGCGTCAAAGAGCACAGACGGCCCCCACCGCCGCAGATTATTGTTGTTTAAAATTAATTACTTGTTAAAACCTGATCATAGACACACTCTTACTTGATCTGCACAAAGGGTTAATCATCACTCATAAAGAATTCTATTTATTTGTGTTCATAGGCTACATACAATATCCAGCATCTGCCAGGGCTCTTAGTCCATGTGCGCATATTTGGAGAAATAATGATTCATAATCACGTTTGTAAAATATTTCGCCATACAGAATAACATTTCTATTCATTTTGCTGAATTATGCGATCTGAAGAGCTCAAACAGACTCCCCTCTGATCCGGCAGCTGTGATATCATTAGCTTGTAAAGCTGTCAATCATCTCACATGATCCAACGCGACCATAAGGCTGTGATTCAGAATGGTGTTCCTGTGTACACTTCCTCATTATCTGATTCAAGAAGCTAATAAATGCAGGATTCAAGTAGGCTATATCTGGTTTGTGTGTGATTTCCTTTCTATTTTTGTTATTATAGGAACAAAGAAGGTTTACAGTATGGATGCTAAATCCGTGTATGTCTTAATATTATTAATGTCGTTTTTTATTTGATTTAATATTCCTTAATTTAATATTCCTTTTATTTAATCAGTTCCTTTTTCTTGTCTTTTTTTTAAATACGAAAAACAAGAATCCGTGTATCATTCGTTCAGTCGATTTTTGATTTAATATTGAAAGTTGAAAAATTTGAAAACAGCTCGTTTTTCATTTTCATTTTTCAGATTTTGACTTGATTTTTCGTTTTTTCGTTCAGAGGTAGAATAATATATACACGTATAGCCTACGAAATCTCTTTTTTCGTTTTTTCTGAAAAAAACGTTAATCATCACTCGTAGGCTAAAGCTCATTTTCTGGAGAAAAAAAAAAACGAAAAAATGAGAAACGAGCTGTTTTCTCATTTTTCAACTTTCAATATTAAAGCAATAATCGACTGAACGAATGATAGCTATGATTCATGATTCACAAACCCTAGCTGAATTCTTGTTTTTCGTATTTTCGAAAAAAAAAAATGAAAAAAAAGGAACCGTTTTTAAATAGTAGGCTATAGGCTATAGTGTTATTTTTTTTTATTTAATCAATGTTGATTATGAAAGTGAGCATGCAGCATCCATTGATGCCCACTTCATCAATCAGGTAAAATGAGAGGCCAAGTCACAAGTCAAATAAAATGTTTTATTTATAATAATATTGATTTTGAGATTAAATTTAACTAATTTCATATTTAATCACTGAACAAAAAACACATGCCTATTATATTTAATCACTGAACAAAAAATATATACATATTATTTTGTGATATCCTGCCTTTATGTTAGCCTAGGCTTCTTCAGCCACGGTAGGCTACTACGAACAATAGGCAACAGCATACAGAAAAAAATACCGTAACGCTAAAATGCTTGGTGGCAGTAAAAGGCATAAAAACCATTTCTAACCTCAATTTAAAGGGACTGTGCACCAAACATGGCCTTGCGTTCAGGTGTGTTGCTGATGAAGCTCCGAACAAGATATGGTATATCAAGCCTGTCCAGAATGTCAGTATGTATGTGCATTAGCGCCAGATGTGTCAACCTCTTCTGGCTTGTGGTACTTCGGGTCCAAGTTTTCAGTCGTCTGAGTGCTGAGAATGATCTTTCAGATGGAGCAGCTGACACAGGTAGACATAAGCAGAGCTCAACGAATGCCTCGACTTCTTTAAATAGCTCTCTAGTTTGAGGCAGCAATGACGAAATGAATTCCGCAAACTCTTTCACTGCAGTGAACCGTCTCTCCTTAGTTAGGTCACCCAGTAGAGTTAGCTGCATTTGTAGGCGTGATCGATCAAAATTTTCCGGGAGTTGCATTTCTTCATTTAGTCCAGACAGGTTTTTGTTTGCCGCTTCGATAAGAGTCGTTTCTCTTTGTGCAGCCACTTTCATTCCATTTTGATCAAATCTTCTTTTAAGCTCAGTTTGGATTAAGTCTACTGCTTCAAAGAACTGACGTCTCCACTGTGCTTCTCCAGATTTGCACACCAGAGCCTCTGGTTCTGAAGTGTTGCGGATGCGAGCTGGGGTTTGGCTCAATCTGGAGGGATTTGGCATTTTCAAATTGTTGCATCTTGCAGCGGTGTTAACCTTCTCCATCAGCTCTTTGAAAGAGTCATCCCCCCTTAGTCTCTGCATATGTTGCTGGAGGACTGTGACACACTCAAGGGCTGCGCGTGCAGTTGATGTTTCACTCTGCAGACTTCGTGCCACTGCCTCAGAAGGCTCAAAAAGTGCCTGGCTGCACACTAACCCAAAATATGTCCTTGCTTGTTTAGCTTGTGTGCACAATCCGGATATTTTAGACCGAATCTCAGCCCTAACTGACTTGTCTCGCTCCAGAGTCTTTAGGGTCTCAAGTAGTGTAGAATATGCAGAGATGACTCTTGAAATCGCAGTGCTGCGGATGCACCATCGGGTTGGGCAAAGTCCCAGAAGATTGCACACTACATCTTCAGAGCCAAAAAGAGACCTGAACAACTGCTTACGTTTAGCAGATTCTGAAATGACAACAGACACTCCCTGAACAAAATTCAATGTGTCTGCAACGAGTCTCACTTCCCTTGCTACCTCTTGCAGAACGAGGTCCAAAGCATGGTTACTGCAATGCACATATAGGGACCCTGGACACTCTGCTTTTAGTTTCGCTTGAACACCATTTATACGGCCAGACATGTTGGACGCACCATCAAAACAATATCCTGCCAAACGTTCCAGAGGTATGTTTAAACGGATAAATATGTCTTTGATGCATGAAAACAATGTTTCTGCAGATGAGTCACTCGCGTTATAAAATCCAAGAAAGACGTTTTGTGCCCTCAAATCTGAATCCACAAACTGCAAACAACATGACAATTGCTCGTTCGCGCTGATATCGGTTGTTCCGTCTGCTGTGAGTCCAAAGAAAGAACAGTGGCTAGTTTGAGACATGATTTCTCGTTGGATGGCATGAGCAAACATTTCGAGAATTTCGTTCTGAATCGTATCGGACATCCAATTGTCTCTGCGTAACATCCATTCTCTTTCTTTCGGGAGAGCGTGTGTCCTCTCCAACATGAACTGCCAGAGGACTCCATCTCGGTGAGCGTGTCCTCTGAGGGGCAACCCTTCGCGGCCTAGAAGCTTGATTGAGCGGAAAAAAAGCTCCAGCACAGCCCTCCCTGTTGCCTGGTCTCGAGCGGCAATTTCCGAGATCACAGCGTTGATTGGTGTCAATTTTAAGGTTTGCAAAGCACGCACTGAATCAGAGTGCAATTCGGATAACTCATGTTGAGCAAATTTGGCACAAGCTTTCTTCCAGTTACTATATCCACCCATCTTTACAAAGGAGCTTTGATTGTCGTTGGTGAGGCGCAGTAATCCTTTATCCGTGGCTTTAGCACAAATAAAACAAATCACAGAGTCAGATTCTCTAATGTAGTGCAGCCATTTCCATTTGTCAAACCATCCACATTGAAATGAACGCTCAAACGTTTCCCCACCAAATCTCCTGCCTGGAAATTTCATCCTGGGTTGGTAGGGCTTGTCATCTTCCCTGGCAACCATCCGATCATGTGTCCCGACCTCAGCAGACAGTTCACAAACCTCGCTGCTCGCGGATGTCTGACTCTGAACAGAGTTTGTGTCGGTGTCAAGGTCAGCATTTGGCGCGGATTCAGTCGCCGTTTCATCGTTGTTGTTGTTGTTGTTGTTGTTTACATCCTTTATTTCAATAGAATTCCCGATTTTACTTTTCTTAACCTTAGTTGTAACGTTAGTCAAAAAAAAGTCCGAAATGCGTTTCTGCTGCTTATTGCTAGCCATGACCAAACGCGTGTGAGCGAGGTGACGACGACGAAAGCACTTCCTGAGGAATTATTTAAATAATTAATCATTAGTTTATCTTATCCATTGCCCATTATTTTAATCCCATATCAAACACAGTATGTTATGTCAGTCTATTTTAATTTATTTTATTTTATTTCATGTTTTTAAATACAATATAATTTTAGTCCACAGCCCCCCCACCAGGGGGGCTGATGCTATAACGAGGGGGGCTGCAGCCCCCGCAGCACCCCCCTTCCCGCGCTACTGGTCATGTATGTATTGTGTCTGTATGTTTAATGTTAGTTTTAGTCTTGTTCCGTGATTTAGTTATTCAAGTTTGTGCACAATATATGTTGGTCCTGACTCCGTGCCTGCAAACATATTGTTCCTTAAATGATCGATCTTGCTATGCGCTCTAAGCGCTTACGTAAATTCAAAGAAAGAAGAATTTTTCTGTAACCATGAAAAATATTATTTTCTTAGAATTAATTAATAATTAATACTGAACAAATGTTAATATAGCTACATCAAGTTAATCTATTTAACATATTCAAATATTCATAATTATTCATAATGAATAATCATAATGAGTTATGAATAATTATTAATATTTCCCCTCAGAGCTAATTTTCTACAGAACCTATTCAAGAAACAAGTTTGAGATGATTTGCGTTATCCTACTGGAAGTAGCCATCAGAAGACGGTACACTGTGGTCATAAAGGGATTGACATGCCCAGTAACAATACAAGCTGTGGTGTTTAACTTTAAAAGGCCTCTTACTAAAAGGACCAAAGTGTGCCAATAAAATATCCCCCACACCATTACACCCCCACCAGCAGTTCTTTCCTGTTCTTAGCTGACAGGAGTGGCACCTGATGTGGTCTTCTGCAGCTGTAGCCCATCTGTGTCAAGGTTCGACGTGTTGTGCATTTAGAGATGCTTTCCTGCACACATCGCTTGTAACAAATGGTTATTTGAGATACTGTTGGCTTTCTATCAGCTCAAACCAGTCTGGCCACTTTCCTCCGACCCCTGGCATCAACAAGGCATTTTTGCCCACAGAACGGCTGCTCACTGGATATTTTCTCTTTTTTGGAGCATTCTCTGTAAACCCTCAAGATGGCTGTGCGTAAAATTCCCAGTAGATCAGCAGTTTCTGAAATACTCAGACTAGCCTGTCTGGCACCAACAACCATGCCACGTTCAAAGTCACTTAAAAAGTGGTGGACAGACTTTTTCAAGTATCTGCATACATTATCAGAGTATTCTTATTTTGGGAAACTTTTACTTTTACTTAACTACATTCCAAAGCATAATATCATGCTTTTTACTCCACTACATGTCATAAAAACATGTAATTCCTCATTATTTTAAACTGAAAAAATCGCCACCTGCTCCGAGACGAATTGGACTGCATTTGTTCAGACTCAAAAGGAGCCAAGAATGGGAGATCCTCGTAGCTTGATGGCACGCAAAATAAGTCTACTAATGCCGAATTTTAGGATTTATTTTTGTAATTGAAAATTAGGCCATGACTGTTTGTGAACTAGTGCTGGTTACTTGATGATTCATAAGAATATAAAATGATGTCAATCAGTACTTTTTACTTTTAATAGTTAAGTACATTATAAATAAAGTTATTTTGTACCGGGCACTGTTAAGGATGTTGGCTCACTACACATTGGAACACTGATGACTCTAAAATTATTTTAAAATGGGACAATGATGACTCTAAGATGACCTTAAAATGGTGATCAGTGCCCTGACTATTGAACAAGGGATCTGGGAGCTGATTGAGGCGTACCCTATGTCTACATGCCTATATATCGCTGCCATGTGATTGGCTGATTATATATTTGTGTTAATGAGCAGGTGTACCTAAGAAAGTGGCCAGTGAGTGTATATGGCATCAATTTCAAAACAGCTTCATAATAAAAGCATAATTTACCCCAATCAGTAAAAATAATATAGGCTAACTTAGATTCTGACTCTATATTCGAATTGGTTGAGCAACATACAAAGTATCATAACGCTACATTAATATGGCAAGTTGTAATAAAATTTAACAACATGTCTTTTAAAAAATGACTACTCAGCTCAGGCACTTAAAAACAAAGAGCCTAAATTGTTAATATACAGTCATTCTTAATTTTTTAAATAAGCAGACTGTGCAATTCTGCTGCATTCATTACAGTCAATTGCCCTCAGGATGTGTAAACAAATACAATCATGCGATTTAACTGCAACAAAGTCATTTTGTGTGTGAGGTGGATAATCCACACTAACGCTACCGAATTATACGCACAATTACTGCCACTGTAATGGAATATGCTCAGTAATGTAGCTATTAATACCTCAGTTAATAACAACAGCTGTGTGGGAATCAAAGGTTTGGTATAAGGGAGACTGGATCTAGTTGTCACAGAGGCTCTACTGTGGCTATATGTCTACATTAATCCGGATAAATTTGAAAACGGAGTTTTCGTTTCAAAACGCTCTCTGTCCACACTACCGTTTTCCGAAAGTTTCTCATCCACACTGAAACGTCAGTAAACGCCAAATTCAACTTACTGCGCATGCGTAAAACCTCATAAAAGCTCACTGAGATGATACAGACATCATAAAGTTATCACACAATTCTTCTGGCAGGATCATTTTATTTAGCAAAATATCTCACCATTCACTGATGTCCAGGTCGCACTCGGTCAACCATTATTATGTTTGGTCTAAAACACAACTGCTCTCATGTTTTCCTACAGGACAGCAAATGTTCTGTCATCCTTGCAGGACTGTGATATGAAGTGTGCAAAGTAACATATTTTAGCAACTGTGTGAAAGTGAATAGCACATAGCGGGCACAATAGCAGTATAAACATACACATCTATTGGTACAATATGCGTCACATGACTAAACATGCGTCATTGTTTTCAAATACCTCCATCTTCACAGTCCACACTATGACGCGAAGACAGCGTTTTCAAATGTATCCGCTTTGGAGATCGTTTTCAAAAAGCTACGTTTTCTTTGACTTAAAACGCCGTCTCAGTGTGGACGGAAGGCCAAAACGGAGAGAAAAAAATGCGTTTTCAAACGAAAACGTATTAGTGTGTAAGTGAAGCTTATGCGCAAGTTCTGGCAGGAAAATGTTACGTCACGTATCACATTCAGACCTATCAAATCAAGTCAGAATTCTCAGAGTATAAAAGATCGGTAATTACGCATGTCTGAGTTCACAGATGCTGACGCCAACATTACAGTTGACGATCCGGACATTCCGTAGCGGTTGATACCTGGTCCTATTATAAAATTAATAATGTGCAATACAGTGGCGTTCAAAGTCCATGTCAGCCTATCATTCTGTTCATTGGGCTGTCGCAGCAACAGGCGCGAGTTAACGAGAGCAAAATCTCACGTTTAGATCCAGAACCATCACTTTCAATGGAGGACTATCTGGGCATGTTATCAAAGACACGGCTGTGATCTTCATCACCATTCTGGCGTCATCACTACATCAGCATTCATCACAGTGATATGTATATGATTATGCATTTCCGATGTCGATTGGGTGATGGGTGTAGTATTTTACTCTTTTTCAATTTGTCGCAAGCATGCATGCATCGTATGAGACGCGCACCTGCTTGTGCAACGTTGCTCGTTATCGCTTGCTTGTGTCGTAAACTATCCATAGTGCCTCATAAATGATTCGCATGACACCGGTTACAGTTAATGATTTTATTTTGTTTAGAAAAGCTGAAACAGAACAGATGGCACAGCATATTAGCCTCTATCATTCTCCCCACGAATGCAAGGAAACCAACATGAGTTTTAAAGCAACATGCACCCCGTTAATCGGGGCTTCATGATTAACAGAAGTTAAGCTGAAATCGCGAATGGGTTCAGTGTTATCAGATCGCTAAAGTTGAATTAACTATGCTAATTTGCTCAGCATAGTTTTTAAAGTACAGCACCAACATCAGTGCTTTATCCGTTCTCATTCATTGTACTATTCATCTTGCAAGCGCTGTGAGTTCATCACATACAACATGCAATTGAAACTGACACAATAGTTTCAAGCTTAGAAGTGTTTTGGGCCTGTCATCCAGCAGAGTACATATTTTGCTCAAACATACGGGGCACCCAGTGTTGAAATGGCTTCCTTGTGTGATTCGACATGGCTTCCTTTACTATGAGGAAGAACCGCGTTCTGTGCTCATAAAGGTGCCATTGCTTATTGCTTTATAAATATGTGCTACATATTAATAAATTAGTTAATAAAAACAAACATGTATAGTAATTGTGTTTTTGTCTTTATGTTACTCCAGTTAATTTGACTCTATTCGTGTTTTATTCAGCTACTGATATCTGGATGCCTCTGTCTATTTTTAGGAACTTTAGAATTTAGTGTTACGTCTCACTTGGTCCTTCTGTACTACAACGCCATGGCTACAATTATAAATTAAACAAACGTGTATCTCGCTAGTACTCAAAGCACCATATGTCGAGTAAGGTTTGCATACAAAACAAGGTTTGACTGGTTATTCGATAGCAGTAATAATTTAATTCCGTTCTCAAACCAACCCATTTTACATAAAGATTGCATCCTGTACAGCAACTAAATCACAGCACGGGAATACAATTATTCAAATCTTTTATGAATATAGTAAGTGAGCAGAGTGCGCTCCCTTTATAAACGCATGAAACCGTCAAATGCTTCAGTTAAACTAAACTCCTACACTAGTGGAAACCGTTATGGTCAATCTGACTACACCAAATCATGAATCTATAGCATGTTCTACTCTTCGTTGGTCAAACGTATGCACTAGAAGGCAGAATTAGTCAGTGAACAAGCGCTGAACCATTCAATCCTGATTGTGTATATTCTGTGTTATGTTAACTCCTCCAATTAGCCATTGCATTCAAGCGCTCAACAGACATTTACATTTACGCATTTGGCAGACGCTTTTGTCCAGGGTGACTTGCATCGTATTGAAGGTGCACATTTGGTATTTTGTCGGATAATACCCCGGCCTATTGAGGCAGTATACACGGCCTAACGTGGCAGTCCATACAGCCTATGCGGCTTTTCATACCCCGGCCTGTTGTGGCAGTATATACGACCTAACGTGGCAGTCCATACAGCCTATGCGGCTTTTCATACCCCGGCCTATTGAGGCAGTGAACATATGGCCAACGTGGCAGTCCATACAGCCTACGCAGCTTTGCGTACCCCTGCCTATTGTGGCAGTATATACGACCTAACGTGGCAGTCCATACAGCCTATGCGGCTTTTCATACCCCGGCCTATTGAGGCAGTATACACGGCCTAACGTGGCAGTCCATACAGCCTATGCGGCTTTTCATACCCCGGCCTGTTGTGGCAGTATATACGGCCTAACGTGGCAGTCCATACAGCGTACGCGGCTTTTCGTACCCCGGCCTATTGAGGCTGTATACACGGCCTAACGTGGCAGTCCATACAGCCTGTGCAGCTTTTTGTACCCCGGCCTATTGAGGCAGTATACATGGCCTAACATGGCAGTCCATACAGCCTACGCAGCTTTTCGTACCCCGGCCTATTGAGGCAGTATATACGGCCTAACCTGGCAGTCATACAGCCTATGCGGCTTTTCGTACCCCGGCCTATTGAGGCAGTATACACGGCCTAATGTGGCAGTCCATACAGTCTATGCGGCTTTTCATACCCCGGCCTGTTGTGGCAGTATATACGACCTAACGTGGCAGTCCATACAGCCTATGCGGCTTTTCATACCCCGGCCTATTGAGGCAGTGAATATATAGCCAACGTGGCAGTCCATACAGCCTACGCAGCTTTTCGTACCCCGGCCTATTGTGGCAGTATATACGACCTAACGTGGCAGTCCATACAGCCTATGCGGCTTTTCATACCCCGGCCTATTGAGGCAGTATACACGGCCTAACGTGGCAGTCCATACAGCCTATGCGGCTTTTCATACCCCGGCCTATTGAGGCAGTGAATATATGGCCAACGTGGCAGTCCATACAGCCTATGCAGCTTTTCGTACCCCGGCCTATTGTGGCAGTATATACGACCTAACGTGGCAGTCCATACAGCCTATGCGGCTTTTCATACCCCGGCCTGTTGTGGCAGTATATACGAACTAACGTGGCAGTCCATACAGCCTACGCGGCTTTTCGTACCCCGGCCTATTGAGGCTGTATACACGGCCTAACGTGGCAGTCCATACAGCCTGTGCAGCTTTTTGTACCCCGGCCTATTGAGGCAGTATACACGGCCTAACATGGCAGTCCATACAGCATACGCAGCTTTTCGTACCCCGGCCTATTGAGGCAGTATATACGGCCTAACCTGGCAGTCATACAGCCTATGCGGCTTTTCGTACCCCGGCCTATTGAGGCAGTATACACGGCCTAATGTGGCAGTCCATACAGTCTATGCGGCTTTTCATACCCCGGCCTGTTGTGGCAGTATATACAACCTAACGTGGCAGTCCATACAGCCTATGCGGCTTTTCATACCCCGGCCTATTGAGGCAGTGAATATATAGCCAACGTGGCAGTCCATACAGCCTACACAGCTTTTCGTACCCCGGCCTATTGTGGCAGTATATACGACCTAACGTGGCAGTCCATACAGCCTATGCGGCTTTTCATACCCCGGCCTGTTGTGGCAGTATATACGACCTAACGTGGCAGTCCATACAGCCTACGCGGCTTTTCGTACCCCGGCCTATTGAGGCTGTATACACGGCCTAACGTGGCAGTCCATACAGCCTACGCAGCTTTTTGTACCCCGGCCTATTGAGGCAGTTTACACGGCCTAACATGGCAGTCCATACAGCCTACGCGGCTTTTCGTACCCCGGCCTATTGAGGCAGTATACACGGCCTAACGTGGCAGTCCATACAGCCTATGCGGCTTTTCATACCCCGGCCTGTTGTGGCAGTATATACGACCTAACGTGGCAGTCCATACAGCCTATGCGGCTTTTCATACCCCGGCCTATTGAGGCAGTGAATATATGGCCAACGTGGCAGTCCATACAGCCTACGCAGCTTTTCGTACCCCGGCCTATTGTGGCAGTATATACGACCTAACGTGGCAGTCCATACAGCCTATGCGGCTTTTCATACCCCAGCCTGTTGTGGCAGTATATACGACCTAACGTGGCAGTCCATACAGCCTACGCGGCTTTTCGTACCCCGGCCTATTGAGGCTGTATACACGGCCTAACGTGGCAGTCCATACAGCCTACGCAGCTTTTTGTACCCCGGCCTATTGAGGCAGTATACACAGCCTAACATGGTAGTCCATACAGCCTATGCGGCTTTTCGTACCCCGGCCTATTGAGGCAGTATATACGGCCTAACCTGGCAGTCATATAGCCCATGCGGCTTTTCGTACCCCGGCCTATTGAGGCAGTATATACGACCTAACGTGGCAGTCCATACAGCCTATGCGGCTTTTCATACCCCGGCCTATTGAGGCAGTGAATATATGGCCAACGTGGCAGTCCATACAGCCTATGCAGCTTTACGTACTCCGGCCTGTTGTGGCAGTATATACGACCTAACGTGGCAGTCCATACAGCCTACGCGGATTTTCGTACCCCGGCCTATTGAGGCAGTGAATATATGGCCAACGTGGCAGTCCATACAGCCTACGCAGCTTTTTGTACCCCGGCCTATTGAGGCAGTATACACGGCCTAACGTGGCAGTTCATACAGCCTACGCAGCTCTCTGTACCATGGCCTATTGAGGCAGTGACTATATGGCCAACGTGGCAGTCCATACAGCCTACGTGGCTTTTGCAGTAGCATAACAATTCCCTCTGTTTATTGGTTTAACACCTATGTCAATATCCATATCTATTGCATGTTCAATGTCCATATTCTAAGTAATCCTCATGCAAATACTGGTGGTGGTGTCACAGCGTCACGTTCTCAGATTATTACTCATATCGTTCGTCAGTCTCTATAGCACTTGTTCTTCGTCAATGGCCTAACGTGGCCTTCATCTCCAGGTGGCCTTCGTCTCCAGGTGGCCTAACGTGGCCTTCGTCTACATGCGGCCTAACGTGGCCTTCATTTCCATGCGGCCGATCAAGGCTCTGTCTTGTGGCCGTTCAAGGCTTTCGTCTCTACCTGGCTGATCAAGGCCCGTCTGCGGCCGTTCAAGGCTTTCGTCTCTACCTGGCTGATCAAGGCCCGTCTGCGGCCGTTCAAGGCTTTCGTCTCTACCTGGCTGATCAAGACCCGACTGCGGCCGTTCAAGGCTTTCGTCTCTACCTGGCTGATCAAGGCCCGCCTGCGGCCGTTCAAGGCTAGTTAGTGGCCGATCAAAACTCCTTATGCGGTTTCATTTTATCATGCTCAATTTATGGCTAAATAACATTGTCTTTTCAATGTTTCAGGAATTGCAGCATTTACGACGGGCGAGTATACAATTCTTTCACAATTTTTGGGGGTGAGTAGGTCCCGTCCTGGAGGAACTAATTTCCTCCACCAATTCTTGGGGGTCGGCTGCGCCCCAGGCAGGAAATGCAGAGTCCGTTACCCTCGTGACGAGCGCTACGGACAGGGCCTACGCCAAAGAACTTCTAATTCAGTACTTGCTGGTCTGCATATCATACTTCATCTGGTCTCCTGAGTCTTCCTGGTAGAAATGGCCTGTATTTCAGGTTTAGAGTCAAAAGTCCTATAACATGATAATATTTTATATGCAAGACCAAATCATGCAACTGTTTCTAACATAAACCTTATTATATTTTTGTATATAATATAGAATAAGGATAAATGTATCCACAGTCATGTTATAATTTGTTTAATAAGTCTTGAACAACATTCAGTTACATCAAGAAATGGCATTGTAATATATGTGTGGCTGTTTCAACATCAGCATTGTCAACAAAAACAAAATAAAAGAGAAAGTAGAAGAGATAAGAGAGGATATTAGAGTGAACATTTCCAGTGTAATAAAGATGGTTCACTGAGAGACAAGCAATGAAAGCTTAAAGCAGTCCTATTGTTGCTAACTCCACTGCCCTGATCCTGAGAAAAGAAGGACAGGGAGTGCAGAGAACATGACAGATAAAGGGAGGAAGAACAGGGGACAGAAAAAGTGAGTGCAATTAAGAAGCAGGACACATTCAGAAATTAAGAATGACATTTAATCATCTCAGTGATTTTATGAGGCACTCTGAATCTCAAAAACTCATTAATAGTTTTATTATCCCTCTGAGACTTTAGCATTGATTTTGATGATTATTTCCACTTTTAACATGTTTTTAAGAAGCTACTTTTTAATAACCTAAATTTATAAAAGTTTGAAAGAATTGTAATTATATAAAAAAAAAGTCTAATGATCCGAGATCCTCACTGACCCTTAGAAGTGCACATTGAGAGGCCCAAAGCACAGATGCTTTGACTTTTGTGAAGAGTCTTAAAGGTCTTAAAACCTCAGTATGTCAGTGTCAGGGCAGCTCTCATGCACACTCTAAAGTTTCATGATCCTGAAACATTCCTGCACGTCTCTGGCCTCCTTGTAAATGCCTGAAAATACACATTTACAGAACTACAATACAGTTGAGTTGACCTTTATAAAAGGCCACTGTACTTTACAATACGCTTGAAGCCTCAGTATGTTAATCTCAGAGCATTACTATGCCCTCTAACACTTGATCAAGTCACAAAAAACATTTTAGTTTATGAAATATTTACAGAACAGGATCTGTTTCATGAATAAACTACAAGTTGTTGACCACAGTGACCTAGTGCTGCATATCTGCAATATTAAGAAAACAATCTCATATTTATTTTTTGTGTGGAAATGTTGCCATTTATTTCTGTCACTAAATACAGTATGTTAATAATTGTGAATAAAAGATTACAGGCCAAATTCTTACTCAAAAAATTGCTAAATTTGACCTAAAACAACTATGTTGGTTGATTTTGGCATGCTGGAGATTGGAATGATGATTTTTTTTTTTCTCTGCCAAACTTGTTGCTGCTATGATACATTTCAGAGTTTGAACTGCTCTTACATGTCCTGTTAGTATTATTTATTTAGTGAAACATGGTCTCTGAGGATTTAAGCTGGACTGTCTACACTATAGACAGAAGGACACTGAAAAATTCTCTCTACAGAGAATTAAATATGAAGGGCTGAAACTTTCCAAGAAACGATAACTACAATAGCATCCACACAAATGCACAATAACATCTTAATATAAGTGGTTAAGTGCACGCTGCAGTTTTGTCGTGTGCCTTTGAAATGCCTGAGATCTGTAAACCGGGAGGATTCTGATTGGCTGTAAATGTTTTTTATCATTCATTCGTCAGAAAAAAAATAATAATAATTGAAAGTGATTCAAGTGTTATTGTTATTGTTATAGTTGAGGTCTGGAATCCTTATCTGGATTTAGAATAATTATTAAAATGTTATAGTTATGGTCCTTGGTTTGAATGGGAATTTACTACAGCCATACTAAAACCAATATAATACTTTAACCTAAAATCGAAATGTGAGATGTTAAGAAAAAGGTTGACGTTCACATTTGAAAATTAACCATAGAGAGAAATATTGCAGAGCAACATCTCTGAGTGAAGTGGAGGAGAAACAAAAAGATACTGAATGCATGTGTGTTACTGTTCAATGAGCCATTACTGTAAACGTCAATGCTATTCGTTTTTTTTTTTTTTCATCATCCCTGCCCAGTCTGTTCTTTTCTCTCTCTTCCCAGGTTGGTATTGATTGTGTTGTGTTCTTGACTGTTTTGTTGCTATGGTGAAAAATAAATAAAGACAGAAACAGAGTTTGGTTTGGTGTGATGGGAGGAAGAAAAATGAATATATCCGATTTCATTAAAAGTACAAAACAAAACAAAAAAAATTCAGGCATCTGATGTATTTGGTGATGGTGGTCCAGTGGGTTAAACCACTGAACTGATATGCAGAAGGTTGCTGGTTTGATCCCAGTGGTCACCACCAGTGTGTTCTTGAGCAAGTTTGCTCCAGGGGGATTGTCCCTATAATAAGCGCACTGTAAGTCGCTTTGGATAAAAGCATCTGCCAAATGCATAAATGTAAATGTATTTGAAAACATTCTTTACAAAACGTACACAACATGTTTACTACGTACACCATGTACCAGTGCTATGGACAAAAGTGCAAAGGCTATTTCTCACATCCCATCAAACGTATATTACATTTCATAACTCTCAAATATATTTTACATTTTCTATTCAGTGGTGGCTGTTTGAGATAACGATGTGGTTACTATGTTGTTGTTTATTACAGTTTGCATGGTTGAAATAGAATTGTTGCAAAAGTAACAAAAGAAACATGTTTTGGTATCTAAAACAAGAAAAATAATGCAACACATATTATGAAGTGAATTAGAATAAAAGTAAGCATTATAAGATTAAATGAAAGATTTGGATCTGCATTAAATCTCTTTCCTCTGGCTATTTATAGAATATGATTCTGTCACTTTTAATAACATTTCAGTAACAGATTGTACTGCTATGCTGTAAAAATAAAGTGCTTATAGAAAGAAAAAAGGTTCAAATCAACATTTGCTTGGTTGTAGTTTTGTACTGAATTCATTTACCTACTCACTTTAAATTTGTTGAAGTAACTTAAAATGTCAAGTCATGTTTTAAAAGCCACACTTATTGTAGCAATTACCTATAGATTCCCTGGGAATCATTTTTACGTTTTGTCAACTTCTAGGCAAACTGTATAAGAAATGTCCATATCAAGAAGAGTAAACGGTGTTGTCACGGTCATTTAAAAAAAAAAAAAATGCATTATTCCAAATATCAAGAAAATCTTTGCTTATGCATTATTTACTTGATCTAAGGATCATGTTTTATGGTTTATAAGATAGGAGCTTATCAACATACTATCCCACCATTTCTTCAGTATTACATCTGGGCCAAAAACCTTTCTGAACGGAAAGGAAACAAATAAGGTTATTTCCCCTTTTTCACCTTCAGCTGCCCCTGCTTGAATGAAAAGCCATGCTGGAACCTGACTTCATTCTGCAAACATCACTATTGAGCGACCCAGCGAAAGTCAATGACCAACAGAGAACCCTTTATTGAAGATTGTGATAAACTCTTTCTGAAACATCTCATAATTGTATGATTTAGTGACCTCTACATCCTATACCACTACAAAGAAAATAAATAAATAAATAACATCCATAACATCAAAACACAGTGAGCACATGTGGTTTCAGAGCCTGCATCTCACCACCTGGTTCTTTCTTCAAAGAACACAAGTGCAGGCAATATCAGACATGTTGCCCTGCCATTACCTCTTACTATTCAGTCATTGAATACCGCCTGCGTGACTTGAAGTGAAGTGACGTGCGCCAATTATTTACACTTGTCTCACCAGTTTCTTTCATTTTTAACAGCCTGGCTGAAGTCTGATGTTCAACCTTCTCTAATTAAAAAAAAATCATTTTATTGCTTATGGTTCTCACAGCATTGTCCCTGCACTTTTAGTCTGTAAAAAAATCCACTGAAAAAAAAATCAGTGGAAGTAACTGCAAGCCATTCAAGGTGTTTTCTGGCAAAAGGTTGTGTTAAAAAAAAAAAATGGGGAGGTATTTCTCTGATCCAGATACTTAAATTGGCTTCTCTACCACCGTGATTGCCTTCTCTCAACCCCATATCTGCATTGTCATTTTGTAGAAGTGCAAAATAGTGCATGTGAATATGTAGAAGAATATTTCCCCGACTGACCTTGCGAGCCGAGTCACGTCCCTTATATTTTTGATCGTATTATACCTTCTGTATTCACTATAAAGGCAAGGTCAGGAGCAGCCTGCACAAAAGCATATGAGTTAATAAAGAGACAGCCTTTGCATTGATACAAATATCGCTCATTGCATAGGGTTGAGCATTCCTTTTCCACCCATTGAAGGATCTCAGCTATGATTGAGATATGAAGGGAATATGGAATTGCAATGGTTCCCCACTTCTGCAGTGTGAATAGGTTTAGAGATGAAGGCAAGTACATCCTGCACACTTTCTACAAACAATGGCTTTTGGATGTTGGCATGTGGGATATTGATCAGATCAAGAAATGCACTTGCCCGTTTGTGTGAAAATTGGATGTAAAGAAGAAGAGACCCTGTTAAGCTCACTCAAATCTTTTCTTATTGTATGTGAACAACAGTAACAATAAAATGGGTATTAAATCCAAAATTAATCTCTTTAAATATTTCAGATTAATTATCTAAATACTCATGCTATATTTTGTGTCATAAATTGAGAACAAAAACACACACACACACACACACACACACACACACACACACACACACACACACACACACACACACACACACACACACACACACACACACACACACACACACACACACACACACACACACACACTCTTGAATATGTGGTTTATTGGGACTCTCCATATAGGCATAATGTTTTTTATACTCTACAAACCGTATATTCTATCCACACTAACCCTACACCTAAACATTTAAGCCATTTGGGTTATATTTGTTTCCTCATAAACCACATATACCTCTACACACACACCCCGATTTCCAATTACCAATGTCCAATTTGTTGGGTGGACATTCTATACTTCTCTACATGTTTAAATGTTTTCTGAGCACAATGAACTCAGTTAATGTTTTTATTTATATGATTTTCAATTTTCTTAGCTAAGTATGGGCTTGATATGAACAACAGAAGCCAATAGCGCTCATCTAGTTGCGTTCATTACTACAATAGTAGGTATATATCAGGTTCGAAAAAATAACAGGAGCTCTGGGCAAAAATGCCACCAAAATAAATAAAAATGTCTCCCAAATTCAAAATAAGGGGGCACAAAAAAATGCCACTGCACAATTAACTCAAATGTATTACTGCCATCACAAATAAAGTGGACCACAAATAAAGTGAATAAAGTCATGGACCGCTTCCTCGCTTTCTTTATATAATTTATTTCCAGTTTGAATAACCATTTTGTTTTTCATGCTACTGAAATAACCAATGTGAAGTCTTGCTTTTCTAGTCCATGAAAAGCATATAAACGGTTCTTAGCTTGTTTTGTCTGTAGCCAGAATGACATGCTTTTTCCTCTCAATTAATAAGTATTGTTACAATAGCAATAATCAATAATAATGCAATTTCTGTGTAAATACATGTGCATGAGCATGTGTAATTCACACCCTGCTTAGTGGTTACCCGAGACGCTGGGATAGAACACGTACCTACAAACAATCCCTATTTATACTGAACTGATTATCAACATACGCTCTACTGACACTTCATTTATGAAGTATAATTAAATAACAATCGCTTATTCCCAGCAAAGGAAGTGCATGAAACACAAAGTTCAAAGAGCCAAATGAGGACCTTGATTTTTAGAAGCCTCAGGAATTGTGATATTTGCTTACAACTGGTAAAAAAAAAACACAAACCACAGATAAGCTTACATTGATTTATCTCTGTAGCTGAGCAATAACATTTCTCAGACCACATTTCTTCTTCTTAATATATTCAGTAATGCTTAATAACTGTTTTAAAATAGCATACAATTTGCGAATTTGGCAGCATTATTTCTCTGTTTTCATGATGGGGAGACTAATGTTTTGGCCATAGTTCAGCATCTGTCACGGTTAAGCTCACCTGAGTCACCTGTTTTCCTGTGTTCCTTTGTTCTCCTTTCCCTGCCATTATCAGTTACCATGGATATTAATTTAATCATCACAGCTGTTCATTGTTTAGTTCAACACCATGTGTATAATGCCGCGCTCCAGGCAACCCGTAACTCGTGTTTTTCCAACCTTCTACCCGTGAAAGTGGACTGGAACGGCAGTCAAACCCGTGACTTCCCACCCGTGAACTCGTACTAGATCGATGTACTCCCAGTTACGAGTTCTGACGTCACAGAGCCCGCGAAGCAACAATGGCAGCCCCCATGGATGCTGTGTTTTTGGAAGTCGTACACGGTGAGAAATAGACTTTAGGACAATATAACGTTGGAATCAAATTAATAATAATATAATAATGATAAATAATACACACACGATTATGTATTACAATGTTATGTGTCTGAAACGATGTATATTGTGAAAGTATATCGCTACATGGAAAAATAAAAGGTATAACAGCTTCTCTTGCCTAATGCGTCGTTTTTTCTCCTCCGTTTCCTTCAAGTAAGCAATGAGTAAGCACTTTTGGCGATAGAAATGATGGTAAATGAGCATAAGCACCGTACGGCTCGCCATGTTTTGTTTACATCTAGCACCACAATTCCTTGCGCTCAAGCAGTTTGGCGTGACTTTGCCTGGAACGCTACAAAGTCGTAAGTCGTGGTTTGAAGTCGTAACTTACGGGCTCAAAAACCTGCCTGGAACGCAGCATTAGTTCTCTCTTAACTGGAGTTTATCTTAATCCTCTTTGGACTTTAAAAGTAACAGCACCTTTCAGCACAATACACTTAAGTTCTACTTAGCAAGCAATGTACATGCTGTTCTGGATACAGGTATTACTCTATCATAAAGTAATGTACAATAAAAGATACAGAGTGTCTATTTACACTAATTGTATATCGACCCGAGTTCGAATCCTCTTTTTGCCGAATTCGCTCTACTCCCTTTTCCTAATACATATAAGATTGGAAAGGCATTTATTTTCAATAAAAAAATATTCAAAAAGTGGAAATAAAGTGTCTAACGTGTTTAATAAGAAAGTGTTTATTGGTTAGGGTTAGGTGTAGGGGAGGCTTTATTGTTCCAATAAGGCCGCATCCATTTAATAACTTTAATAAATATAATCATTTACACTATGTTTGTCACATGTCTAGTCTGTTTTCCTTGTATTCTGAGTTGTCACATGTTCCTTTGTTCAGTTTTCCCGCCATTGTCCTTTTGAGTTCATTCCATCACCTGTGTTCTGTTAATTAAGAATGTCTATCACCTGTGTCTTGCCCATTATCTCGTTTGCCCCTGTGTATTTAGTTCTCAGTTCTCCCTCTGTGTTTGTCGGTTCTCGTTTCATGTTAGATGTGTTTTCCTAAGTTTTATATTAAAGTTCCTGTTGCCTGTTCTCCTTCGTCTCCGTGAGTTCATTGCCAGCACGTAATTGTAACAATGTTGTTGTTATTATTGCATGCCAATTAATTTACCACAACACTGAGGTGCAAATAGTATCTGCCACTATTTATAAGTATAAATAGTATCTAACTATTTACACTTATTGCAAAGAAAATACTGCTATTTTTACATAGTGTAAATAGAATATATCGCTCCGTTTGAACGTAGTGTAAATACCATATAGCTAAGTAAATGCTGCTATTTGAACTTAAATTGCCAAGAAAATATGCTATTTTCACTTACTGTAAATAGAATCTAGTTGCGATTTGCACTTATTGCACCATTTGTAGAAATGAAACTAACTCTAAATTAACTGTATTGAGAAAAAAAACTGTAGAAATAGGCTAGAGTCAAGATCTTGAAGAACCATCTTAAGAGCATAATGCAATGTTATGGAAAACCCATACAATTAATAGACCCATCTGGCCCCAAAGTTATGCCCAAAACCATCATGGTACAATACATGATCCTTCAGAAATCATTGTAATGTAGTGATTTGCTCCTCAAGAAACATTGCTGACTATCAATGTTGAAAACGGTTAATATTTTTGTGGAAACCTTTTTTTTTTTTTTTTTTTTCTTCAGAATTCTTTGATGAAAAGAAAGAACAGCATTTATTTACATTAACAAACAAAAATGAATAGAATAGTTAAGTGCTAGTCTTTATTGGTCAGGTGTTGCTGGAAAAGATGTGTCTTATGATGTTTTTTTTTTTAAATGGCTACAGACTCGGCTGCTCGAATTGAGATAGGCAGGTCGTTCCACCAGGTGGGAACGGTCGAGGAAAAGGTCCGTGAGTGATTTCATGCCTCTTTGGGATGGCACCACTAGGCGTCGTTCACTTGCAGAATGCAAGCTTCTGGAAGATGCGTAAGTGTGAACAAGCGAGTTTAGGTGCAGAGCCGGTGGTTGCTTTGTAGGCGAGCACCAGTGCCTTGAATTTGATGCGAGCGGCTATTGGCAGCCAGTGCAAACTGATGAAGAGAGGCGTGACGTGTGCTCTCTTCGGCTCGTTAAAGACCACCCTCGCTGCTGCATTCTGGATCAGTTGCAAGGGTTTGATAGTGCATGATGGAAGGCCCGCTAGAAGAGCATTACAGTAGTCCAGTCTGGAGAGAGTCTGGAGCTTTGACCAGGAGTTCAACTCTTCAAACCAAACTTGTGTCTTCAGTCAAAAGTTTAAATCCCATCTGGCTATAGCAAGCTTTCCATAATGTCTATTGTGGCTGTCCAAACATATTCAACCACATGAACTTTTACACCACAAAAGCAATTGGGTAGAATGTGTTTTCAACTACCTCCATTTAGTGTTGTCCACTTATGATCCGATTGACTAAAAAGCATCTTAATACCAGGTGTAAACAGGGCCTGAATTTTGAGTGAATGTAGTTTTACTCTCATAAATTGTCATGTGTGGCTTGATGCTAATTGTAGCAATAATTCACTTGTTACCTTGGTGCGATTTATACAGTATATCATGATGTATTTTGTCATGTTAGGTTGTGACATTGTTTTCTAGAAATACTTTTGATAATACATATTGTACATCAAAGGGATGTGGGTGGGCAAAGAGTTGCGATGGCAAAATAATGCCACAATTTACACTTGGCAACAATGTTCTTGTCACCTTTTCTTTTGACAAATTCAAAGTAACAGCAATATTTCCAGCCACTGAATGTCAGCTTTTCCATCTTACAAGCTTGCTGCAATGGTGATGTCAACTGCACATGATTAGGAAAATTAATCTAGGATTAGCTCAAGAACAGTGCGTAAAGAGCTTCATGGAATGGGTTTCCATGGCCGAGCAGCTGCATCAAACCAAGATACATCACCAAATGCAATGCAAAGCATCGGATGCAGTGGTGTAAATCATGCCACCACTGGACTCTAGAGCAGTGGAGACAAGTTCTCTGGAGTGACGAATCACGCTACTCTGTCTGGCAATCTGATGGAGGAGTCTGGGTTTGGCGGTTGCCAAGAGAACGGTACTTGCCTGACTGAATTGTGTCAAGTGTAAAGTTTGGTGGAGTGGGTATTGTGATGTTGGGTCGTTTTTCAGGGGTTAGGCTTGGCCCTTTAGTTCCAGTGACTGGAACTCTTAATGCTTCAGCATACCAATACATTTTGGACAATTTCATGCTCCAAAATTTGTGGGGACAGTTTGGGGATGGCCCCTTCCTGTTCCAACATGACTGCGCACCAGTGAACAAAGCAAGGTCCATAAAGACATGGATGAGCGAGTTTGGTGTGGAGGAACTTGACTGGCCTGTACAGAGTCCTGACCTCAACCCAATAGAACACCTTTGGGATGGATTAGAGCAGAGACCGCGAGCCAGGCCTTCTCATCCAACATCAGTGCCTGACCTCACAAATGCACTTCTAGAAGGATGGTCAAACATTCCCATAAACACTAAATCGTGTGGAAAGCCTTCCCAGAAGAGTTGCAGTTGTTATAGCTGCAAATGGTGGGCCAACTCCATATTAAGAATTAAGAATGGGAAAAGTTAATATGCATGTGGCGTCCCAAAACTTTTGGCAATAAAGTGTATCTAGTTGTTACTTAGAATCAGAAAGCTTCTGTTATTATATTTAGCATGTAGACAACCTAATTACTAGATTTGAAACAATGCTCATTAATGCAATTTCCTTAAGAACCAGGGAGATGAGTTAAGATAACTTGATTCACCTCAAGCATTTTTTTTCTTTTACGCAAAATCACATTTTGTTCAAATATTCTTTAACATTATGCCACTATTTTATTTATAGTCAAAGTCCAGCATGTAACTGACAGCACTTTTGTCGCTTTGTTTTTTTTTGCAAGAACAAATGTGTTCTAATTTGTTCTTCATCTAATGAGAGATCACACATACATCACTCCAGGCTTTAAAAACATGCGGTAATTACAGCGAGGTCCTGAACACCTCTAGCTCATTCTCACCTGGAGTAAAACTCAAATCTGCACTCCCACATGCTAACATATAGAATCTGGTTCAAGCAGTTGTGCAAGTAAACACAAAATCATGCGTGGGATCAACACACTCCTTCATGCCTTGGATACATTTTCGAGAATGTGAAGTACCCATTGCACAGAAGTATCGAAACAGACCTCAGTGATGTATGGCTCATCAGAAAGGATGGATTGACAGCTTCCCTGTGGAGAAAGTTGTTTAACACACAAACTAAAAGCTCAATATTGTTGCTAGTGGTCACTTCTCTAACAGCTAAATTATTCATAAATGCCTGTAATTAGCATCCTAATGTTGTATTGTCAATCCCAAAAGCAGTTTAATGGTGTGAAAATAATATAAGAAACAATAAGTCAAGTTATTATAATATTTCAGAGTATTTCTGTTTCTACTGCATTTTTGTTTAAATAAACCAACCCCAAACTATTGAACAGTAGTGTACATTCAAGTTATTACAGTATGTTTTCCATGTAGAATCAAAGAGAAGAGCTACACAGAACAGGAATAAAAAGTATGTCTTTAAGTTGCCACCACATAAATCTTTTATGACATGAATTTTATTATTTTGGATTCAGAAAGGCAAACTATAACAAACAAAAAACACTTGAATTTCATATTTAACCCGTTTCTTTTCCCTCTTTTCTGTTATTTACAAATATCAATAATGAAAAATGTAAACAGGTCTGACAGGTTTCTTGGTAGTACTCTCATGTGATGGTTCTCCTTTGAATTTATATTTCAGAACATTTCCATAGAGGGACAAATAAAAGAGCCCTGACTTCACAGAATGTTTTAAAAAAAGTCTATGCTGCTGCAAATCTAACTCAGGCAGCAAACAGAAAAACCTGCCCACTCACAGGAAATGGTAATTGCCCCTTCTGAATGCTAAACAAACTGTGCTGTCCTATAGCATTTATTCAGCAGCACTATTCCACTCTTGTCTGTAGCATATTTTAAGCATGTTTGCTACAATTCAATTTCAAGATTACACAGAAGAAAAATCAACAACAGAGTTTGGCAGAGATGGACGATTCACAAATATGCTCCTGCTAGTTCAGCCAAAAATTTAAATTCTGTCTAACTCACCCTCATGTCGTTCCATATAAGACTTTTATTCATCTTTGGAACACAAATGAAGATATATTTGATGAAATATGAGAGATTTTTGTCCCTCCGTTGACAGTCTACTTAACTACCACTTTGAGGCATCAAAAAGTTCATAAAGAGTTCATAAAACAAATTTTAAGAACTTTTTGAAACGTCAAAGTGATAGTTGCATAGCTGCCAATCTTTATGTTGCATAGATCTTTATTCATTCTTTTTTTTTTCATCTTTGGGTGAACTATCCCTTCAAGTCATTAGCCTTAAGTATCTGTGGCACGTACACACTGCAGCTAAAGTCACTTCACCTTTTAGTGCTTAATCATGTTGGGAATATTTTATCCTTATATGATGTAAAAAAATACAACAATTTTGCATTCACCTAATAACCTGTATGTCAATGTATTCTGTATGAAATGACAAAATTAGACACGAAAATTAATCGAAATTAGACACAATAAAAGTTTTATTTAAAATTTTCTTACTCAATTTTTTGTACTATATTTAAAAATGTAATGAGTAATATTTTCATATTTGCTACAAATTCAAGTAGATGAAGTTTAGATGTAAAACATCCAATACATAACCTGAAAACAAGGGAACCTGCTGATAATGATAACAGTTTTGTCTTTTAACTTCCATTAACAGGTTTGCAAATCAAGCATAAATGTGATGTTTGTAGTGTAAATCCATTCAATATTACACAGAGAAGGTTTACAATATGACTAAAATTACTTTTTTGTAAATTAAACTTATATTGTAATTATATTAATGTCACAGTGTTAAGTGAAAGCTGGTGGTCTGGATTCCACAGAACACTCTCCACCTTATTTTTCAACGTTTGTTTTTCTGAGAATGTACAAGACTTCTGATTCATTAGCCAGTATAGGTAAATAATTAGAAGATTAACAAAGTGCAGTAAAAGGTCAAATTATTTGTGCTACAACCAGAGTGTTTATGAATTTAAATTAAAATAATATGATGAGAAATAAATAAATAAATATTATATATATATATATATATATACAGGGAGTGCAGAATTATTAGGCAAATGAGTATTTTGACCACATCATCCTCGTTATGCATGTTGTCTTACTCCAAGCTGTATAGGCTGGAAAGCCTACTACCAATTAAGCATATTAGGTGATGTGCATCTCAGGTAATGAGAAGGGGTGTGGTCTAATGACATCAACACCCTATATCAGGTGTGCATAATTATTAGGCAACTTCCTTTCCTTTGGCAAAATGGGTCAAAAGAAGGACTTGACAGGCTCAGAAAAGTCAAAAATAGTGAGATATATTGCAGAGGGATGCAGCAGTCTTAAAATAGCCAAGCTTCTGAAGCGTGATCATCGAACAATCAAGCGTTTCATTCAAAATAGTCAACAGGGTCGCAAGAAGCGTGTGGAAAAACCAAGGCGCAAAATAACTGCCCGTGAACTGAGAAAAGTCAAGCGTGCAGCTGCCAAGATGCCACTTGCCACCAGTTTGGCCATATTTCAGAGCTGCAACATCACTGGAGTGCCCAAAAGCACAAGGTGTGCAATACTCAGAGACATGGCCAAGGTAAGAAAGGCAGAAAGTCGACCACCACTGAACAAGACACACAAGCTGAAACGTCAAGACTGGGCCAAGAAATATCTCAAGACTGAATTTTCTAAGGTTTTATGGACTGATGAAATGAGAGTGAGTCTTGATGGGCCAGATGGATGGGCCCATGGCTGGATTGGTAAAGGGCAGAGAGCTCCAGTCCGACTCAGACGCCAGCAAGGTGGAGGTGGAGTACTGGTTTGGGCTGGTATCATCAAAGATGAGCTTGTGGGGCCTTTTCGGGTTGAGGATGGAGTCAAGCTCAACTCCCAGTCCTACTGCCAGTTTCTGGAAGACACCTTCTTCAAGCAGTGGTACAGGAAGAAGTCTGCATCCTTCAAGAAAAACATGATTTTCATGCAGGACAATGCTCCATCACACGCGTCCAAGTACTCCACAGCGTGGCTGGCAAGAAAGGGTATAAAAGAAGAAAATCTAATGATATGGCCTCCTTGTTCACCTGATCTGAACCCCATTGAGAACCTGTGGTCCATCATCAAATGTGCGATTTACAAGGAGGGAAAACAGTACACCTCTCTGAACAGTGTCTGGGAGGCTGTGGTTGCTGCTGCACGCAATGTTGATGGTGAACAGATCAAAACACTGACAGAATCCATGGATGGCAGGCTTTTGAGTGTCCTTGCAAAGAAAGGTGGCTATATTGGTCACTGATTTGTTTTTGTTTGGTTTTTGAATGTCAGAAATGTATATTTGTGAATGTTGAGATGTTATATTGGTTTCACTGGTAAAAATAAATAATTGAAATGGGTATAAATTTGTTTTTTGTTAAGTTGCCTAATAATTATGCACAGTAATAGTCACCTGCACACACAGATATCCCCCTAAAATAGCTAAAACTATAAACCACTTCCAAAAATATTCAGCTTTGATATTAATGAGTTTTTTGTGTTCATTGACAACATGGTTGTTGTTTAATTATTAATGTTGTAAAATTAATCCTCAAAAATACAACTTGCCTAATAATTCTGCACTCCCTGTATATATATATATATATATATATATATATATATATATATATATATATATATATATATATATATATATATATATATATATACAGTGAGGAAAATAAGTATTTGAACACCCTGCTATTTTGCAAGTTCTCCCAATTAGAAATCATGGAAGGGTCTGAAATTGTCATCGTAGGTGAAAAAAATCCAGAAATCACAAAATTTATGATTTTTTAACTATTTGTTTGTATGATACAGCTGCAAATAAGTATTTGAACACCTGAGAAAATCAATGTTAATATTTGGTACAGTAGCCTTTGTTTGCAATTACAGAGGTCAAATAATTATGGAATTATGACCAAAAAGTTCTATTTTGGTCTCATCTGACCACATGACTTTCTCCCATGACTCCTCTGGATCATCCAAATGGTCATTGGCAAACTTAAGACGGGCCTTGACATGTGCTGGATTAAGCAGGGGAACCTTCCGTGCCATGCATGATTTCAAACCATGACGTCTTAGTGTATTACCAACAGTAACCTTGGAAACGGTGGTCCCGGCTCTTTTCAGGTCATTGACCAGCTCCTCCCGTGTAGTTCTGGGCTGATTTCTCACCTTTCTTAGGATCATTGAGTCCCCACGAGGTGAGATCTTGCATGGAGCCCCAGTCCGAGGGAGATTGACAGTCATGTTTAGCTTCTTCCATTTTCTAATGATTGCTCCAACAGTGGACCTTTTTTCACCAAGCTGCTTGGCAATTTCCCCGTAGCCCTTTCCAGCCTTGTGGAGGTGTACAATTTTGTCTCTAGTGTCTTTGGACAGCTCTTTGGTCTTGGCCATGTTAGTAGTTGGATTCTTACTGATTGTATGGGGTGGACAGGTGTCTTTATGCAGCTAACGACCTCAAACAGGTGCATCTAATTTAGGCTGCAGGTGTATCATACAAATAAATAGTTTAAAAAAATCATATATTGTGATTTCTGGATTTTTTTTTATTTTTTATTATGTCTCTCACAGTGGACATGCACCTACGATGACAATTTCAGACCCCTCCATGATTTCCAAGTGGGAGAACTTGCAAAATAGCAGGGTGTTCAAATACTTATTTTCCTCACTGTATATATATATATTATTTTTTTTTTTTTTTTTTTTTAATGGCCACATTCAAGTCACAAATGGCCATATCCACTCTTACGTTAAAAAAATCAGGTGGATAAATTGAGCGCAATTACTGCTCTAGTCAGATCATTAATATTTCTTCATGATATGATATATGTCTTAGTTGTGTAGCTGTAAAATTGTGAAGCTAGCAATTGATACTGTTAAGAAGTTCTCGCCTGGATGTCGTTGAACAACTGGGACAAATGAATAGACAGGGGTCCGGAGAAAGGCCAACCCCAGAGAGAAAAGTTCAGGAGCAAAGGAGCTTTGGAAGGTTGATCCAGCATCCTGCTAGTAGCTCTGTCAAAGTACAAGAACTATAGTGCTATATAGCACCAATTTTGGTGTAAATCAGACCAGATTAAAATACATTTTGTATTATTTTTTCTATTTCAGTTGTTCCAGTTGTTCTCGCAATGATCTTGCATCTGTATTTTTGTCATATGTCTCTTCACAGATTTATCACATCATGTTGTAAGTCCCACCCACTGCGGCCCTCTAAACAGTATAGTGTGACTCTTCTGTCTTTACCCAGAGGGGTGTGCTGTCTTGGATGTGAATGTTAACTTCCTGAGAAAGTATTCTGATATTGATTCTCGTGTGAATTATTAGTTTTTTTCAGAGTGTCCCTCTCCAGGTTCAGCCATGTTTGGATCATCCTTACAATGTTAATGCAATGTAAAACACTTCTTTCATTAAAATGATCCTATCTTCAACTCAAGGATCTGACTTTGTTTTGATAGATTTTTTTTTCATTAAGTTTTGCTTCAAAATTCCTGTGATCATGCTGTCTAATCAGCATCTTCATGTGCCACACCTGTGAGGTGGATGGATTATCTCGGCAAAGGAGAAGTGCTCACTAACACAGATTTAGATAGATTTGTGAACAATATTTGAGAGAAATAGGCCTTTTGTGTACATAGAAAAAGTCTTAGATCTTTGAGTTCAGCTCATGAAAAATTGGGTCAAAAACAAAAGTGTTGCGTTGATAATTTTGTTCAGTATATAGGCAAGGTAAGTTTATTTATATAGCACATTTCATACACAATGGTAATTCAAAGTGTTTTACATAGAAAAGGTAATAGGAAGGTGGTTATAATGTTATGCCTGACTGGTATATATATATTGTATATAGCCCTGTCTGTGAAACCAGACCGCATTAGTCGTTGAGACATAGCCAATACTGTCTTAAATAGCACTTCATAGTCACTTCATCTTTTATAACATGAGATAAATGTTATTTATACATTACAGAAAATAAATAAGTGCCCAAATACCTACAATACACTTTATAACATGTAAGTTGATGAAAACACAATGAAATGCACTTACTGGCTATTTCATTGATGGAAAAACATAGGGGGAGACCGGGGATGGTACACATTTTGATACACGGTACACTCTAAAAAAAAAAAAAGGTTCTATATGGCACCAAAAATGGTTCTTGGCTCGTAATCATAGGGGAACTATAGTGCTATATAGCACCAATTTTGGTGCTTCAGTGGTTCTTCACCGGTTCTTTGACTAAGGTGCTATATAGCACCGCTAACTATGGTGCTATATAGCACCACTACCATATGCAGAACATGTTAAGATATGGTGCTATATAGCACCAAAAGTGGTTCCTCTATGATTACGACGAAGAACCTTTTTTGGTGCCATATAGAACCTTTTTTTTTTAGCTGAATTTGTCTACAACAAATAAAACACACTTTGATGCGTACTTCACAATCACATTATTTAAAAAATACAGTTTTCATTTCCTGAAAAGTAACAGTTTTGGCCATACACGCACGACATTTGACGAGATGGGTGAGTTAGTTATACTTTCAAAAAGTAACAACAAACAATTGCACATCTAACAGTTAATTAAGTGGCTGATCTGGTTAAGTAATATAAGTAATCTTATACTGTATATAAAGATGGGATATTTAGTAGATAGGATTTAAAGAGTGCTGTTTTTTTACAGATCTACATCTTCATCTTCGAGACCAAAAACAGATTTCACAGTGATTTCTCCATGTGGATCTTGAACGAAAGAAACACCAATCACTGATTGTATAAGCAGCTTCAAGATGTTCTTTTCAATATTTGAGTTGTATTGGGAAAGCAAAGGTAGAACACAAAATGAGAAATAAGTAAAAGTGGCTTAGAATGAGAAAGAATGAAAATTGCCTTTATCAAGTGTTCAAAACAAATTAAACAGATGTGACCCACAAGAGTTCCTCTTCACGAAAAAGCTCTAATTTCTGTCCATTTTTTTTCTTTCTCAAGCTCAAACCCTGAAATGCTCATCTTTGGCTCGTTATTCCTTTTCATCTTTCTTGATACACTCCTTTTCTCTCAATCGAAGTGTTTCGCAACCTCTCTAACAATCTTCCTCTCACTCCCAGTGCACTTAAAGCCGCAGTTAAAACTGAGCAGCTCCTCACACACACCCCACGAGCCTCAGAATGAAGGAAATTCTCATACTCATAACTCCAACGCAAAGCCAATTACATGTCATTATTCAATGCAAAGGGCATACGACAGTGTTTGAGCTTAACAGAATGTCTGTAAGAGAACAGAAGGAGGATACATGAAGAAAGGTGCCAGGGACAAAAAGAGAGAGCAAGAGCGAGGAGGAGGGGGAGGAAGTCATTAATGGCAGTGTAACATCGCAGCCTCCAGCTTTACTCTCTAATTACATTTGGCTCTTTGTAACATTCTGGAATTATGTGCTACATTTCCAGCCTCCAAGTATCCCATGGACTAATACTCAGCTTTATCTCATTCTCATTATTTTTCATTCTCTCTTTCTATCTCTACCTTTTATTTTGTGCCATCAACATTTCCTGCCAACCCCTAGAAACAAACACTAAACCAATGTCGAGTTTCTGCAAATTGCTGCATGTTTTGTGGAGCATGGTAACAGGCTGGGTTGAAATATCAGCCCGGAGCACTGTGGGTAATGGGCGTTAGTATGCCTAAAGACTTGGAATCCAACATACAAGGGGATGAGAGGACATTAAAACAACACTGACTAATAAAATATGACTCAAACTCAAGTGGTTTCTAATTACCAAGTGCGGGAAAAAAATATGATTAATTATTTGCAACACTTCAGTAATTTGGAGGACCAGATCATCATCAAGAAAGAAAGATTTGCATGAAAATTTAAATACATTAAAATTGGGGAATTTGTTTATTTAGTTTATTTATTTATTGATTCATTTAGTTTTTTTTTTTTTTTTTGTAACTAGTTCCTTCTTTATGTAACTTTCACCAATATGTTTTTGTATGCAACCCCCAAGCTTTACTAGCCAAAAGCTTTGTACTCTAAGTACAAAGAAATATACAAACACATTCAATATCAACACAAAATAAAAACACATGAAAAATGCATAAAACTGCTGGCTCATAAAATAGAGCTATTTTAGATTTGAGAAAAACTCGTTCTCTCCTTTTTTCAATTTTACACAAATTACTTATACACATTAGTCTGACGTCGTCATACTCAATTCTAGTAAGAATATGAGTCTGATACTGCTCCATTGGGCTGTGATTATGGGATGTGTTTCAACCGAACCAGGAAAGAAAATGCCTCTGCACTCAGTTGGATAGACCTACAACCAATCAGAGCAACGGAGAGACGCATAGTTGTCAACAGAACTCAACTGCATGCACGCTGGAAGAAGTAGAAGAAGATGAGTGTAAATTATCTTTGCCGGTGTTGTAAAAAAGAAGTGAAGGATACACAGAGTACTTACCAACATGATCATCATTTTCACACTTTTAATAAAAATAAAAAAAAACTTTAAACTGCATCACATCTGTTAATTCTCCAGAAATATGAAGTGTTTGACTTCTGTAAATCAGTCTGCAGTCTTATTTCTATTCAGTATTAGACATCAGTGACAAACAAGTGTCATCCAACACATCTCACATTAGACAGTAGTGTAATTGTACAGCTCTCTGAGACACTAGAACTATAATGTGTGTGTGTGTGCTAACACTGATTTCAAAACATGTACACAGAAAGTGGAAAACGGGAGAGAGAGAGTTCTTATAATGCTCTTCAGATACATACTTGTAATACTGACAATAACATTACATTCTGCACTATGACAAACAGCATTTGTGTATAAATATGTATATATACCAAACATTTGATCACAAGCAGACAAGGCAGACACATTCTCGTTTACACCTGGTGTTTTAATCCGTCTCTTTTGTCCACTTTCAACCACTTCTGTCCTGAATTCTTTGAGGGGAGGGTCTATGGGCAGGTAAATGTGGGTTTTTTTTTCCGATCTTTCGATCTAATGGACAAAATAAGTTTGCACAATTTACATATGAAAGCGACTGGAGACGATGGAAAAACATATAAAGAGCATCAGGTTTCGTTTCTGCTCTAGCCGCATGACCACGCCGAACGCATGTTAAAGGAATGGTGAGAGAGCATTATGCTTGGTATGTTTTTCATCTTCAAACCAATCTTGGGTCTCCAGCCAAAGTTTAATTCCCATCTGGCTAGCTCGCTTTCCATAATGTTTCTTCATAATCAGTAGGCGAAGAGTAGGTGGTCTTTTGTGGCTGCTCAAACACATTCGGCCACATGAGCACCAAAATTTGACCACAAAATCAATCCAGTCAACGACCTCTGGAAGTGGTCGATAGTGGACAAGCTCAAAACGTTTTAGACCCCATTTACACCTGTTTATTTCCTGATTTCATTGTATCTTTGGGTTGAGTTACTTATTTTGAGTAATTACTTCACGACTGCTAAAAAAGTATTTTCTATATAATATGAATGTGTGTAGTATGAATGAAATGTGGACGTTCTACATTCACCATCATCACGTTGTATTGCTTCACTGCCATTTGTAAATCCTCTCCCAAAGCCTCATGGGATAGTAAAGTGTCCATCATATGCAAACTTCCGGAAGTAGTAGGTCATCTGGGTACTTTATGCCTAATCATTTATGAGTACTGTGAATTCAGACTACTCTTGTCACATACTTTTTTCACCTACTATATAGTAGGGAAGAATTCCTTGGCATTTATGTTCTCTTGCCTGTTGGGTTATCTTGTTTATTTCATTAAAACTGCAGCAAAAGATCCTTGTCTTCTACATCTTCCCTGCTCTGAACAGTAAAAGTATGTGCGGTAACATTAAAAGCATGATTTGTCAAAGCTGTCGTTAGTTAGATGCGTTTTAACAAGTCTCAGATCTACTTTTTGGTTAGCAGTTGCTTTGTAGCCTCAGTACAAACATTTGATCTTCTGTGAAGTCTGCAAACTGGTGGTAAGAGTCGATAACCCCAGCAGATTTCATAAATGGAGATTGGATTTGAAGATTTGATAAAACTGTCTTTACTTCAAGCATATACATCAAACAATATATGAACAATTTGATCTTGTGGTCATTGGCCCATGCAGTAATGAAAACACAGGTGGTTGAGGCTGACATTTCGGCTATTACATCAATCCCTCTAAGCAACGGCAATGAGGTCACTCTTCTGCAATACTGGGCTGCCCCAAACACAAAACTTGAAGACACAAAGGAGCCTGGGGCTAAAACTATCCTGAGGAGATGTCAGAGTCAGAATAGATTTGGAATAGAGAACTGGATAAAGTTGCTTGCAC